>JASFAT010002410.1:0-85546 GCA_031353405.1 Baronia brevicornis
AAACAAACAATTTCATTGTATTAAAATCTATATCTGGCACATTTATTATATGTAAAATGTAACATATAAATTTAATATGTACTTTTTTTTACTTGCACGTTCTTTGTATCTATCTACTCCTACTCTTTATGTAATAAAATAAATAATATCTGCTCGTTTCAGAACAATATTTATTGGATTTCATATATTATTTGTTAACGAGTCAATATAACAACTGAGATAAGTAAAAATATAACTAGTAATTTTTTTATCAATAATACCGGTTTCAATACCGGTATCCCGATATTTCTAATTTTAAATATCAAATACCGGTATTCAGATCTTAGTTCGGTATTGCAAGCCCTACACATCACCATAGACTTACGCAGCGCCATAGACAGTGCGGAAGCGTTGCCGACTTTTAAGAAAAGTGTTATTATGGGATTGGGAATGGGAGGGGGAGAGGTAGAGGAAGGGGGAGGGTGTTGGGCCTCCGGAACTCACCGCTCACCGCACGAAGCGCGGTAGGTAAGCTACCACTCAGACGCCGGTTTTCTACTAGTATTGAGTTTTCGCCGCGAATTCTCCTTCTACCCTTATGAAAACGGGTGCCACGAAGTGGTAATTTGAGTTTAGGAAAAAGAAAGAAGTCGGCTGGAGCCATATCTGCTGAATATGGTGGTGTGTCGATGGTATTTGTTGAGTGTTTGATCAAAAATTCGTTCACAATGTGCCAATCACAGTTGTGCCAATGTAAAAACAACAAAAATTCGAATTTGGAACCATAAACAAATAATCCATTCCCGATACTTTCTTGACTGAATGTATTTCGGTAAAGCTTTCAAGTTTTCATTTACTGTACAGAACAAAAGCTTTGAAACCCATAGAGTGTCACTTGCGTATGAAGGGAGAGTGTGAACTAATAGTAGGAATTAAAAATAGATTCTACTATCGCATTTGTAAATCTCGCGACCCACTCAACAGGGGCTTGTGACCCATCAATGTGTCGCATCAGCGTTTGAGAACCGCTGGTTTAGGGACCCTACGATTTATACCCTTTTGGGAAAACGTGCCCGCGGCGAGGGGATGAGAAGGCATACCGAGTGTCGGAATTCACGGGAGGATTTTTAAATGCGCTTTGCGCTTTAGATGAGGGGGGAGGTCTAAACTGTGAACCCCTTTAAACTCCCATATGTTACGAACCTATTTGCCTTTTTGTAAAACACCGCTCCAATGAGTAGCAAAAAGAAGAAAAAATTTTATGGGATAGGAAGGCAAACGAGCAGGCGTGTCACCTTACGGGAGTGGGAGGGGGAGGGTGTTGGGCCTCCGGAACTCAGGCCGTTCACCGTACGAAGCGCGGTAGCTAAGCTACCACACAGACGCCGGTTTACTGCGGGAGTGTGGTACTTTGCCGGGCGAGCCGGCCCATTCATGCCACAGACAAATATTATGCCATTATTGACAAAGTATTCGTCTGCAGCGTGTCTCTACCACTAATTGTTTTCGACATAACAAATTACATTTTATATGTTAAACATACTAAAGTTAGTACCGTTAATAATCAAGCTTTTACCATTTCGCAATGAGTTTCCTCTGGACGGAGGAAAAAAGGCAAAAGAAACTCCGCAGGTATCCTCTTTTCTTGTTCTTTCTCTGATTCAATAAATATATGACCTATAGGCATTTATTCTGAGTTAATGTCCCGTCAATCCGCCTTGGACAAGCGTGGTGAGATATAGTATCTTTTATTCCAGAAATGGAAAGCCACCGTATTGTAGTGATACATTGACTAATAACATATATTGAAATTTATAACAACTTTTCATTTAAATATATAAAACCTTTTTTGAAATACTTGCATGAAATAAAATCTTGTATAGTCGCGTTACACGACTCTGGGTAGCGAAATCTATGGGTATATATATATATATATATATATATATATATATATATATATATATATATATATATATATATACATAATATATACATATATATATATGGAAAAAACTTTATTTGACATGACACCTTTTTTACAATAACTAAAATCAAAACCCTAATAATATTAAAATATAAAAATAAATGAACAAAACAAAAAGAAAATAATTTTAATCTAACTAGTGTCATAAAATGGTTCTTGCTCAGCATATGCCGGGCGCACTATTGGAGCACCCGGCGCTGGTTTTCAGCGAGAACCAACGTTATAGTCATTTTTTTATAGTAATAGTATATGTATGTGTGAGCGAGAATAAAACGACTGTGTTGGAAGAGAGTTTCATTTGAAGAAACCCAGAAGAAGAACACCATTAAATATCGTAGTGTTAATATAGTACCTAGCAGTGGAACATATTTCTTTTTTAACAGCCCATATATCCCATATATCCCACTGCTGAGCACGGGCCTCTCCATTTCTGGAGGAACGGATGTTAACCCACCACGCTTGTCCAATGCGGATTGGCGGGGTTACCAGACTCGGAATAAATATTTGTGCTCCATACATATACTAATTCCGATGCGGGAATCGAACCCGCGACCATTGACTACGCGGACGGAGGGCCCCGCCATTGGCTTCTAAATAATTATAATCTAGTAAACACAAATGTATGTTACAATATTGTAAACGGGTTTAAATATTCAAAAACACACACGGGATTCGAACTTGTTACCTGAAGCTTAATCCATTTACGAGGGGCGGACCCCATGGGGTAGGCAGTCCCGGGGGTGTGTGCAAATATTCCGTTATACAATAGGGGTGATTAAGGAAGCAAAAATTTAGTAGGATTTATCGATTGAGGATTTAAAAGGATTTCCCTAGTGATAATCTAACACAGTATTTCTCAAAGCTGGTGATAACGCCACCTTGTGGGCGCTGGGAATTTTTACGGAGACCGTGAAGGGTCCAAAGAGAATTGGATGAGGGGGAGGGGGGGGGTTTGAAGTTATTTAGGAGCAATGGCTGATTTGAACATAAAGGAACGATTTAATGATTATATGGTGGACAGTCAGAATTTTTACTTAGCTGAGTTCGTTCCACATACACTTTATGTTTCACTTTATTTATCTTCCCCTGGTATGTTAGTACTTAGGTATGCAATACTTTTTAAAATCGCGCAAAAGAAACTACAGTTTTGTATAGCAACACGTCCGTTAGTCGATAAAGCAGTCACGAACGCCATCTTTTGAAATTAATTTGAAGTAAAGGACAGAAAAAGAATTATTCATTTTTCAAGCTGTTCTTTTAAGTTTTCCCTATTTTTATTTTAATTCCTTATCCTTCCCTGTATTACAGCAAACAAAATAAAAAGCCGTTTTTTGAGTTTTAGCGAGACTAACAAAATAGAACTAATAGTAGGAAATGAAGAGAAATAATAATGTGTGTTTTATTTTACTGGAAGAAGTGGATTTACGAGGAACACTAACTAAATCTTACCGAGAAAACGGCCATCAGCAACACTCCACTTTCACACAATCACTCTTCCACAATATACACGACACGTGTTTCTCATCAACACACGGCATCATCAGGTATGGTAGACTCTACGGAAGACAACCGTTAAGTGACTGTAGCACACAGTAATAGATTTCAGCAAAGTAACGCCTGACTCCATTAATCGTCCTCATGGTTTTTTTTATAGTATAGGAAGGCAAACGTGAAGGCGTGTCAACAAAAAAATTCATTCAATAAATATAATGTATGGAACTTGTCAATCTAATTACAAATGATCCCAAACTCGGGGTTACTAGCCACCGAGACATGGTTGGTCTTATTTATAAAATAAGATTCAGTTAAATCTCGATCTGACCTCACCTAGAACCAACGTGGGTTCTAGGTGAAAACCAGCATCATGTGCTCCAATAGAACGCCCGGCATATGCTGAGCAATAACCATTTTATGACACTTGTTAGATTAAAATTATTTTCTTTTTGTTTTGTTTATTTGTATATTATAATGATATTACGGTTTTAATTTTAGCTTTTGTAAAAAAAGTGTCATAAATAAAGTTTTTTCTAATCTTTTCTGTTCTAAAATAAATCAGTTAGTATGAAAGAGATAGCAACATATCGTTGTTTCTCTTTACGATATATTATCCGGGTATTGTTTTTGTGTCGAAATGGTGCATTTTTTGTGGTTTGCGGTCAGAAACTTTTTGCCGGGTGATGTTAATTCGTTGTGGGGGAACTAAATGAGGTGGAAGTGGATGAAAAACCTATGGACTTCTTCAGTCAACTTAAAAAGTCACGATACACGCATTTATTTCATATCACTTCACCTATAACACCTGAATCGAAATATATTATATAATCCACCACCACAATTAAACAATATAACTGATAATAATATAAGATTATGAAACTGAAATAAAAACACAACGTCACTGATCCAGGTTGGCGGGAAAAGTCCGTCATATATCTCAAGTGACGTAATATTGTATTGTTCTTAATAATGCCAACAGATGGTGCTATATCGATTAGTTATTAAAACGTATCGAATTAATCGATAAAAGTTCCATGCTATTAAACATTTTCCGTTCAAGCCACGTGTTTGTTAAACTAGTTCTTTGAAAAATAAAAGGGCGTATATGCCTCAATGAGAACATGTTAATATGATATAAAGACTACGTTAATATAAAGACTATTTTCGTATGATTTTTATTTAAGCCCAGTTGTAATGAACAAATTATTTATTTACTCTCGTGTAGTTCACTTTGTACAATTGAATAAAAATATATTGAAAGCTTTATCAAATATTGTTATTATATAATATTATAAATAAAAATATGAATAGAAAATTTATTGAGTAATCCAAAAAAAAAAACAGATCTTCAAAACATAGATTATTAGAGATTTTAAGACTGTGAATATAATTTGTTTTCATTTTTATAAAAGCGAAAGGCAAAGGAGTGAGCGGGAAATGTGATGGTAAGCAAGCAACGCCGCTCATGAAATTCCATAATAATAAGGACATTCCAGATGCGTGGTGTAGGATAAGTTAGGGTAAGGGTGTATCCTAACTTAAGAGTTTATCTTAGGTTAAGAAGTGTACCCTAGGGTAACATTGCTATACCCTAGGGTATGAGTGTGCCCAAGTAAAGAGCGTACTTTACGGGTGTACCTTAGGTTTTTGAAATAGAAAATATTTATTTATGACACTTTTTACAGAAACTTAATGCTAAAATTTAAATCTAAATAGATATTGAATTTAACATTCAAAGAAACAGAAAACAAACGAAAATTACAACCTAAAATGTGTCACAAATTGGTTCTTGCTCAGCGTAAGGTATTTATTTGTATTGTATATAAATTATATACAAAAAAACATATATTAAAAATAACTCATAAGTACCAGGAGTTCATAACACAAATAGTAGATAAATATACGAACACAGACCTTGTTTCTCCAAATAGTGACGGAACTTAATAACATTAATAGAGACTCAATTTACACAATACAATAGCACGTCCCTAGAGACACCGCCCCCCCGCGCCGCATGCCCCACACCCCAGCCGTCCCAACACTGCACTGAGCCTAACACACGGTTGCATTATGCACTCGAAATTTATTAAAACGGGTGCGTTGAACTCGAGGACAAATTGTTCGAATTAGACACTAGTCGTTCTTTACTATTACATAATAATACGTCGATGTATTATGTAATAGTAAAGAATGTATGTTATGTGCCATCATTGCACTACTCGCCATAAAAATATATTGCATCCCCATCATCTACTCATCATTACCTAGCGATTTAGTCGCAGTTTTCCGCCACGAACTGTAGTAATACATACATATCGTAACGCCTGTCTCCCGTAGGGGTAGGCAGAGACCACAGATCTCCATCCATCCCTGCTTTCTCCAGCCTTCCTTGCTTTCTTCACACTCGTCCATCTTTTCATCCACCCTTCCTCTCACATTCATCGTAGCGAAACGGCTCCCCGTTAGTCGCTTCTCGCCCTCGTGGGCATCAAGTCATGACAAATTAGGTTTATTAAAATTCGTCGTAGTGAATCCCAGGAGCCGCAATGGAGGATGGAGATCAGCCCCAGCAGAGACCGGCATGCTGAAGGCACTATAGTACCCGGGGAGCCCGATCCCGAGACAATCGGCACGCTTGCGACAAAGCTCGCCCCTAACCACGCATCCATTAGCACGGCAGACGGTGTTCCCACTTGGACTGGACGAGCGTGAGCGTTGGTGTTTTCACAGAAGGCCGGCCACGCATCTGAAACCACCAGACCACTTACCACCAGGTGACCCGCAAGTTTGTTTATCTGCTCTGTTAAAAAAAAAGTAGACTCGTCCACTTTGAACCCTGTGAAGCCGAACAGGTTATAAATACAAATATTTTCTCAAGAAACTCCACGTCCCTTTGAGTACGTAATTAGAAGACTTTCAATTGAAAGTTTAATCCGAGTCTGGTCCCTTCGCGCACGCGCTGCCGCATTCAATCATACAGCGCTAGTGCTTCCAATTGTGGATATATTTTATCGATATTCCATTTATTTTTATATCGACCCAAAAAGGGATAACACTGTACATGACACAGATGGGAAAATTATCGCATATTCGGATCGGATAAAACAGTGCATCGAATGGTCTAAGGCTCACAGCTCTACGGCCAATAGAAAATTTTATATTCGACTATTTTTGAGTGACCAAATAAAATTTTCTCGGAAATCTCAAAAGTTTTTTTTGGCGCCGGTGGTAAATTTGCAATAAGTGAATTACTCAGTTTTCACGCTTTTTTGCGTCGACACATAGATTTGGAGTCATGGAAATGGTATTTTAGACATGAAGAAACAAGAAAGAAAGACTCTTCCCGCCAACTTACATCAGTGACGTTGTGTTTTTATTTTATTTTCAAAATCTTATATTATTATCAGTTATATTGTTTGATTGTGGTGGCGTATTATGCAATATAGTTCGATTAAGGCGTGTAAGTGATGTGATATGAAATATATGCGTGTATCGTACCTTTTAAATTGACTGAAAAAGTCCATAGAAGGTTTTGATAGAGTAGCCACCATTTTATCAAGACGTAACGTATTTCAAGAGATTTGATTTTATTTATCGTATTTACTTGACACTGGTAAATCTACTATACTACGATTAACTAAAATGGAGATTATAGTCTAAGATCCGAATAATAATAGTAATTCTTTATTTGCATAATGTGAGGTATGACAAGATAAAAAAGTACGTTTAAAAGTTTCATACTATTGCTACTTATGGGGTACAAATTTCATTAATTAATTATTTATTTATCTTACACAGAGATCTAAATACATAAGTCTATTGTTTCCCTAAATCTGCAAATCTGTAATTCTAAGGTGAGCATTTTAAACTCTTCGTCCATTTAGTATTACATTTTTATTGTTATAAAAGGAATTTGATTTTAGAAATGTGTTAGAGTGGTATAGCCACGCTGCAGACGAATACTTTGTGAAGAATGGCATATTATTTGTCTGTAGCATGTATGGGCCGGCTCGCCCGGGGGAGTACCACACTTCCGCAGAAAACCGGCGTCTGAGTGGTAGCTAGGCCTCCTCGCTTCGTCCGGTGAGCGACTGAGTTTCGGAACCCCAACATTAACAGGGGGGGTTAATGTCTCTCCTCTCCCCATCCCGCTCCCATGACACTTTCCTTAAAGGTCGGCAACGCTTCCGCACTGTCTATGATACAGATGTCTATGGGCGGCGTTGATTGCTTTCCATCAGGTGACACGCCTGCTCGTTTGCCTTCCTATCCCATAAAAAAAAATCAATTATAAATAAACTGTTACATTGTCATTAAAATAATTGATTTATCTATTACATACATTCGATCCAAGTGGTAACTAATTATTATTTCATGTATTATATATATATATATATATATATATATATATATATATATATATATATATATATATATATATATATATATATATATATATATGTCGTGTATTTATGTGTATGTGTATATGAGTATGAGTAGTTATATATATGGATGTATTTGTATGTACGAGTGTGTCAGTATGAATGTCGTCACTGTGGTCCGCGATCTGACCACATTGGTTCTCGCTGAAAACCAGCGCCGGGTGCTCCAATAGTGCGCCCAGCATATGCTGAGCAAGAACCATTTTAAGACACTCGTTAGATTAAAATTACTTTCATTTTGTTTTGTGCTTTTATTTGTATATAGAATATTATTAAGGATTTAATTCTTGTAATTGTAAAAAAATGGTGTCATAAATAAAGTTTTTCTATTTCTATTTCTATATATATATATATATATATATATATATATATATAGACATTAGACAAGACCTTCCCTAATATCGATAGGCATTTTCCACCAGCCAATCTTCCTCTCTCCGTCACCGGCGTTGAAAATTCGTCTTAGGAACCACTAAAGTGATTTGAAATCTTAAGTGCGTACGACATGACACGTGAAGAAGACTAACTGGTTCACGATTTGCTTATCTGAAAGCTCTTAGCGTACCGTAATCCGTGGAGATTGGCGCCTGGTCATGACTGACGACCTGATGATGGAAAAGGCCTATTTTAAATGAATTACCAATTTTTTTTAAACAGTTATTGGACTTATCCCACCTACTTACATCAGTGACGTTGTATTTTAATGTCATTAACAGTTATAATGTTTAATTGTATCTTGTGCTATATACAGGGTGTCCCAGAACTCAACGTTAAGCCGAAACGGGGTGACAGGATTGATTGTAACCATCATGAGAAAAATCAGAAAGAAAATCTATCTGAAGATCTTAAAATTAAGAACCTACCAAGAGCTTGTGCGAATAAAAAACATTTTAACTGAGTAAAATGGGTTAGCAAAAGTCGGGTTACTTGAGGTTTTTATTTTTTTACTCGTTTTTTTTAGTATGAAACTAACAAGTATTGTACCATTTTACAATCCTGATTAAATGCGCCAACTTTTAATGGCACTTGTCAAGGCACTTTAGTACTTTTTTTTAAAGCAGGGCCTTTCAAAGTCGACAAATTTTGAAAATTTTAAATTCATAGTTTAACAAATATTCTTAATTCTACGAAACTTGGGGCAATTCATTATTTTTTACTGTGATTCTAGAAATGTTATTTAGGGTTACGGTTCCAAAGTTTAAATGAACAAAAATAATAAAAATTAACCACAATAACCGAAAAATGGTTACAGTTTGATCAAATTTCTAGATTTTTTTAAATGCCCATAATTTTCAAACTGCGAGCGATAGATTTTTTTTCTGATTTTTCTCATGATGGTTACAATCAATCCTGTCACTCCCTTTCGGCTTAACGTTGAGTTCTGGGACACCCTGTATATAGCACAAGATACAATTAAACATTATAACTGTTAATAATTTAAATTCAAGTTATTAATTATGTTATATATATATATATATATATAGAAAAGAACTTTATTTATGACACTCTTTTTTACAATAACTAAAATTAAAACCTATATATATATATATATATATATATATATATATATATATATATATATATATATATATATATATATATAATATCGGCAATAACCTTGACATTATATCCAAGATCTCCTTCCGGGAAAGCTTTCAAGTTTTCATTTACTGTACGGGACAAAAGCTTCTGAAGCGAGAGCGTGTCACTTTTGTTTCCTTCGTGGGAATAAATCACTCGACAGCTAGTGATGTACGCATGCGATGTCGATGACAAGTTAAGCGTCGAATTTATGACGTTAGCGCTATTATCCTTTCAACCTGGCGCCTTTCACTGCCCAGGAAGACAAGGAACAGTGCAAGCCGGGATGAAACTTTCATTGCTTATGATGTATCCTAACATTGTTCACGTGTGGGCGAAGAGAGACTGAGTATAACCGTTTTAAAAATAAAGTAAAAACAAGTACATGCATTTCTTTAAAGCCAGCAACGCTTGCCTCGGATGCTACTTTGTCTTCGGCCTGATGAGCTTCGTTTCACCTACAATTTGTTCAATTCAAATTATTAATGTCAAAAGTTTTACTTAGCTAAGATCCGCGACAAGCAAAAACGATAACAGAAAATTAATAATGTGTGTTTTTCTGTTGGGTTAAGTGGATTTATTTGGAACTTAAACCAAAAACTTACCGAAAGTCTTCGGTACTTTTCGGTTGTCTTCCGTAGAGTCTACTATACCTGAAGATGCCTCGTGTTGGGGCGAAACACGTGTTGTTTACAAGATGGAAAAGTGATAATGTGTGTTTGGTGTTGTGTATAGTGGTTGGTGGGTGGAGAATTGATGGCCGACTTTCGGTAAGTTTTTGGTTTAAGTTCCAAATAAATCCTCTTAACCCAACAGAAAAACACATATTATTAATTTTTTGTTATTGTTTTGCTTGTCGCGGATCTTAGCTAAGTAAAACTTTGGACTGTCCATATATTAAAAATTTAAAAAAATGGATAAAATTACTTAGTAAGAACCAAATCGACATGTTTTTTACAGGGCAGTAGTAACACTTGCTGGCACTTATGTTATTATATTATGTATGTGAGTATAAATTATGTATGTATGTACCTATTTATGTGTTTTTATTATATATGTATTCCAAATTTGA
Source organism: Baronia brevicornis (assembly GCA_031353405.1). Classification (NCBI taxonomy): domain Eukaryota; kingdom Metazoa; phylum Arthropoda; class Insecta; order Lepidoptera; family Papilionidae; genus Baronia; species Baronia brevicornis. The sequence continues at coordinate 10,553 of JASFAT010002410.1, forward strand.
ATAATGACCGAATCGGAGGGTCACAGCGCGGGTTTACATAGTGAAACCTACTTTATATGCTTCATCCAACTTCACTGTATATTGTCACAAATAAAATAAAAATAAATAGATAAATAATTCAAGATTTGTAGTACGTGAGTTGTAATGACTTATTCTTTTCTAAAATTTAGCTTAGTTATTACAAAAGATATCATTATCCTAGAGATATTTATCGGTACCATAGTAGACGGTGTGTCTAATCCCGCCGTTGAGTACAATCGTTACGTAAAACATTGCACGTGATACTTATAAATAATTGAAAAAACAGCGTTCCAAACGAGCAATGAATGTCGCACGAGATGTTATCGACGGCTCGGATTACGACAGGGGAGCGTAACATTTTGGGCATAATTAAAAATTAATTATTGATCGCGATTATTTTATTAACGAATTTCGACTTTATTTTTATTTTAAAAAACAAGCAGGCGTCTCACCTGATGCAAAGCAGTCAACCGCCCATAGACATTAATTTTTTTTTGAAGTGACACCTTCAATACTGTTGTAATTCGAAACTTGATGAAACGAAAAAAAATATAATTACATACATCTATCCGAGAGAATGAGAAAGAATACTGAACGTTTCACTTCTACCACGTGTGAACTGCAAACATGTTTATTTTATTTAGTTCTCATTAGCTCTCCATTCTCCTTCCATCTATGGTATGAAAAGCTGGTTTTTGTTACGAGTCAATAAGTTCCCTCGTTATTCACCCTGGTAGTCGTAAATACCGTATCATTAATGGAGTCAGGCGATACTTTGCGGAAATCAATCACTATGTGGACAGTCAAAAGTTTTACTTAGCTAAGATCCGCGACAAGCGAAAAGAAAAAAGGCTTTTCGGTTGTCTTCCGTAGAGTCTACTATACCTGAAGATGCCTCGTGTTGGGGCGAAACACGCGTCGTTTACAAGGTGTAAAAGTGGTAATGTGTGTTTGGTGTTGTGTATAGTGGTTGGTGGGTGGAGAATTGATGGCCGATTTTTGGTAAGTTTTTGGTGTAAGTTCCAAATAAATCCACTTCATCCAGCACAAAAACACACATTATTAATTTTCTGTTATTGTTTCGCTTGTCGCGGATCTTAGCTAAGTAAAACTTTTGACTGTCCACATAGTAAATACCGTACCCCAATGTCACGCCTGTAAATCATTGGGTTTTATTTTTATCTCTTTTGAAATGTCTCTCGTGTTGCGGATGTCTATGGTAGTCGGGAAGACTGACTATTAACAATCAAGCGACACGCTTGCTCGTTTACTTTGGCATCTCAAATGTAAATCTTACCCTGTTTTGGAAGGGCTTTTCCAGTACAGATAGTAAAAAGATTATTCCGAGTCTGAATGTCTCGCCAGTCCACCTTGGACAAGCATGATTTTGGCGTCTCATATGTAAACCTTACCCTGTTTTAGAAGGGCTTTTCCAGTACAGATAGTAAAAAGATTATTCCGAGTTTGAATGTCTCGCCAATCTACCTTGGTGAAGCATGATTTTGGCGTCTCAAATGTAAACCTTACCCTGTTTTGAAAGCGCTTTTCCAGTACAGATAGTAAAAAGATTATTCCGAGTCTGGATGTCTCGCCAATTCACCTTGGACAAGCATGAAGGCACATACCCAGAAATGTGACATATATGTACAATAAAAAAATTATTAATAATTTTTGAAAAATGTTGAGCACCCCTGCATTTCGTAGATCAGATGAAAAGGCGTTCGTTAGGGCCGGCGTAGAACGCGGGACTTGTTGTCACGCGCAAGCAATAAAAGCGCTTATCGCTTTCAATTAGGAGTGACAGTTGTTTGACCTAACGGTGTATGAGTTTGGACTAATTTTGGTGTAATTTGTAAATATATTTTTTATATATATTTACGCCTATCCCCCGCAGGGGTTGGCAGAGACCACAGAGCTCCATCCGCTACCATTCATCGCAGCATAACGGCTCTCCATTATTCGCTTCTCGCCGTGACACTTGACGTGACGGGTGGCGAACCACGTCGCCGTCATTTTCAACAAATTAGGTATATTGAAGCCGCAAGGGAGGTTGGAGATCAGGCCCAGCAGAGCCCTGCATGCTGAGGTAAGGCACCATAGTACCCGGGGGAGCCGGACCCCGGGACGGTCGGCACGCTTGCGACTAAGCTCGCCCTTAGCCACGCATCCCTTCCATAATGACAGTTTCCATAAAGGCCGCTTCTGTACTGCCTATGGCAATGCGGATGTCTATGGGCGGCGTTGATAGCTTTCCATCAGTTGACACGCTTGCTCGTTTGCCTTCCTATCCCATAACAAACACTCCAGTCGTCACATCGACGTGCTATTTGTGACGTTCCTGTTTGTTTTGGCTTCAGTTTCGAAGACTTTTAAAAATACACACACACACCACATCGTCCGTCCCAGAAATTCGGTTCACATTTTCCTTTCATCCGGATATATATAAACCACTTTGATAATCTGTTTCTCAGAAGGATCTTTTTTTTAAGGAGAGCTTTTATATTTTTCTCTTTTTATGTATACCCTTAATCGACGAGCTTTTACATATAAAGAGAGTGATGAGTGCGGATGAAGCAAAGAAATTGTGCCGAGATCGTAGCAGATGGAAATCTTTGGTCTTTGCCATTTAACACTAGACATACCAGACCAGTCAAAATGACTGTTTTCGGTGTTTCAATTTAAAATTCCTACTACGTGTAATATTTTTTTTTTCGTTATGATATCATTACTTTCCTAGTTATAACTAAAGAATTAATTTTATAAAGTTTATATTACTGTATATATGTTGTTAGTAAAAATAATTTGCGTTTTTGACTGGTATATCTAGTGTTAAAACTAATCATTGCTTTGATATTTAAAACTCATCTGATAACTTGCTAAATATTGCAAAAATATACCCTTTTTCCCATTGTTTTATTTTATTTATATTTTTAATATTTAGTATAGAATAGAAAAAACTATTTATGACACCCTTTTTCTATAATAGCTAAAATTAAAACCTTAATAATATTATAATATACAAATACCTAGGTATAGCAGAAGGATTGTGTATCAACAATAAAAACATAAAAGAATCAACAATCGATCGTTTTTTAATAAGACTAAAAAAGGTGTTAAACAGTAAATTATCAAAGTGGTTTATATATATCCGGATGAAAGGAAAATGTGAACCGAATTTCTGGGACGGACGATGTGGTGTGTGTGTGTGTGTGTGTATTTTTAAAAGTCTTCGAAACTGAAGCCAAAACAAACAGGAACGTCACAAATAGCACGTCGATGTGACGACGGGAGTGTTTGTTATGGGATAGGAAGGCAAACGAGCAAGCGTGTCAACTGATGGAAAGCTATCAACGCCGCCTATAGACATCCGCATTGCCATAGGCAGTACAGAAGCGGCCTTTATGGAAACTGTCATTATGGAAGGGATGCGTGGCTAAGGGCGAGCTTAGTCGCAAGCGTGCCGACCGTCCCGGGGTCGGGCTCCCCCGGGTACTATGGTGCCTTACCTCAGCATGCAGGGCTCTGCTGGGGCTGACCTCCAACCTCCCTTGCGGCTTCAATATACCTAATTTGTTGAAAATGACGGCGACGTGGTTCGCCACCCGTCACGTCAAGCGTCACGGCGAGAAGCGAATAATGGAGAGCCGTTATGCTGCGATGAATGGTAGCGGATGGAGCTCTGTGGTCTCTGCCAACCCCTGCGGGGGATAGGTGTAAATATACATCAAAAATATATTTACAAATTACACCAAAATTAGTCCAAACTCATGCACCGTTAGGTCAAACAACTGTCACTCCTAATTGAAAGCGATAAGCGCTTTTATTGCTTGCGCGTGACAACAAGTCCCGCGTTCTACGCCGGCCCTAACGAACGCCTTTTCATCTGATCTACGAAATGCAGGGGTGCTCAACATTTTTCAAAAATTATTAATAATTTTTTTATTGTACATATATGTCACATTTCTGGGTATGTGCCTTCATGCTTGTCCAAGGTTGACTGGCGAGACATCCAGACTCGGAATAATCTTTTTACTATCTGTACACTATCTTCCAAAACAGGGTAAGGTTTACATTTGAGATGCCAAAGTAAACGAGCAAGCGTGTCGCTTGATTGTTAATAGTCAGTCTTCCCGACTGCCATAGACATCCGCAACACGAGACACATTTCAAAAGAGATAAAAATAAAACCCAATGATTTACAGGCGTGACAATGGGGTACGGTATTTACTATGTGGACAGTCAAAAGTTTTACTTAGCTAAGATCCGCGACAAGCGAAACAATAACAGAAAATTAATAATGTGTGTTTTTGTGCTGGATGAAGTGGATTTATTTGGAACTTACACCAAAAACTTACCAAAAATCGGCCATCAATTCTCCACCCACCAACCACTATACACAACACCAAACACACATTACCACTTTTACACCTTGTAAACGACGCGTGTTTCGCCCCAACACGAGGCATCTTCAGGTATAGTAGACTCTACGGAAGACAACCGAAAAGCCTTTTTTCTTTTCGCTTGTAGCGGATCTTAGCTAAGTAAAACTTTTGACTGTCCACATAGTGATAGATTTCCGCAAACTCCATTACTGATACGGTATTTACGACTACCAGGGTGAATAACGAGGGAACTTATTGACTCGTAACAAAAACCAGCTTTTCATACCATAGATGGAAGGAAAATGGAGAGCTAATGGGAACTAAATAAAATAAACATGTTTGCAGTTCACACGTGGTAGAAGTGAAACGTTCAGTATTCTTTCTCATTCTCTCGGATAGATGTACGTAATTATATTTTTTCTCGTTTCATCAAGTTTCGAATTACAACAGTATTGAAGGTGTCACTTCAAAAAAAATTAATGTCTATGGGCGGTTGACTGCTTTGCATCAGGTGAGACGCCTGCTTGTTTTTTAAAATAAAAATAAAGTCGAAATTCGTTAATAAAATAATCGCGATCAATAATTAATTTTTAATTATGCCCAAAATGTTACGCTCCCCTGTCGTAATCCGAGCCGTCGATAACATCTCGTGCGACATTCATTGCTCGTTTGGAACGCTGTTTTTTCAATTATTTATAAGTATCACGTGCAATGTTTTACGTAACGATTGTACTCAACGGCGGGATTAGACACACCGTCTACTATGGTACCGATAAATATCTCTAGGATAATGATATCTTTTGTAATAACTAAGCTAAATTTTAGAAAAGAATAAGTCATTACAACTCACGTACTACAAATCTTGAATTATTTATCTATTTATTTTTATTTTATTTGTGACAATATACAGTGAAGTTGGATGAAGCATATAAAGTAGGTTTCACTATGTAAACCCGCGCTGTGACCCTCCGATTCGGTCATTATTCAAATTTGGAATACATATATAATAAAAACACATAAATAGGTACATACATACATAATTTATACTCACATACATAATATAATAACATAAGTGCCAGCAAGTGTTACTACTGCCCTGTAAAAAAGCATGTCGATTTGGTTCTTACTAAGTAATTTTATCCATTTTTTTACTTTTCTATATGTCTTGCCCAGAGATGATATCGAGAATTCGTTATATACTTCTGGGTCAATGTAATAAAAAGTCTTAAATTATAAATAGATTGATATATTCTTTATTATATGGACAGTCAAAAGTTTTACTTAGCTAAGATCCGCGACAAGCAAAACAATAACAAAAAATTAATAATATGTGTTTTTCTGTTGGGTTAAGAGGATTTATTTGGAACTTAAACCAAAAACTTACCGAAAGTCGGCCATCAATTCTCCACCCACCAACCACTATACACAACACCAAACACACATTATCACTTTTCCATCTTGTAAACAACACGTGTTTCGCCCCAACACGAGGCATCTTCAGGTATAGTAGACTCTACGGAAGACAACCGAAAAGTACCGAAGACTTTCGGTAAGTTTTTGGTTTAAGTTCCAAATAAATCCACTTAACCCAACAGAAAAACACACATTATTAATTTTCTGTTATCGTTTTTGCTTGTCGCGGATCTTAGCTAAGTAAAACTTTTGACATTAATAATGTGAATTGAACAAATTGTAGGTGAAACGAAGCTCATCAGGCCGAAAACAAAGTAGCATCCGAGGCAAGCGTTGCTGGCTTTAAAGAAATGCATATACTTGTTTTTACTTTATTTTTAAAACGGTTATACTCAGTCTCTCTTCGCCCACACGTGAACAATGTTAGGATACATCATAAGCAATGAAAGTTTCATCCCGGCTTGCACTGTTCCTTGTCTTCCTGGGCAGTGAAAGGCGCCAGGTTGAAAGGATAATAGCGCTAACGTCATAAATTCGACGCTTAACTTGTCATCGACATCGCATGCGTACATCACTAGCTGTCGAGTGATTTATTCCCACGAAGGAAACAAAAGTGACACGCTCTCGCTTCAGAAGCTTTTGTCCCGTACAGTAAATGAAAACTTGAAAGCTTTCCCGGAAGGAGATCTTGGATATAATGTCAAGGTTATTGCCGATATTATATATATATATATATATATATATATATATATATATATATATATATATATATATATATATATATATAGGTTTTAATTTTAGTTATTGTAAAAAAGAGTGTCATAAATAAAGTTCTTTTCTATATCTATATAACATAATTAATAATTTGAATTTAAATTATTAACAGTTATAATGTTTAATTGTATCTTGTGCTATATACAGGGTGTCCCAGAACTCAACGTTAGGCCGAAACGGAGTGACGGGATTGATTGTAACCATCATGAGAAAAATCAGAAAAAAAATCTATCCCTCGCAGTTTGAAAATTATGGGCATTTAAAAAAAATCTAGAAATTTGGTCAAACTGTAACCATTTTTCGGTTATTGTAGTTAATTTTTATTATTTTTGTTCATTTAAACTTTGGAACCGTAACCCTAAATAACATTTCTAGAATCACAGTAAAAAATAATGAATTGCCCCAAGTTTCGTAGAATTAAGAATATTTGTTAAACTATGAATTTAAAATTTTCAAAATTTGTCGACTTTGAAAGGCCCTGCTTTAAAAAAAAGTACTAAAGTGCCTTGACAAGTGCCATTAAAAGTTGGCGCATTTAATCAGGATTGTAAAATGGTACAATACTTGTTAGTTTCATACTAAAAAAAACGAGTAAAAAAATAAAAACCTCAAGTAACCCGACTTTTGCTAACCCATTTTACTCAGTTAAAATGTTTTTTATTCGCACAAGCTCTTGGTAGGTTCTTAATTTTAAGATCTTCAGATAGATTTTCTTTCTGATTTTTCTCATGATGGTTACAATCAATCCTGTCACCCCGTTTCGGCTTAACGTTGAGTTCTGGGACACCCTGTATATAGCACAAGATACAATTAAACATTATAACTGTTAATGACATTAAAATACAACGTCACTGATGTAAGTAGGTGGGATAAGTCCAATAACTGTTTAAAAAAAATTGGTAATTCATTTAAAATAGGCCTTTTCCATCATCAGGTCGTCAGTCATGACCAGGCGCCAATCTCCACGGATTACGGTACGCTAAGAGCTTTCAGATAAGCAAATCGTGAACCAGTTAGTCTTCTTCACGTGTCATGTCGTACGCACTTAAGATTTCAAATCACTTTAGTGGTTCCTAAGACGAATTTTCAACGCCGGTGACGGAGAGAGGAAGATTGGCTGGTGGAAAATGCCTATCGATATTAGGGAAGGTCTTGTCTAATGTCTATATATATATATATATATATATATATATATATATAGAAATAGAAATAGAAAAACTTTATTTATGACACCATTTTTTTACAATTACAAGAATTAAATCCTTAATAATATTCTATATACAAATAAAAGCACAAAACAAAATGAAAGTAATTTTAATCTAACGAGTGTCTTAAAATGGTTCTTGCTCAGCATATGCTGGGCGCACTATTGGAGCACCCGGCGCTGGTTTTCAGCGAGAACCAATGTGGTCAGATCGCGGACCACAGTGACGACATTCATACTGACACACTCGTACATACAAATACATCCATATATATAACTACTCATACTCATATACACATACACATAAATACACGACATATATATATATATATATATATATATATATATATATATATATATATATATATATATATATATATATATATATATATATATAATACATGAAATAATAATTAGTTACCACTTGGATCGAATGTATGTAATAGATAAATCAATTATTTTAATGACAATGTAACAGTTTATTTATAATTGATTTTTTTTTATGGGATAGGAAGGCAAACGAGCAGGCGTGTCACCTGATGGAAAGCAATCAACGCCGCCCATAGACATCTGTATCATAGACAGTGCGGAAGCGTTGCCGACCTTTAAGGAAAGTGTCATGGGAGCGGGATGGGGAGAGGAGAGACATTAACCCCCCCTGTTAATGTTGGGGTTCCGAAACTCAGTCGCTCACCGGACGAAGCGAGGTGGCCAAGCTACCACTCAGACGCCGGTTTTCTGCGGTAGTGTGGTACTTCCCTGGGCGACCCGGCCCATACATGCTACAGACAAATAATATGCCATTCTTCACAAAGTATTCGTCTGCAGCGTGGCTATACCACTCTAACACATTTCTAAAATCAAATTCCTTTTATAACAATAAAAATGTAATACTAAATGGACGAAGAGTTTAAAATGCTCACCTTAGAATTACAGATTTGCAGATTTAGGGAAACAATAGACTTATGTATTTAGATCTCTGTGTAAGATAAATAAATAATTAATTAATGAAATTTGTACCCCATAAGTAGCAATAGTATGAAACTTTTAAACGTACTTTTTCATCTTGTCATACCTCACATTATGCAAATAAAGAATTACTATTATTATTCGGATCTTAGACTATAATCTCCATTTTAGTTGATCGTAGAAAGCTAATTTCTTTGATGGCAATTAGTACCAGTGTCAAGTAAATACGATAAATAAAATAAAATCTCTTGAAATACGTTACGTCTTGATAAAATGGTGGCTACTTTATCAAAACCTTCTATGGACTTTTTCAGTCAATTTAAAAGGTACGATACACGCATATATTTCATATCACATCACTTACACGCCTTAATCGAACTATATTGCATAATACGCCACCACAATCAAACAATATAACTGATAATAATATAAGATTTTGAAAATAAAATAAAAACACAACGTCACTGATGTAAGTTGGCGGGAAGAGTCTTTCTTTCTTGTTTCTTCATGTCTAAAATACCATTTCCATGACTCCAAATCTATGTGTCGACGCAAAAAAGCGTGAAAACTGAGTAATTCACTTATTGCAAATTTACCACCGGCGCCAAAAAAAACTTTTGAGATTTCCGAGAAAATTTTATTTGGTCACTCAAAAATAGTCGAATATAAAATTTTCTATTGGCCGTAGAGCTGTGAGCCTTAGACCATTCGATGCACTGTTTTATCCGATCCGAATATGCGATAATTTTCCCATCTGTGTCATGTACAGTGTTATCCCTTTTTGGGTCGATATAAAAATAAATGGAATATCGATAAAATATATCCACAATTGGAAGCACTAGCGCTGTATGATTGAATGCGGCAGCGCGTGCGCGAAGGGACCAGACTCGGATTAAACTTTCAATTGAAAGTCTTCTAATTACGTACTCAAAGGGACGTGGAGTTTCTTGAGAAAATATTTGTATTTATAACCTGTTCGGCTTCACAGGGTTCAAAGTGGACGAGTCTACTTTTTTTTTAACAGAGCAGATAAACAAACTTGCGGGTCACCTGGTGGTAAGTGGTCTGGTGGTTTCAGATGCGTGGCCGGCCTTCTGTGAAAACACCAACGCTCACGCTCGTCCAGTCCAAGTGGGAACACCGTCTGCCGTGCTAATGGATGCGTGGTTAGGGGCGAGCTTTGTCGCAAGCGTGCCGATTGTCTCGGGATCGGGCTCCCCGGGTACTATAGTGCCTTCAGCATGCCGGTCTCTGCTGGGGCTGATCTCCATCCTCCATTGCGGCTCCTGGGATTCACTACGACGAATTTTAATAAACCTAATTTGTCATGACTTGATGCCCACGAGGGCGAGAAGCGACTAACGGGGAGCCGTTTCGCTACGATGAATGTGAGAGGAAGGGTGGATGAAAAGATGGACGAGTGTGAAGAAAGCAAGGAAGGCTGGAGAAAGCAGGGATGGATGGAGATCTGTGGTCTCTGCCTACCCCTACGGGAGACAGGCGTTACGATATGTATGTATTACTACAGTTCGTGGCGGAAAACTGCGACTAAATCGCTAGGTAATGATGAGTAGATGATGGGGATGCAATATATTTTTATGGCGAGTAGTGCAATGATGGCACATAACATACATTCTTTACTATTACATAATACATCGACGTATTATTATGTAATAGTAAAGAACGACTAGTGTCTAATTCGAACAATTTGTCCTCGAGTTCAACGCACCCGTTTTAATAAATTTCGAGTGCATAATGCAACCGTGTGTTAGGCTCAGTGCAGTGTTGGGACGGCTGGGGTGTGGGGCATGCGGCGCGGGGGGGCGGTGTCTCTAGGGACGTGCTATTGTATTGTGTAAATTGAGTCTCTATTAATGTTATTAAGTTCCGTCACTATTTGGAGAAACAAGGTCTGTGTTCGTATATTTATCTACTATTTGTGTTATGAACTCCTGGTACTTATGAGTTATTTTTAATATATGTTTTTTTGTATATAATTTATATACAATACAAATAAATACCTTACGCTGAGCAAGAACCAATTTGTGACACATTTTAGGTTGTAATTTTCGTTTGTTTTCTGTTTCTTTGAATGTTAAATTCAATATCTATTTAGATTTAAATTTTAGCATTAAGTTTCTGTAAAAAGTGTCATAAATAAATATTTTCTATTTCAAAAACCTAAGGTACACCCGTAAAGTACGCTCTTTACTTGGGCACACTCATACCCTAGGGTATAGCAATGTTACCCTAGGGTACACTTCTTAACCTAAGATAAACTCTTAAGTTAGGATACACCCTTACCCTAACTTATCCTACACCACGCATCTGGAATGTCCTTATTATTATGGAATTTCATGAGCGGCGTTGCTTGCTTACCATCACATTTCCCGCTCACTCCTTTGCCTTTCGCTTTTATAAAAATGAAAACAAATTATATTCACAGTCTTAAAATCTCTAATAATCTATGTTTTGAAGATCTGTTTTTTTTTTTGGATTACTCAATAAATTTTCTATTCATATTTTTATTTATAATATTATATAATAACAATATTTGATAATAGCTTTCAATATATTTTTATTCAATTGTACAAAGTGAACTACACGAGAGTAAATAAATAATTTGTTCATTACAACTGGGCTTAAATAAAAATCATACGAAAATAGTCTTTATATTAACGTAGTCTTTATATCATATTAACATGTTCTCATTGAGGCATATACGCCCTTTTATTTTTCAAAGAACTAGTTTAACAAACACGTGGCTTGAACGGAAAATGTTTAATAGCATGGAACTTTTATCGATTAATTCGATACGTTTTAATAACTAATCGATATAGCACCATCTGTTGGCATTATTAAGAACAATACAATATTACGTCACTTGAGATATATGACGGACTTTTCCCGCCAACCTGGATCAGTGACGTTGTGTTTTTATTTCATTTTCATAATCTTATATTATTATCAGTTATATTGTTTAATTGTGGTGGTGGATTATATAATATATTTCGTTTCAGGTGTTATAGGTGAAGTGATATGAAATAAATGCGTGTATCGTGATTTTCTAAGTTGACTGAAGAAGTCCATAGGTTTTTCATCCACTTCCACCTCATTTAGTTCCCGCACAACGAATTAACATCACCCGGCAAAAAGTTTCTGACCGCAAACCACAAAAAATGCACCATTTCGACACAAAAACAATACCCGTATAATATATCGTAAAGAGAAACAACGATATGTTGCTATCTCTTTCATACTAACTGATTTATTTTAGAACAGAAAAGATTAGAAAAAACTTTATTTATGACACTTTTTTTACAAAAGCTCAAATTAAAACCGTAATAACATTATAATATACAAATAAACAAAACAAAAAGAAAATAATTTTAATCTAACAAGTGTCATAAAATGGTTCTTGCTCAGCATATGCCGGGCGTTCTATTGGAGCACCTGATGCTGGTTTTCACCTAGAACCAACGTGGTCAGATCGAGATTTAACTGAATCTTATTTTATAAATAAGACCAACCATTTCGGTGGCTATTAACCCCGAGTTTGGGATCATTTGTAATTAGATTGACAAGTTCCATACATTATATTTATTGAATGAATTTTTTTGTTGACACGCCTTCACGTTTGCCTTCCTATACTATAAAAAAAACCATGAGGACGATTAATGGAGTCAGGCGTTACTTTGCTGAAATCTATTACTGTGTGCTACAGTCACTTAACGGTTGTCTTCCGTAGAGTCTACCATACCTGATGATGCCGTGTGTTGATGAGAAACACGTGTCGTGTATATTGTGGAAGAGTGATTGTGTGAAAGTGGAGTGTTGCTGATGGCCGTTTTCTCGGTAAGATTTAGTTAGTGTTCCTCGTAAATCCACTTCTTCCAGTAAAATAAAACACACATTATTATTTCTCTTCATTTCCTACTATTAGTTCTATTTTGTTAGTCTCGCTAAAACTCAAAAAACGGCTTTTTATTTTGTTTGCTGTAATACAGGGAAGGATAAGGAATTAAAATAAAAATAGGGAAAACTTAAAAGAACAGCTTGAAAAATGAATAATTCTTTTTCTGTCCTTTACTTCAAATTAATTTCAATAGATGGCGCTCGTGACTGCTTTATCGTCTTACGGACGTGTTGCTATACAAAACTGTCGTTTCTTTTGCGCGATTTTAAAAAGTATTGCATACCTAAGTACTAACATACCAGGGGAAGATAAATAAAGTGAAACATAAAGTGTATGTGGAACGAACTCAGCTAAGTAAAAATTCTGACTGTCCACCATATAATCATTAAATCGTTCCTTTATGTTCAAATCAGCCATTGCTCCTAAATAACTTCAAACCCCCCCCCTCCCCCTCATCCAATTCTCTTTGGACCCTTCACGGTCTCCGTAAAAATTCCCAGCGCCCACAAGGTGGCGTTATCACCAGCTTTGAGAAATACTGTGTTAGATTATCACTAGGGAAATCCTTTTAAATCCTCAATCGATAAATCCTACTAAATTTTTGCTTCCTTAATCACCCCTATTGTATAACGGAATATTTGCACACACCCCCGGGACTGCCTACCCCATGGGGTCCGCCCCTCGTAAATGGATTAAGCTTCAGGTAACAAGTTCGAATCCCGTGTGTGTTTTTGAATATTTAAACCCGTTTACAATATTGTAACATACATTTGTGTTTACTAGATTATAATTATTTAGAAGCCAATGGCGGGGCCCTCCGTCCGCGTAGTCAATGGTCGCGGGTTCGATTCCCGCATCGGAATTAGTATATGTATGGAGCACAAATATTTATTCCGAGTCTGGTAACCCCGCCAATCCGCATTGGACAAGCGTGGTGGGTTAACATCCGTTCCTCCAGAAATGGAGAGGCCCGTGCTCAGCAGTGGGATATATGGGATATATGGGCTGTTAAAAAAGAAATATGTTCCACTGCTAGGTACTATATTAACACTACGATATTTAATGGTGTTCTTCTTCTGGGTTTCTTCAAATGAAACTCTCTTCCAACACAGTCGTTTTATTCTCGCTCACACATACATATACTATTACTATAAAAAAATGACTATAACGTTGGTTCTCGCTGAAAACCAGCGCCGGGTGCTCCAATAGTGCGCCCGGCATATGCTGAGCAAGAACCATTTTATGACACTAGTTAGATTAAAATTATTTTCTTTTTGTTTATGTATCATTTATTTTTATATTTATATATATATATATAGGGTATTTGATATTTAGTATATATGTAAATATAGGTGTCATGTCAAATAAAGTTTTTTCCATATATATATATGTATATATTATGTATATATATATATATACGTATAGTATAGCTATATATATATATATATATTTAGCGTTAGTATCATACTGATATACCCATAGATTTCGCTACCCAGAGTCGTGTAACGCGACTATACAAGATTTTATTTCATGCAAGTATTTCAAAAAAGGTTTAATATATTTAAATGAAAAGTTGTTATAAATTTCAATATATGTTATTAGTCAATGTATCACTACAATACGGTGGCTTTCCATTTCTGGAATAAAAGATACTATATCTCACCACGCTTGTCCAAGGCGGATTGACGGGACATTAACTCAGAATAAATGCCTATAGGTCATATATTTATTGAATCAGAGAAAGAACAAGAAAAGAGGATACCTGCGGAGTTTCTTTTGCCTTTTTTCCTCCGTCCAGAGGAAACTCATTGCGAAATGGTAAAAGCTTGATTATTAACGGTACTAACTTTAGTATGTTTAACATATAAAATGTAATTTGTTATGTCGAAAACAATTAGTGGTAGAGACACGCTGCAGACGAATACTTTGTCAATAATGGCATAATATTTGTCTGTGGCATGAATGGGCCGGCTCGCCCGGCAAAGTACCACACTCCCGCAGTAAACCGGCGTCTGTGTGGTAGCTTAGCTACCGCGCTTCGTACGGTGAACGGCCTGAGTTCCGGAGGCCCAACACCCTCCCCCTCCCACTCCCGTAAGGTGACACGCCTGCTCGTTTGCCTTCCTATCCCATAAAATTTTTTCTTCTTTTTGCTACTCATTGGAGCGGTGTTTTACAAAAAGGCAAATAGGTTCGTAACATATGGGAGTTTAAAGGGGTTCACAGTTTAGACCTCCCCCCTCATCTAAAGCGCAAAGCGCATTTAAAAATCCTCCCGTGAATTCCGACACTCGGTATGCCTTCTCATCCCCTCGCCGCGGGCACGTTTTCCCAAAAGGGTATAAATCGTAGGGTCCCTAAACCAGCGGTTCTCAAACGCTGATGCGACACATTGATGGGTCACAAGCCCCTGTTGAGTGGGTCGCGAGATTTACAAATGCGATAGTAGAATCTATTTTTAATTCCTACTATTAGTTCACACTCTCCCTTCATACGCAAGTGACACTCTATGGGTTTCAAAGCTTTTGTTCTGTACAGTAAATGAAAACTTGAAAGCTTTACCGAAATACATTCAGTCAAGAAAGTATCGGGAATGGATTATTTGTTTATGGTTCCAAATTCGAATTTTTGTTGTTTTTACATTGGCACAACTGTGATTGGCACATTGTGAACGAATTTTTGATCAAACACTCAACAAATACCATCGACACACCACCATATTCAGCAGATATGGCTCCAGCCGACTTCTTTCTTTTTCCTAAACTCAAATTACCACTTCGTGGCACCCGTTTTCATAAGGGTAGAAGGAGAATTCGCGGCGAAAACTCAATACTAGTAGAAAACCGGCGTCTGAGTGGTAGCTTACCTACCGCGCTTCGTGCGGTGAGCGGTGAGTTCCGGAGGCCCAACACCCTCCCCCTTCCTCTACCTCTCCCCCTCCCATTCCCAATCCCATAATAACACTTTTCTTAAAAGTCGGCAACGCTTCCGCACTGTCTATGGCGCTGCGTAAGTCTATGGTGATGTGTAGGGCTTGCAATACCGAACTAAGATCTGAATACCGGTATTTGATATTTAAAATTAGAAATATCGGGATACCGGTATTGAAACCGGTATTATTGATAAAAAAATTACTAGTTATATTTTTACTTATCTCAGTTGTTATATTGACTCGTTAACAAATAATATATGAAATCCAATAAATATTGTTCTGAAACGAGCAGATATTATTTATTTTATTACATAAAGAGTAGGAGTAGATAGATACAAAGAACGTGCAAGTAAAAAAAAGTACATATTAAATTTATATGTTACATTTTACATATAATAAATGTGCCAGATATAGATTTTAATACAATGAAATTGTTTGTTTATCTTCAAAAAAAATTTCTTGTAATTAATTAATATTATTTTAATTAGATTTATATTGTGCATAAATTCGATTTTTATCAACTAATGTAATACCGAAATATCGGTATTCTTACATAAATACCGGTTTTTAATAACGGACAAAAATCGTCCGGGATTCCGGTATTCGGGATCCCGGAATCCCGGTATTGTAAGCCCTAGTCTTGTGTTTGTCTGCTTCTTATACAATAAAAATATGTTAAATCGATCAATGATATATAATTTAATAAATGTCTAATACCTACCGTCACTTTCACTATCAAAAATTTTGCATGTAAGTACGTAAGGGTGTGACCCCCAACATACGTAACAGTATGTTGGGGGGTCGCTGAGTAAAACAGTTTAAGAACCGCTGCCCTAAACACACGTATAGACGGACTGCATTAAGGCAATTTGCATCGTCAGAGGCAAAGGATTGTTATAGTGAAAACTTTTTCAGCATACTTTTATTATTTTCATTTTTATTTATTTATTATTAAATCTATTTATCTATATTAATATATTATATATAATTAAATTATTAAATTTAATTATATATAATATATTATAATACATGCTGCCAGTTTAATGGGGTTCGATACGATTGACTTATATAAAATAGTATTTTATATTAAGTAAATTGTAATTTTAAGACAAAAATGAATTTTATTTTTTTTTGATCGCAAGTATTTTTAATTATAAATTGAATATAAAACACACGAATCGTGTAATTTGGTTGCATTTAATTGTAAAATATGTTTGGTCTGCCACATTAAGTTTTGTGACTATATAAACATACATACATACATACATATATATATATATATATATATATATATATATATATATATATATATATATATATATATATAAACATACATACATACATATTACATTCATATTTATATATGACGGCGACGTGGTTCGCCACCCATCACGTTCTGATTCTCACGAGGGTGAGAAGCGACTAACGGAGAGCCGTTTCGTTACGATGAATGTGAGAGCAAGGATGGATGAGTGTGGAGGAAGCAAGGAAGGTGTGTCAGGTTCGTAGTAGATGGAGATGTGTGGTCTCTGCCTACCCTTACGGGAGACAGACGTAACGATATGTATGTATGTATATACATATATTATATATGATCTGCCGTAGGGGAAGGCAGAAACCACTGATCTCCATCTGCTAGAATCCCAGCACATTTTGCTTCATCCACGCTCATAACTTTCTTCATACAAGCTCGTTGGTTAAGGGTACCTTTGACGCGGCCTTTCTTGAGAACATTAGCAATTTGGTCAAGGTATGTTCTATTTGGTCTTCAAAAGAAAACTATGGAAAGGAACTATTGGAAAGGAAAGTATAACTATGGGAGGAGGGAGGGGGGAAGGGGGGAAGGGGGGCTCCGGAACTCAATCGATCACCGGACGAAACGCGGTAACTAAGCTACCACCAGGACGCCGGTTTTCGAATTTATATTACGGGCATTAGGGTAAATGTGTGGCCTACAATTATATAATATATTCCGCGTCTAGATATTCCACCAGTCTGTCGTGAACATGCTTTGGTTTATGTCCATTTCTCAAAAAATATGCACATCACGCCAACAATGGGGTATATGGGTTGTACGAAAGATAGATTTGTTCGATTTAAGTATTGACGAATCTCTTAAGTACTGTAATCCAGTGTGGGAAACAGGTGTGAAAATTGCTTGTGTGTATGCCAGTAAGATGGTCTTCGTACATAAGTAAACATAATGTGATAATTTTAACAGCAAACATTTTTTGTTCTCAAGGGAACAAGCCCACTGGGATCGTGACGAATGAAAACTTTCTCTTTCGCAATATTTATATTTGTCTTTGAATGCAATTTAGCCATAACTATTATGCCAGTGTCAAGTTTAACATAATAACATCAAGTATCTTGAAATTTACTAGTCAGCTTGTCACGTTACGTCTTAATAAAATGGCGGCTATTCTACCAAAACCTTCTAAGTTTTGGTAGAAAAGCCGCCGGTTTTCTGCGGGAGTGTGGGATGCTACATACTAATAAATAATATGCCAATCTTGACAAAGTATTCTTCTGCTGCGTGGCTCTGCCACTTCGAAATAGATACATAGTTGGTAGAATAGCCACCACCATTTTATAAAGACGTAAAGTTGCTAAACAAGCTAACTAGTTCAAGATACTTCAAATGATTTTATTTTACTAGGTACTGGCATAATAGTAAAAAATAATTGCCATTAAAAGAAAAAAAAACATAAGATTATGAAAATTAAATAAAAACGACGTTTCCCGCCAACCTACATCAGTGACGTTCTTTTCTTTTCTTTAAGGGCAAATATTATACCAATGTTAAGTAAAATACAATAATATCCAAACTCTTGAAAGTAACAAGTCAGCTTATCACGTTACGTCTTGATAAAATGGTGGCTATTTTATCAAAACCTTGACTGTTTCAGTCAACTTAAAAAGTAACGATACACGCATTTATTTCATATCACTTCATTTATACGCCTTAATCGAACTATATTGTGTAATACGCCACACACAATTAAACAATATAACTGATAATAATATAAGATTATGAAAATGAAATAAAAACACAACGTCACTGATGTAAATTGGTGGGAAAGTCATCAGTGACGTTTATTTGTCATTTTTATGCATTACTTTTTTATTTTTAATTTAATCATGCGCCATGATCCGAAAGGCCATACGGCCAAAACAATTAGAGAAAACAGTTAACAGCAAATTGCTTTTTGATTTATGTTTATTAGTTTAACAATCCAAAGGACTTGATGGCGGGTTAATTAATTGCTTGTACGTAATCGATGCGGTTGTGTGCGCGCGGCCGGGGTGAGTCAGGGCGCTGTGTGCGGGATTTCACAACGCGACAAGGTTATAAACAAATACAGAGACACGACGGTTTACTCCCGCTGTTAAGGGGCAGCTCGTATTTACGACACTTAAATTAAAACCCTTTTTTTTTTGATCGCACAACTTTAAATATTCTTTTTTGTGTGTTTTAATTTTTAAACGTCTTCCGTTGCGGTAGTATCGTATCCCTATCATCCTGTCTAAATCCATCTTTTCTTTCCCTGCCTTTTCCATTCTTCTCTATCATTTTCCCATCCTCTCCGCCAATTCACGGTCTGCGAGCTTAGTCGTAAGCGTGCTGACCGTTCCAGGATCGGGCTCCCCGGGTACTATAGTGCCTTAACTCAGCATGCGGGGTTCTGCTGGGGCTGACCTCCATCCTCCCTTGCGACTCGTGTGATTCACTATGACTAATCTTAATATACCTAATTCGTTAAAAAATAACGGCGACGTGGTTCGCCACCCGTCACGTCCTGATTCCCAAGAGAGCGAGAAGCGACGATCAGAGAGCCGTTTCGCTACGACGAATGTGAGAGGAAGGATGAATGAAAAGATGGATAAGTGTGAAGGAAGCGAGGAAGGTGTATCGGGATCGTAGCGGATGGAGATCTGTGGTCTCTGCCTAACCCTACAGGGAGACTAGCGTGATTATATGTATGTATGTATTTTTTTAATGTTTTTAATTTAAATTTAAAATTTAATTTAAAAATATTATATTAACATTAACATTAAATTTAAAATTTAATGTTTTTAATAGACAAAATCTATCTCAATTTTATCTTTGCTTTGTTAGGAATAGTTGTATATTTATATTTATTATTTGCCTCGACTCAGGCTACGCTCCCCTCCACTCGACTCTATACAGTGTCACTTACACGTTCGTGAGCATACGGTACAGACCGAGATGTCATCTCGATTCTAGCTACGCTTACTCCCAATACCACTATATATATGTACCTGAAAAAATAATAGTAATCATTTTAATTATTCACATTTGCCAAACGTCCTATGACGTTTCTCTTTTTAAAGTGAAAACTTCGCGTCAGGAACATGCTAATGCCTAAATTATATATTATTATTAATTTATTTTTTATTATATTTTTAATTTTTTACTTAGCTAAGATCCGCGACAAGTCGCGGATCTTAGCTAAGTAAAACTTTTGACTGTCCATATAGTGATGGATTTCCGCAAAGTTACGCCTGACTCCATTAATATAATATTACGATTTTTTGAAATTTCAAACTATAATTTTAAGTTTTCATGACTGCCTCCGGTTTTTTTTTATAATTGAGTTTTTATACATGAGTTTTGTATTTAAAACGTATGTAATGAATGCCACACTTCCGCACTGCCTATGGCAATGCGGATGTCTATGGGCGGCGTTTATTGCTCCCCATCAGGTGACACGCCTGCTCGTTTGCCTTTCTACCCCATAAAAATGGAAAGATGTTTTAAATGTTTTACTTACTCCATTAAGGGGTGTATCAAGTTAAAAGAAGCAAGCTTTTGATTACTGGTAATTTAAAACTATACCTTAAATGAACAAGTTTATCCAACATCGGCCCACGTTTCAATATCGCTCACAAAACAGTGTTGTGTTCGCGCATAACGTCGTCCCTTCTGTGTATAGCTAAATCTTAATTCCTATGCCACAGACTAACAGAAGTTATAATTAATATGTTTTAAATATGTCATGTCTATTTATCTTTATATATGTATGTATGTACGTAATTGGTCCGTGAGTATAATAATAATAAACATTTATTTCAACACCACAAAGTTACATATATATGTTACTAGCTTTTGCCCGCGGCTTCGCTCGAGTGAAATTTGGTCTGCCACATTAAGTTTTTTGACAGATCATTTTAAATAAATAATTTTTTTTTTACTTAATTTATGGTTCACAATTTTGGTCATAGTGGCTTCCACATAAAAGGTAGATACATGCTGTCGCGGACTTTTATTTAGAACTATTCAAGACAAACAATCCTACGGTACATTATCTTTGTGTAACTCCAATGATTTAGACAGCGTACGCCAAGATAGCTTTCAGAGGCCAGATTTTTTCCGACTTAATTGACATGTATCGTTATATCACGACCAAAATTACATAAAATCATTACAAATTGTAGCCTATATGTTATTCCTATGTATAACCTATATTACTGTAACACACACACACACACATTATTATTTTTCTATTTTTGTTTGCTTGTCGCGGATCTTAGCTAATTAAAAAATCTGACTGTCCTCTTAGTTTCTTATGCTGAAATTAAATAATTTTTATTACATTATCCATACTGATCTTTATACACTGTGGCATAAGGCTATATCCAATCTCTTAAATGCCTTATCTTATTTTATTGCAAACTAAACTTTACATTTGTATTTATTCCTATATTATATTAAGCTTTTAAAAGCTTTGTTAAAAATGTTTATTATCAACATATACGAATAGATATGTTTATTCGTGTCACTTTTTTACAGAAACTTAATGCTATAATTGAAAATTGAATAATTATAGAATCAAAGGAAGAGAAAACAAAAAAATATTAAAGTATGTATGTGTATGTGTGTGTATGTATTTGTTTATTAATATATTTTTTTATTTTCCTCAACCAAGCCGCGCCACCTAGCTCGATCTTGGGCTTCATGCATCCAGTCTCTGCCAGCCGCCTTGCGCAGATCGTCGCCCCATCTAGCGGGGGGGGGGGGGTCCCACACTAAGTACGCCGAACCAAAATTGCCGACAAAGTTTTTAAGAAAGGCCATATAAAACTAAATTGTGGACAGTCAAAAGTTTTACTTAGCTAAGATCCGCGACAAGCAAAACAATAACAGAAAATTAATAATGTGTGTTTTTCTACTGGATGAAGTGGATTTATTTGGAACTTAGACCAAAAACTTACCGAAAATCGGCCATCAATTCTCCACGTTGTCTTCCGAAGAGTCTACTATACCTGAAGATGCCTCGTGTTGGGGCGAAACACGTATCGTTTACAAGATGGAAAAGTGATAATGTGTGTTTGGTGTTGTGTATAGTGATTGGTGGGTGGAGAATTGATGACCGATTTTCGGTGAGTTTTTGGTTTAAGTTTCAAATAAATCCACTTAACCCAACGGAAAAACACACATTATTAATTTTCTGTTATTGTTTTGCATGTCGCGGATCTTAGCTAAATAAATCCACTTCATCCAGCACAAAAAACACACATTATTAATTTTCTGTTATTGTTTTGCCTGTCGCGGATCTGAGCTAAGTAAAACTTTTGACTGTCCATATAGTGATGGATTTCCGCAAAGTAACGTCTGACTCCATTAATAAAACTAAATTAATTAATGAATTAATTTAAAAATTTAATGGGCTGGGGTCACGTTTGTCAGAAATACGACAATCGTTGGAGCGGACAGTGCTGGAGTGGAGACCGCGTCTCGGCAAACGTAGTGTGGAACGCCCCCCCCCCCCCTCCCACCTAGATGGTGCGACGATTTGTGCAGGGCGGCTGGCAAAAATTGTATGCTTGAAGCCGAATACCAGGCTGAGATGCGCTTCTTGGGAGAGGCCTATGTCCAACGTCCACTGTTGCCGCAGGCTATTGAATTGATTGAATAAATTAATATTTGTAAGACTCAGATCATTTGACACAGTATTTTTTTTCTGATCCGAACATGCAGTCTTTTACAGACATTTAAATCTTTGATCGAACTTATAAAGATTTACATAATAGTCCAGTTTGAGAACCACTGGGCCATCACCGTACACATCAGATATGGCACGTTTCTACAGCACTCGTCACAAGTGGCGCCATCTCGCGGAACCGAAAAGAACGGCCGTCAGCAATTCTCCACCTCTCAACCACTATCAACAACACCAAAGACACACCACCACTTTTCCACCTTTTAAGCACACGACACGTGTTTCGTGCAACACGTATCGGGTGAAATACGTGTCCTGTATCCACATAGTAATGGATTTCCGCAAAGAAACGCCTGACTTCATTACTCGTCTATTTAGGTTTTATGTTAGCATTAAGTTTCTGTGAAAAAGTGTTAA
Source organism: Baronia brevicornis (assembly GCA_031353405.1). Lineage (NCBI taxonomy): Eukaryota > Metazoa > Arthropoda > Insecta > Lepidoptera > Papilionidae > Baronia > Baronia brevicornis. The sequence continues at coordinate 33,546 of JASFAT010002410.1, forward strand.
AAATAAACATTTCTATTTGTATCAACAATTTTGAAAAATAAAACCCGCAAAAAAACGAACTTTTTCTAAGTTATTGAATTTTATTAATATCCTATGTAGTTAAAAAACTACATAGGATATTGCTTAATGTTTGAAAACCTAATTCTACCATCGGACATTCTGTACTAGAACTTGGATTACTCGATATTAATTACGATATTAAAGCTATCTACACAAGGAATTCATAACGTACTGACGAGTTCGATGCTTTCGTTGATAAGGTTCTGAGCTCTCTCGTCCTCCTCGGCGTCTGGGTCGTAATCCAGCGTGGTGTACTCCGTGTGGATGCTGCAGCTGTCCTCGCTGTCGTTCACATTGAAATACGTTACGGTCGCGTAACACACCGGCCTCGTGTGAGCTGGGCTGCTCCTGGTCGATTCGTAAGCAGAGTCCGATCGGCGGCTATCATTCGAACCCGGGTAGCTCTGTAAGCTGTTGTTTTTTGAGCTGTTGTAGCTGTTGTAGCTACTGTAATAAGATGCGTTTTCGTACGACTCGTTGGCTAGGTGTATGGGTGGTAGAGAGGTACGGCAGGAGCAGAACCCGTGCAGGTCTATCTCCGGACGTGCGTCGACCGTGCCGCTGTAGGATGGGGACCTGACCAAAGCGGGAGACACTCGGTTACGCGCCGGCTTGTGGCTCTTGTTCCTTTTGAATAATTTGAAGGCCTGCAATAAGAAAAATTCAAGAATCAATAATTTGTTTCAAAAATATATTGTGAAAATGCACTTTTGGCAAAGGAATATACATATAATATTTCGTACATAATGAGTCTCCGGTGACAGAATAAGGAAATTCTATACATATAATACTTCGTACATAACGAATGTCTGGTGACAGAATAAGGAAATTTTATACATATAATACTTCGTACATAACGAATGTCCGGTGACAGAATAAGGAAATTATATACATATAATACTTTGTACATAATGAATCCGATGACAGAATAAGGAAATTGAACCCTAACTGCTTTTACTTAAAGAAGGATTATTTATAATATTAGACTTTATAGGTCGAATAATCCTTCTTTAAGTAAAATAAACAAAACTAACTTAAAGGATAATAAACAAAACTAAAATTATATGAATAATATTTATTACTATAATAATAGAAATAACAAAAATAACAGAAAAAGGAAAAAAATCAAAAATACAAATCATAATAATTGACCATTCTTATTTGAAACTTTCAAGACACTCTATAACAGAGGTCGCCAAAGTGGTCTATATAGACCTTCAAGGGTCTATTTAACAAAAGTAGGGGTCGTTCTGAGGTCAGGGGGTCGAAGAAAACCAATTTTTAATACGCAAATCACATATACGTAATTGCGTATGTAAAATTTCTGCAAATTTTCACAATTGACTTTATATCAGTTTCTTTATAGAAAATAAATTATTAAAACAAAAAACAACAGGCAACCCATCCGCAAAAAACTGACGTCTGAGTGGTAGCTTAGCTACCGCGCTTCGTCCGGTGAGTGGTTGAGTTCCGGAGGCCTAAACTCCCCTTCCCCATAATGATTCTTTCCTAAAAGGCCGGCAACGCTTCTACACTGTCTATTACACTGCGGATGTCTATGGGCGGCGTTGATTGCTTTCCATCGGGTGACACGCCTGCTCGTTTGCCTTCCTATCCCATAAAAAAATCTCATTGATCAACAATAAATATATGTGTAGTAACTTCAAATATATATTAAGGTATTTAAATTTCAACATTAAGATATTTTTCATAAAACTATTGTGTAAGAAATGTGTAAGAAATGATTTTAATAAATGTTTAAAATCATGAAATAAATGTACAAAGTACGTAATAGATAGTTTTATTTATATTACTTTTATGGGGCTCGGGAGAGATTTTAAAAAATTATAGGGGGTCGATGAACAAAAATGTTTGACGAAACCTGTTCTAAAGGAAGGCCGTCAATCTCAAATTTTCGCTCCGGTTTGAAAAAATCGCAGATCCGATCTCTGGTTAGAATGTAACGCTAAACAATTTAACATCAGATGATAACAAATCGCCTGTTATCTATTTACGTATGTAGGCCACTAGCCAATTAATCACTAACTCTATTAGAATCGATAATTTATCAAGGGGTCGTCGGCTTTGCGTGAATAATTACTTCCAATAAATAAAATGATCATAATTGGGAGCGCTAAAATGTATAGATAAATAGGTCACGGTTGCGCGCGAGGACGTTTTGGCGGTCGCGTTGTATTTAACATTTTTAATGCGCTATTTCGTTATCGCATGAAGCTTTATTATGGTAATACATTTATAGCAGAGCTATTAACGCGTTTAAATTTATGAGTCGTAAACGTCTCGCTAACGGATTTCATTTGAATATCCTGTTTGCTTTATAAATATACTAAATAATATTATTATTTGTTTTAAAAAAGATTTTAATCAAGTAATTAGAATTTTTTACATATATAAATATACACAAATAAGTCCATACATACATAATATAAGTGCCAGCAAGTAATGCTACTACCTTGCAAAAACCATGTATATTTCTTTTTTATGGGATTGGAAGGCAAACGAGCAGGCGTGTCGCTTGATGGAAATCATTATAGAAATCATCCTAGAAACTTATTTCTATCGACTAGTGCGGTAGTCCTATAAAAAAACGTAATAGTTCAAGTGATATTTTTGAATACATTTATTACTATAATTATGAAAATATCTAGACAGTTATACTTTAATTAACATCCTGCCAACTATACTGTACATAAGCACATAAGCTACTATGCTCCCAATACAAACAATTGAGGCTATCTCAAGAGTTATGTGTTAATTGCTATTTTGTTTACCAAAACGGTAACTGCTATTGTAAACACATAGCTATTACTTATTTCGATTTATAAACAGTTAATCTACATGTTATGAATTATGTCTTTGATCTCAATTAAAATAATATGCTGTTAACCGATTCGTCTGTGAACGAATGTGCCGAGAAATCAATGTCTTTTTTTTTTATAAAAGTAATAGGTAATAGTTTCCTACGTGAATGTATTATTAATAAATAGTACCTTCATTCGATACTGCACACAAAAATCTGTCAATCTTGCCTCTCATTTCTTTCTTTCTTGGCAATTAGTTATAACTATTATGCCAGTGTCAAGTAAATTGCAATAACATCAAGTATCTTGAAATGATAAAATGGTGGTTATTCTACCAAAACCTTCTATGGACTTTTGCAGTCAACTTAAAAAGTCACAACACACGCATTTATTTCATATCACTCCACGTATACACTTTAATCGAACTATATTAATTGTACAATACACCACCCAAAATTAAACAATATAACTGACACTAACATAAGATTATAAAAATGAAATAAAAACAGAGCGTCGCTAATGTAAGTTGACGGGAAAAGTCTAGACAGTGTTTAATATCGTTTTAATACAAATAGTGATGTATCGAAACACTTCACAATAAATCGATTGCGACGAACAAATACATCGAGTGAAAAAAAAACGTTGGCGTGAGGCGCACCCCGTGAGAACGCGACACCACCTGTCTGCAATCGTTTGTCGAGAAGCTATAACCTCACAACTTTAGATGCGATTTTTTTTATATACAAATATGGTCCTTCCAATAGATATTTTTTTTTTAATATTTTTGTGTAAAATACTACTGTGATTTAAAAAACCAGCTCCACATTTTGTATAAAATAGGTGGGCAAACGGACTAGCGTGTTGCTTGATTTAAAGCCCGCCCATAAACATCTGCGATACCATATACTATTTTATTACGGTTTTACAGATGCGTCGATTGACTTTAAGATATGAGTAGCTTGTCGAAAACTTAGTGGCAAAGTTAATAGTTAGTGGGTTCGATTTTCCTGTCAGGAATATTCCGCAATAATTGCTAATACTCACTTGTTTGCCTCACATTCCCATAAAAAAATTAGGTCTTAATATTTGCCATGACCTATTGTATTTATTATATTGTTTTATTTATATATCGTTGTACATATTTATTTTTTTTATATATTCACGCCTATCCTCCGCAGGGGTTGGCAGAGACCACAGAGCTCCATACGCTGCCATTCATCGCAGCGAAACGGCTCGTCATTGGTCGCTTTTCGCCCTCGTGAGAATCAGGACGTGACGGGTGGCGAACCACGTCGCCGTCATTTTTCGACAAATTAGGTATATTAAATTCGTCTTAGCGAATCCCACAAGCCGCAAGGGAGGATGGAGGTCAACCCCAGCAGAGCCCTGCATGCTGAGGTAAGGCACCATAGTGTCCGGGGGAGCCCGACCCAGGGACGATCGGCACGCTTGCGACTAGGCTCGCCCCTAGCCACGCATCCATTGGCACGGCAGACCGTGGATTGGCGGAGAGGAAGGAAAAGGATAGAGAAGAAAGGAAGGGCAGAAAAGGAAATGCGGATTGGGGGGTTACCAGACTCGGAATAAACATTTATAAATCCATATAAATATTTATTCCAATGCGTGAATCGAACCCGCGGCCATTGACTCCGCGGACGGAGGGCCCCGCCACTGAGCCAATCGGTCGGTCTATTTTATATATATTTATATTACTCTTTTATATTTATTAATTTATTTAAACTTTCATGCGCTATTTTTGTAAATGTATTCATTACCTATCACTCATTGTAAACAATGTTTTATTTTACTAAAGCATTTTTTATTTCGTCTTTAGTCAATTTATAAAATATTGCTCCCACATAAAATCTCACTATAGATTAGGTTGAATAGCGGATAATATCTAGAAGAATTGAGTTTGCCCTTTTTAATCTTATATTTTCAGATAACGTAATAAATTAATACATTTAAATAATTGAAATATTCCAGACGTTTCGTTGCTATGTTAAATTGACATTACAAAAATTTGAACGTGACACAATAGCGTCTGGCAGATTTAAAAAGCTTTTTCTGCTAAGCACGTAATAACCCAAAATAGCCGCCATTTGGACTTGTTTTAGTATTGAGCACACCTTTGTTAACCAAGAGTTTTGGGCTGAATTTCAATAAGTATCTAATCATTAATGTATACAACCATCGAAAGAAATTGTTTTATTGATGCCTTTAAGTTGTATTAATAAATAAAATATTATTTTATTTTTTATTATGATTAAATAAAATCTTATTGTAGATATAGTACAATCCGTATATAACAACTTAGCTTATAACGAGCAATCGCTTTTAACGATGTAAGTGTTAACTCAAGTTTTATATTGTCAAGTTTGGCTTTATAATCGGTCTTTAAGTCCGTCGACTAATTAGTACGCCGGTCCTTTGAAGATCGCTTTACATTTTACTGTATATAAATAGACGTTTGTTCGATCTACAAACACATACGTTTTCACTCAAATTTAATACAAAAAAACAAATTAAGTTAAAACTGGAGTTATACCATATTTACATTTACAATTAAATTTGCTTTGCTCGATTTATGTTCTGTAATATTTTGATGAATATGCCTGTGTGTACAGTGAGCTTCGAAATTAAAACAATGTGTACCTTGGGTCCCTCTTTTGAAAGAATTTACGTCATGAAACAAGAGTTTGAAAGAGAAAGAGTTATGAAGAGTGTCTACAAAACTTTAAGAAAAAGAGAAAAGAATATAAGTTAAAAAATAATAGTTATAACACAAGGAAATTGATATAAAATTAAACTACTTTCCTCTTAAATTTCACATTTCTTTTTCGCATATTTATGTGTGTGTGTGTGTGTGTATTAATATATAATATTTGAGTTCGTACATTAAATGATCGTAGATGATGCGTTTGAAGTGATCAAGTTATACAAAGCTCGGTGGATAGTAGGGGTGTCTATTGAGGGTGACCGCAAAAGTATTACGGGTGGCGTTTAGAGCGAAGCAAATTTAACGGCTCCAAACATTAACCCAGCGCGCTTGTTCAAGGCGGATTGGTTGCCTACCCAGACTCGGAATATATGCCACACACATATATGTATACTATATACTGAAATCGGTAGCTTTATAATGGTCTTCAAGTTCATCATTCGAGTAATATACGATAGTTTACTTAAAATACAATAATTTACATAAAATACGATAATTTACCTAAAATACGATAGTTTTCATAAAATACGATAATTTACATAAAATCTTCTACAAATAACAAAATAAATTATATTTAAGCTATTGAATAAAAGCTGATAATACTCAGTAAACACTTAAAAAAAGTAAGAATTTTTGCATAAATAATGAACTATGTAAGTTTAAATGGGTTAATCCTTTTTTAATGTTTTAAATAACCATTATTTATAAATGTATAACATTGTTTTTGTTGTACAATAAAGAATATATCTATATATCATATCTATTACTTTCAAATATCAACTAATAATATCCCAAAATACAAATTTTATACACATTGTATAAAAACCCAAGACTTCAAACAAGTTCAAACGGATTTTGGACCAAATCCTATCCTACTAATCCTACTTATCCTACTAATCCTACTAATCCTACTAATTCTACTTATCCTACTAATCCTACTTATCCTACTAATCCTACTTATCCTACTAATCCTATCTTTCTAGTCCTACTAATATTATAAATGCGAAAGTTTGTGAGTATGTATGTTTGTTACTCTTTCACGAAAAAACTACTGGACGGATTTGGATGAAACTTTACAGTGATATAGGTTATACGTCAGAATAACATATAGGCTACATTATTAATGGAGTCAGGCGTTACTTTGCGGAAATCCATCACTATATGGACAGTCAAAAGTTTTACCTAGTTAAGCAGCTAAGGAGCTAAGCTCCGCAACAGCATATACGTACCTTTTACGTGGAAGCCACTATGACCAAAATTGTGAACCATAAATTAAGTAAAAAAAAAATATATTTATTTAAAATGATCTGTCACGAAACTTAATGTGGCAGACCAAATTCCACGCGAGCGAAGCCGTGAGCAAAGGCTTGTATTGATCTAAATAAACTATAAGGTTTTAATATTGAACATTGTTTAATTTTAAAGCTTCTCCGTTCTGAAACGGTGTTGTTAACTCGGTCGCCACGGACGGCAGAGGGGATTAAATATTCACCTGTGACGTCAGTCCGATGATTAAATATTCACCGGTGACGTCAGTTCGATGATTAAATATTCACCTGTGACGTCAGTCCCATGATTATAAACTGTCTACGTCACGAGTATCGACATAAGGGAGGCGTAATCGTTTTTTATAGCAGAACAAGCAAACGACCATGCAGGTCACCTGGTGGTAAGTGATCACCGGCGCCCATAGATATCCGCAGCGCTAGAGCAGTATTAGATACATTATCGGCCTTTTGTGAATACATACGCTCGTCTCTTGAAGGCTTCTATGTTGTAATTACTTAGCAAGACAACCGAAAAGTCACTTTTCGGTTGTCTTCCGTAGAGTCTACTATACCTGAAGATGCCTCGTTTTGGGGCGAAACACGTGTCGTTTAGAAGTGGAGAAGTGATAGTGTGTGTTTGGTGTTGTGTATAGTGGTTGGTGGGCGGAGAGTTGCTGGCCGTTTTTCGGTAAGTTTTTGGTTTAAGTTCCAAATAAATCCACTTCATCCAGCAGGAAAACACACATTTATTAATTGTCTGTTATTGTTTGCTTGTCGCGTATCTTAGCTAAGTAAAACTTTTGACTGTCTACATAGTGATGGATTTCCGCAAAGTGACGCCTGACTCCATTAATCATCAGTGACGTTGTGTTTTTATTTAATTTTCATAATCTTATATTATTATCAGTTATATTGTTTAATTGTGGTGGTGTATTATACAATATAATTCGATTAAGGCGTATAAGAGAAGTGATATGAAATAAATGCGTACATCGTGAATTTTTAAGTTGACTGAAAAAGTCCATGAAAGGTTTTGGTAGAAAAGCCACCATTTCATTAAGATGTAACGTGATAAGCTAACTATTTATATTTTAACAGATTTGATGTTATCGTATTTTACTTGACACTGGCATAATAGTTGTAACTAATTGTCATCAAGGAAAAAAGATGATAGATTACATTCGGATACACGGGTTGATAAAGATTAACTGTATGTTATGTGATCTTAATATAAGATATTAATTGAATTTTTTTTTGAAATGACCCCCATTAGTTAAAAAGAAAAAAAAATTGCATAACGATGTCTATACAACTCAAAAAATAAAGCTATCACGAAAGCGATGATAGCCGGAGGAAATGAGTTCATACCCGGGTCGATCGGATAAAAGGCCTGTCGGAACTTTTATCTGATTGACCCGGTTTAGCGAATATCGCTTCAAATATTACCGCCTCAAAATAAATGTGTGTTCAGACTAAGCTTCTACATATATTTTAACAATATACCTCCTCTAAAATACGCGAGCATTTCGGGCTTCTGCCAAATTTCAGCGAAATCGGCCCATAAATGACGATTTTAGCTTTGTACGGCGGCCATCTTCTTTCCCGCCATTTTGGATTTTTTTCTCTTTTATACAGTATTAATGTTACTTTTATTTTAAATATTTTTTTTTAAAATATTAATATTTGTCAGGTCTCGAATGTACAATGAGTTATAGATTGTGATTTTTTTTTGGGATAGGAGGGCAAACAAGCAAGCGTGTCATCTAATGGAAAGCAATCAACGCCAGTAGACATCACAACACCATAGGTATTACGGAAGCGTTGCTGACTTTTAAGGTACATACGTCTAGGCTTATTTTTTAAGATCCAATATCGTATTGGAAACACCGCTGGAAGGAGCTGGTTCCAGGTAGTGGGGGTGAAAAGAAGTTTCGAGAGAAACGCACCGTCCCCAACACCGAGACGGTGGTGATGAAACTATCCCTTGTGCATTCCTTGGAACATTCATCATTGTAAAATCGATAAGAGATGCTAAGAGATCCGATATCCCACCGCAGTGCTAAAGAGCCTTTCGGTGAGATCTTGGTGAATATTCATGGTGTAAAAATTCACGAATATATCATGTCTATTATAAATTTATCATAAGGCATATCAGTTTAGCTTCTATTAAAATGTTTGAAAGATTCAAACAAAGTAAAAATGACATTTTTTTGTAATATAATTTTTATGTAATAATGTTACCGCACGAAAAAAACTTTGTGGGGAGAAAGTTTTTTTTCGTGTGGTAACATTTCCCCTTTCCCGTACCAACCGGTAATGGGCACACTTAAGGTCGCGTTTTGTAAGCTACACAAACTATTTCCGCTGGATACAGTGAAGCGCTTACCTGAAAGTTTTCGACGGGCGTTGACCCTGCCGAGTGGATCCATTCGTTTCACGTAAATAATAGAATTTGTGCAAAGGGTTCAGCGTCACACCCCGAAGTCGTGTGGTACGGGCTCGGCGTTTTAATATAAAACTATAACTCTAACAAGCATAATAAGCCTACAGATTTCTTAAAAGCCGGCAATGCTTCTGCAATACTACTGTAGCACTATGGATATCTATAGGCGGCGGTATTTACTTTGCATCAAGTGACACGCGTGCTCGTTTGCCTCCCTGTCCCATAAAAAAAACGATTTTGTTTTTAGTGTCTATGGACCCTAGTCAATATCGAATCGCTACTCGGAGGTCGATATTAGCTACACCGAATCGTAGTGAATATCGACCTCCTGGTGGTTGATATAGACCAATTTAGCAATAACTGACTAAATTTTTTAATTATTATATTTATTCTTAATGTACATTTTTTGGTACAAAAGCAGACTTAATACCGGAAGACATTCTCAACGCCGAAAAGCATTTTCAACGCCGATGAGCATTCTCAACGCCGAAGGGCATTCTCAACGCCGAAGGGCATTCTCAACGCCGAAAAGCATTCTCAACGCCGAAGGGCATTCTCAACTCCGAAGGGCATTCTCGACGCCGAAGGACATTCTCAACGCTGAAAGACATTCTCAACGCTGAAAGACATTCTCAACGCCGAAAGATATTCTTAACGCCAAAAGGCATTCTCTGACCTTTCCAACCTTTTCGGTTGATTAAAAAGGTAAAAGTAGGTACATAAACTATAAAATTAAATACATACATATAAAAACATGCATAACATCTAATATATAAAATATTGTATCACAGTGTTTGTAACTACTCCGAAAAGGCTTGACCGATTTTTATGAAATTTTATGTATATTTGGTAGATCTGAGAATAGGTCGTAAACCGTTTTTATACCCCTAGGTTATAAGGGTGGCCCTCACCAGAAATTTATTTTTTAATTTTTTGGACCAATATTTTTTTTAAATTTTTACGTCAAAACGATGTTCGCCGGGTCAAGTAGTAAATATACATTAATAATAAACATATACATACATACATACATATATTCGAACAATCACGATGGAGGTGAACTGATCAGTGAGGCAGAGATTTTAAAAAAAGTCCTTAACTCTACTCTCATGTCACGCGGGAAGAAAATTTTCTGAGGCATATATATATATACATATATATATATATATATATATATATATATATATATATATATACATATACATATATATATATATATATATATATATACATATACATATATATATATATATATATATATATATATATATATATATATATATATATATATATATATATAAATGAATCGATAAGAATGAACGACCCACGCTCGTCTATCATCACTTCATTTAATTTATTTACGTTATATCAAATATGAATAACAATACATATTACTATCTATCGGCTGGCGAACATTATTCATCATAATGGCCGACCCATCGATACATCACTAGCTCTAAAGGTGCTTCCACACTGACTTTACTGTCCATTTGGACTATATCCACAATATTGATGCCGTTCGCGGTTAAATCTGGTGGTTCAATGGTGTCTACAATCGAAACTGCAATTATACGATAGTGTGAATTCTCTGATGATTACTTGATTAGGACTATTTTAGATTGTAGTGTGAATCGAGCCTTACTGGTGGCACAGGGAAAGCAATGTCGATAGGAAAATGACCTTAAAAATATCACTGAACTGATCATTTTTTTTAAACTCAAAATGAGACACATATATTTCCATATTAATGTTATAATTGATTTTTTTTTTGGAAACGTATTTCCAAAAAAAAAACAATTATAACATATAACAAGCTGGTCTTTGAGATAAGGGTAGGCTTGTTTTTGAAAGTTCCAATGTCCTATCGGAAATACTGCTGAAGGTAAATAATGCGTGGAATGATATTTCCGGTGAGAATTATTAACAGGCGATTTATATTTCATTGTAGTTGTCTTTGAACAACAATAACAAAATGAACGAATCAAAAAGGTCCATCCCTCAACAAGAGCTATTCAAGTTATTAAAAAACAAATGAACATAAATAAAAGTAATAATTAACGAACGTGTGGGCAGGCCTTTAGTTAAACGCCATCCACACTATCCGAGTGAGTCTTGCGTGTACAAAGATAAAAGACAATATTTGTGGGCGATAACGGAATACAACATGTCGGAATATGCACGACGCGTAACTCACGTACCAGTGTAAATACATCTTAATTTTAAACGTGTATGCAAACACCTATATTGTGTTGATATTTTAAACTTGTTTACTTATAATGCGTAACATATATTTCGATTCGAATGTTTTTGTAATAAAACATCAGAAGGACATTTTCCCGCCAACTTACATCGGTGACGTTGTATTTTTAATTAATTTTCATAACCTTATATTGGTTATATAGTTTAATGGTGGTGGCATTTTATAGAATATAGTTCGATTAAACGTATAGAGGTGTGATATGAAATAAATGCGTGTATAGTGACTTTTAAGTAGACTGCAAAAAAAGTAGAAGGTTTTGGTAGAATGGCCACCATTTTATCAAGACGTAACGTGACAAGCTGACTAAAGCTATACTAAAGCTGACTAAAGCTGACGATATAAATTTTTCAATGTGATATACACAAATGTAAACATATCATTCGACCTTTGAATCTCAGTAAGAATATTTCACCAATTTACAGTCGCCATTTTGATTGTAGATAGGAGCGATTAGAATGGCGCCGAAATTGACTAATGTAGTCAGCCCGTTACGTAAATAGATTTAAAACTCGTTAAATTGTTGGTCGACGTGTCGAAAGACATGACCGCTTTCGTGTAACTGTAATAACAATGTATCGAGCTCACACCTTATTATATTTTGATAGGATGCGACTGTAATCAAGTTTACAACTTTAGTGATGTATTGAACTTTAAATCATTATGAAAGGGGGAGGGGGAGAGTGTTGAGCCCCCGGAACTCTGGCCGCTCACCGTACGAAGCGCGGTAGCTCAGCTACCACTCTGACGCTAGTTCTCTGCGCGAGTGTGGTACTTCCCCGGGCGAGCCGGCCCATTCATGCTACAGACAAATAATATGCCATTCTTGACAAAGTAATTGTCTGCAGCGTGGCGTAACCGTAAGAGAGTACGGGCAGGACGCACTGGTTGAAGGCTTTTGTCTTCAGACTTTGTGGTATGGGCGACGAGAAGACTTGACGAAGTTTAATAAACGCTGTCCAGCCCAACTGAATCCTTCTCTCGACTTCTTTCTCGATGTTGTCTCCATCCAATCGCACTATCTATATCTAGGATATATCCTTTTATAACTATCACTTCTTCATTTATTAGTAAAAGCAAATCATTCCTTATCGCAGATACATTATCTGTGTCTCAAGGATAGCGCCGGCTCGATTAGTTAATTCCAGTGCATTACATTTACTAACGAGTGTGTTTATATCGTTATAATACAAACACTGTCACCGCGTCTGTCTGTTTCCTCTCCACTATCTAAGCCCCCTGTACAAATATATCAAACAGCATGACATTTCATCTTACGCCTCAGTCACATAGAGCGCCGAATTTTTACGTATTAAAGAACTTAAAAGCAAATTATTTACATACTAGGATCTTTTTTAATTATTTAGGGAAATAAACAATGTTACAATAAAATACTTATCCTGGTTTCGGCACCAAAAAAAAAATCTTTTCCCGCCATGTTACATCAGTAGACGTCTAGCTTTTATTTCGTTGTATTATTTAATTGACGTGAAGTGAAATGAAATGAAGTTAATGCGTGTATCGCGTCTTTTAAATATGAAAAGTCCATGCAAGTTGGTATAACGGCCACCATTTTATAAAGACGTATCATGAAAAGTTGAATGTACAGTTCGAGATCATTATTATTTTACTTGACATTGGCATAATATTTATAGTTAACTGCCATAGAGAAGAAAAAAAAAACAAAGTACGTATATTAAATGCAAACACACAAAAGTTTCATAACACTTCAAAAGTATTGAATAATTTCAATGGTAATTTTAGAAGCTATGACCGGTTTGTTGCAAAATAACATCGACGGCAATCCACACAATACGCAGCACAGATTATATCAACGAGCTGTGAGCGGCCAATTGTTGACGGGACGACTGACTGATATGCTAATAGAGAAACGTATGTACATCACTTATCACTGTAGGTTTACTATATTGTATATTTTCTTTTTGTTTTCTTTCTAATTATAAATAACTAATTAATGATAAAATTGTGATGTTTATTTTTCTTTTAATTTTTTTTATACTATAATCTTTCTTATGTATAATTTCTATTTTATTTTTTATCTGTACAGCGTCATCAATTTTCAAATAAAGTTTTGCCTTTCTTCTTATCAATGTGTTTTATTGTTGTATATTTAAAAAAAACAATATTTTTATTATCTGTGATATATATAATATAATTATTATCAGGTAAACATATTAATTTTAAAATGTGTGATGCAAAAATACTAGGTTATCATAAATTGTAGATATAAGTGACAGGTGAAATGATGAAATATAACCTATCTGTATCTGTGATAAATATCGGTAGGGCCATATTAGTATTTTTATAACCTAATTGGCTAGAAAGATACTCACGTTTACATAATTTAGACCTGTGTCTTACCAACTGAGCTAAAATAATTGTCTTAGATAACTGTCGGAGTCAGGCGTGACTTTGCGGAAATTCATTACACTATATATTATACTACACACTACGTGTTCGCGGATCTTAGCAAAGTATGTTTAACCGTCAATTGGATAAACTTTTACGTGATGACTGTCCACCTTTATGATTATGTATTATCGTAAGAGCATATTTTCAATAGGATAAACTTTTAGACGCTATCGACTAACAATGAAGCCTGAAGCATAAAGTGACGCACGCAAAAGTTGCGTAACCAAAGCCACACCAATCGCATTAATAGGCACTCGAGTTACACAATAAAGCCCAACCGAGAAGACGAACCGGCCTCCGACTGGGATAAATATAAGTGTTCGTTTAAATAGGATTGATTTCTTTTAATCGTCTTAATCTGAAACGTTTTTTTCTTTTCTGGCAATTAGTTAAAACTATACTAGAATAATTTTAAATCTCTTGAAATGTTACGTCTTTATAAAATGGTGGATATTCTACCAAAACATTCTATGGACTTCTGCAGTCAACTTAAAAAGTCACGATACACGCATTTATTTCATATCACCATTGAAAATAAATAATATAAGTGATAATAATATAGGATTATGAAAATGAAATAAAAACACAACTTCACTGATGTAAGTTAGCGGGAAAAGTCTCTAAAACGTTCTTTCAGTTACATTTTTATTCATTCATTGATTTGATTTAATGGCTTCAATAATGCTAAAATAACACGGATGATTTCGTCAATGTCAAGTAGAATGGAGAAGACACGAAGGAGATAAAGTTATATTTTTAAAAGCTTTAAGTATTTAAAGAATAAAACTGATAGTTTAAAAATTAAAAACAATAAATATATGACGTAAACACATTTTTCTTTTTTTTTTTCTTTGATGACAATTATCTATAACTGTCATGCCAATGTCAAATACAATAATATCAAATATCGTGAAATTTAAATCCAGTTTGTCGCACTAAGTCTTGATAAAATAGTAGCCTTTCTACCAAAACTTGCATAGACTTTTGCAATCAAGATAAAAAGTCACGATACACGCATTCATTTCATAATTAATCAAACTACGAATATATTTAGCAATACACCACCAGAATTAAACAATACAAGTGACAATAACATTAAATTTTAACAACTATTAAACGTCGCTGATATAACTTGACGGGAAAAGTCTGACGTAAATATTAGTTTTTTTCGTCGTCGACACTTAAGCAAGATGTTATTATGCCAGTGTCAGGCAAAAAGTTTACAGGCATCCTTAACTTTATAGTAGTATTCTAGGTTGTATAAATATTATAATAATATCAGTGACTCGGTAGATACCTGATTACAACTAAAAATAAAACTGAGACTTCGTGTTATAAGGCCGAGGTTTTAAAACGGATGAGCCGTAAGTGTAACGGTATACTTTAGTTTATCTTATCGATCAGGATCGAATCATTTTTGATTATGTCATCGATTAAATGGTTTTTCTCAATTTCCAAGTTTGAATTCCAACTTCTCTACATCGATGTTTTATGAACATCGATAAACATTGAGCATTCCTTGCGTATTCCAGTTTTAACTACTTTAAGACTGTTTACGCTACACAGAGAAATTTCTTACACCCAGCCAGCTTCACAAAATGGCCGATTTCGAAACTGCGCGTGTGTTGTTTACGAGAAAATTTATGGCATTAGGCGGGAATGGCAAACGGTAAATGTTATGCAAAGTAACAATCTTTCAAAAATTCAATATTATAATAATTCAATATTTTCTTATTTCTACCTACACATGTAATATAATATTGTTTAATTTTTTTGTTTTTTTTTACTCAATATAGTTTCATTAAGGCGTAAAAGTGACGTATCATAAAGGCGACCATTGAGTTTTTACCTTGACTGCAAAAGTTCATCCAAGTTTGAAATATCAGCCACTGTTCTACCAAGATATATCAAAGCTGAATTTACATTTCACGATACTTGTTATTATTAAAACTAAAATTTAAACTTGACACTGGCATAATACTTATAACTAATTGCCATCAAAGAAGTAACAATAACAAAAAAAAGTAAGCGGACTTTTTCCGCCAACTCACATCAGTCATCATTTTCATAAGATTACGAAAATGAAGACTGATGCGAGTTGGCGGGAAAATTTCAAAATTATTTTCTTATTTTTAAATATATTCCATATTTCTATCAGTTATATTGTTTAACTGTGGTGGTGTAGTATACAATATAGTTCGATTAAGGCGTATAAGTGAAATGATATGAAATAAATGCGTGTATCGTGACTTTTTAATTTACAGACAAGCTGACTAGTACTTTTTTTTTATGGCTTCAGCTGATAACTTTTTGCCAGTGTCAAAGTTTGGTACTTTTTAAGACACTTGATATTATTGTATTTTACTTGACACTGGCATAATAGTTATAACTAATTGCCATCAAAGAAAGTAAGACAAGAAAAAGACTTTTCCCGACAACTTACATCAGTGACGTTATGTTTATATTTCATTTTCATAATCTTATATAATTATCAGTTATATTGTTTAATTATGGTGTTATATTAATTATATAATATATTTATATTAAGACGTATAAGTGAAGTGATATGAAATAAATGCGTATATCGGAATGTTTTAAGTTGACTGAAAAAGTCCATAGAAGGTTTTGATAATTTTATCAAAGCCCCTTTTTTCTAGACATAACGTGACAAGCTGACTAATTACATTTCAAAAGATTTGATATTATTGTATTTTACTTGACACTGGCATAAAAGTTATAACTAATTTGCCATCAAAGAAGAGAAAAAAGTAAGACAAGAAAAAGTAAACCGTGCGTTTTAAATTCTCGCTTCCCATACGGCCGGTGGGTTACGTGAGACCTTGTTATAGTTTCGGATTTTTCCTTGAAGATATATAAAAACATTTTCGCGACTAAATACAGCCATATTTCATTGTCGGTAAAGAAGGACAAACAGTTGCTATTTTGACGCGCATTTAAGGTATAATTTCGTACACCTAATCCACATATAACGACCTAGTTTTCTTTTCTTCAAGTAAAACGGTGGCTCATTCACTATACACGCAGTGCGCTTGTGGAACTCTCTCCCACATACTATACGTTATAGCCTCTCATTGGATGTATTTAAGAGAATAATTAAAGAACATTTCCTTTCAGTATAAAATATTTATATATGTATACATTTATGTGTATATTATATATATGTATCCGCTTATTTATATAGTATTATATTATATATTATTAGTATTTATATGTTTATATATGTATGGTTTTTTATAGTATGTATTGTTATGTATATTGTTATTATATTTTGTTGTTGTACACTTATTTCTATCCTCACAGCTTATCTTATCTCTCTTTCACTCCTGGGTTTGCTGGAAGAAAACTCAATTATGAGTTAAGCTCGCCCTTGTACATCTTCTTTCCTTTTAAATTCTTGTATGTCGTGTTTTGTGTACAATAAAGTATTAAATAAAAATAAAATAAAAAATAAAATGGAATAATATCTCAATCTCTTGAAATGTCACGTTACGTCGAAACGTAAAATTGTGTCTGATCACCAAAAACAGTCAGTCTCAACGCTGTACACAATTTCATATCGGTCGTACGTACAGGAGGTATTTTTTCGTGATCCGAATATGCAATTTTTTTTTTTGACATGTGTGTTATTTATTATACATCGTTTCGCGTGTGTTTCGCTGTTACGCGTGAATATTCACTCTATGATATAACTATCTCTATGAGAAAGTAAAAGCCTCTCGTTGAAATCTTAGAATATCCAATGTAAAAAAAATGATTAAATTACACGGTTGGAAGAGAAATTCGGAATGGTAGAAGTCAAAAAGATACAATAGAGTAAAGAGAGATTTATAAGTGGCAAAGCCACGCTGCAGACGAATACTTTGTCAAGAATAATATAATATTTGTCTGTAGCGTGAATGGGCCGGCGTGCCTGGGGAAGTACCGCCGAAAACCAATGTCTGAGTGGTAGCTTACCTACTGCGCTTCGTACAGTGAGCGGCCGAGTAGCCGGAAGCTCAACATCCAATTTCTGTTTATTTTTGTGCGTATTTCTTTAACCTCTCCAATGTCAAATGATTACAAAATATCGATTTAAAATGGCTGACATCAAACAACATCGATGTCGTTCAATTTGACTCCAATGTCGAATTAAATCGATGTTGTTTTCTCGCGTCCTATAAAGATTTAAAATCAATAAAACATGAGATGTCAACATGGTCGACGGCATATTATCAAAACATTCTCTGACGCAAGTCGCATCCTCGCGAAACGAAGATACCTGAATATTTGTTCGGGATCTCCTATAAAATTTGTAGTACACCATACTAATTCAATATTTCTAAAAAAAAATTAACTTTGTTGGTGCAGAGCCCTTTCTTCTTTAAATGCAATTAGAACTATGATGCCAGTGTAAAGTTAAATATTAAGAAATATCGTATAATGTAATTTCAGCTTGTCACGATGCGTCTGGATAAAATGGTGGTCATCCTACCAAAACTTGTATGGACTTTTGCAGTCAAGTAAAACAATACGATACATGCATTTATTTTATTTCACTTCTCTTTTACGCCTTAATCAAACTACATTGAAGAATACGTCACCAGATTTCAACAATATAACTGATAATAACGTGACGTTATAAAAATGAAATGAAAACTAAACGTCACTGATGTAAATTGGCGGGAAAAGTCTAATATTATTTTTTATCTAGTTTGCAACTTCAACGACTTCTAGAAGCACAGACAATAACTAAACTAATCAGACATAGACTGCCTTATCAATGCTTCCCCGTGTTAAAAGCAATATCGCGGAAATTAACACACTAACTAACGATCTTTACTCCTGTACTGTACCTGTACTCTCCTACGTCGCCGAAACGTGGACGCTGACAGTCCGTTTGCTTCACAAGCTCAGAGTTGCTCAGAGAGCTATAGAGAGAGCTATGCTCGGAGTTTCTCTGGCAGATATGATTCGGAATGAACAAATCCGCCAGAGAACTAGAGTCACCAACATAGCCTTTCGAGTTAGCAAACTAAAGTGGCAATGGACTGGTCACGTTTGTCGGAGATCCGACAATCTTTGGAGCAAACGAGTGCTGGAATGGAGACCGCGTCTCCGTAAACGTAGTGTGGAACGCTCCCCGGCTAGATAGTGCGACGATCTGCGCAGGGCGGCTGGTGGATACGTGTAGCCGAAGATCGGGCTAGTTGGCGCTTCATGAGGGATGTCCTATGTCCTATATCCAGCATTGAATTGCCGCAGGCTTTGATTTATTGATTGAACTAATGAGGCTACCATAGACAACAATATAAATGCTTTGTAAACCTATGACTTAAATAATAAGGTAAACTATAACGATCTTATTTAATGTAAATAATCAATCAATATTGCAGGAAAACACGTTACACGTGTATAGTCTTGTCACGTTAAAATATTTTCTCTCTCAAAGACTTAGACGCCTTTTTATAAGTGAAACCACTCAACGCGAATCGTTCGGTCCGATATAAATAAGTTTCAAACTAGGCTACAGGCCGATCCAGGAATAACGAGCGTGAAATTGAATCTTTTTATAGAATCGACCTGTTAAGTACACAGTTTTGAATGGACCTGCTTCATTTCGCAAACATGCTAATCAGAGGTTAGGTGGACTTTTCCCGCCAATTTACATCAATGACGTTGCGTTTTGTTAGTATAAATTATATTATTTAATTCTGGTGGGGTATATGAAATGAAACAAATGCGTGTGTCATGACATTTTAAGTTGACCGCTAAAGTCCATGAAAGTTTTGATAGAACAGTCCCCATTTTATAAATAAATTTACACTGCGAGATACTTGTTATTATTTAATTTGATATGGCATAATAGTTATAGCTAATTGCCATCAAAGAAGAAAAATATTATTATATTTATTTTACCTATACATGTTTATTTTAAATGTAAAATTAATCATGCATACCAATTTCTACTTTGTGGTAAAAAAATATATTACTCGATAATAAAACGAAGCTGTTAGTAACATCCATTAGTATATTGACAAGTCAATTGTGACTAACGAGGTGAAAGCTTAACATCGGACAGATTATATAACGAAATAGAAACTAATCAACAACACATTTTGTTAATTCCAATTCGTCTTCTACGACAGCAATTACGAATACTATAATGTCAATGTCAAGGGAAATTAAAAGCAAATATCATTAAATATAGCTCACTTTTAATCATGACGTGTCATATAAAATATAAAATCGTGTCCGTCATATCAAAACTTGCTTTAATTTTTTTTTTGTATGTAATTAAAAAGTTTTTAATTTCTCTTCTGCTCTCAACGAATTAATCGAACTACATATGTTGAACAAAACATCGATAGAATAACGCAATTCTTCTTCTAAGAGTGCCTCTCCGACTTGCGCTCCTTCACGGGGTGCAGCAGTTCTGGAGCACACGCTATGCCGGTCCACTCCCTGATATTACGTAGCCAAGACTTTCTTTATCGACCAACTTGTCTTTTGCCCGCGATTTTTCCTATCATGATCAGTTGCAGCAATTTGTACCTGTCATATCATGATATGACGCAGGTTTCTAGCAACTTTTCTACCTTTGATAGTCTGCAAAAGTTCACGTTTTTGCTTGACTTGTCGGAGAACCTCGTCATTGGCCACCCTTTGAGTCCAGCTAATAGCATCCGTCTGTATGCCCAAATTTCGAACGCCTCTGTACGTTTTCTGAGGTCTTCTTTAAGCGTCTAAGCCTCACATCCGTATAGAAGAACGGGCCAGATGCAACAGTGGAGCATTCTAATGCGCAAGTAAAGTTTGAGGCTGCGATTACAAAGGACACGTTTCATCTTGTTGAAGGAGCTACGAGCGATTTCAATACGGGTTTTAATTTCTTTCGCACTTTCCCAAGATTCATTTAACCGCGTACCGAGGTACTTATATTGATTTACTTCCTGAAGTGAGTTTCCATCAACATATACGCATATCATAAAAACGAAATATAACAAGTAATAGTGAGTGTTGATGAATATTAAATACAAGCACAACGTCTCGTGTACTAGTCCGAATATATTTGCATCAATTCTATGTCTTATTTCAATTAAGCCAGACTTAATATTCGAGATCCAAAGGTGTAAGGTCATTCTATTTGGAAGCGTATTTACACATTTTGTTCTATAAAATATTCTTTTATAAATATTTACAACTATTTAATGTAACGATAAAGAATTAAACCTCTACATTTGTTTAAAAATATTACGTCAACGGTGCCTAGCCTAGATTGCCTTTGCCCCGAAAACTTGAACTAAAAACGTCAAATTGCATCAATCCGCCATGTTTGTTTATTTGGATGAGTTTGTTTTCAAAATTGGAACACAGTTGTGCCGCTTACACACGCGCTGTACCTAATCACCAACTATCTCGCTGATAACGCTGGAGAGAGCTCTATTGTTTGGTTTACAATACTTCAAACATAATAATGTTTCACTATTAACTATATATTTATGTTCGCATGAAATTCCTTAAACTAAAACACGATACCCATCCCGGATTCCAACTGCTGAATATTTCAAATTTAAAAAAAAATACCAACTACTTTTTTTTTAGAAAAAGATTAGTGAAATTTTTGTCATATTTTTATTTATAGTATAGTTTCACAAACTAGGTTACGCGGACAAAATAAAAATTATAATTTATAATGTATTGATGCGGCTGAGTGTCTGATTTAGAGGTAGAGTTAAAATTCCAAATGCACAACATCAACATAAATAATACGACATTGGTCTCAAAAAGGCAACACCAACCATCTTATTAAAAATTAATTAAACATGAATAAACCAGTTACCTCCAGCGGTGTTTCGGAGCAAATACAATATTGGAACTCTTTAAAGAAATTTAAGTCATAGTCATCCCACATGAAAAGAACGACACAACACATCTTTCAGTACAGGTGGAATAATGAATTAGAAAAATTCAATATTCCATCAGTTCCACTGTTTTTATATTAAATCTTATCAAATAGAGTAAAATAACTAAAATAAATAACTAAATGATTATTCATTAATATAAAAGATATAACAAAATGATTTAAAATAAGCAAAACATTATATTTCTTAGTGTTTAAAAAAAATATAATAAATCTTGTCAAATCACTATACAAAATTAATAAGAATTATTATTAGAAACAAGAAATCCTTGGAATCATTATTTTAATGTAAGATTACATATAACAATGTTTAAAAAGCAGCCAGCCGG
The DNA here is from genome assembly GCA_031353405.1 of Baronia brevicornis. Taxonomy (NCBI): domain Eukaryota; kingdom Metazoa; phylum Arthropoda; class Insecta; order Lepidoptera; family Papilionidae; genus Baronia; species Baronia brevicornis. The sequence continues at coordinate 55,798 of JASFAT010002410.1, forward strand.
TGGCAAAAAAAATATTTTGTTTTTAATTTACTAACAAAAAAGCAAAGGCAACTAAATTAAAAAAAAAAAGCTGTCAAATTAACCCACCTTCAGCCATCGCCTTCTCGTCTCCGTAAGAAAATCGGCCAGCACCATCTCACTGACACCAGAGTACGACGACGAAAACTTTACGAGAAAGTAAAGAGAATGATATTCACACACGCGGCGTGCGTCCCACGTACGCGTCTAGGAGGGAATGCGCTGTGAGGGCCTGACCGGTGATGGCACCCCGCCCCCGCAAGTTCTGCGCCTTATAGAGGGGGCGACTACCCCTCCGATGTGACCGATATGTACGCATCAGCAAAACGTGTGTTCTCGAAAAGATAAATAAAATTAGTCAAGCGCGAATCGGAATCGATTTAAAATCGAGTCAAAAAAATCGTCTACCTAATTGATAAAAACAATTACCTACGAGATTCGTATACATTAGATATTTTTAAATATTTGCTATGTAAATCTGAAATGCTTTTTTTGTTGTATTTAATACCTAATTATTTTTTCCGGTGATTCCAGTGATAAAACTTAGGTCTAAATTATAATTTTCTAATGTATTTAAAATGATAAATTGCCATATTTTACACTTTTATATAATTAGAATTATCTATTTAAAAAAATTCTTAATAAATAATTACATTTCAGAGCATTTCTCATTATTAACTAGTAAGATAAGTAACTAATAAAATGATAATTTGTTAAAAAATGTCATTTTTTAACAAATTATAATAGGTTTCTTAATGTAGCCACAAGCCGCAAGGTAGGATAAAGATCAGCCCCAGCAAAGCCCTGCATGCTGAGGTAAGGCATATAGTACCCGGAGGAGCCCGATCCCGGGACGGTCGGCACGATTGCGACTAAGACGCGGTCTCCACTCCAGCACTAGTATACTCCGGCTCTATAATTCGCAGAGTTTTCGACAGCTTCAAAGTGTAGTCCATTTTTTATTTTCAAACGGAAACTAGCGACAGTTAATATAGCTAAAATTAGGTTATTTCCGTTCAGTGTTTGTAATTACACCATGGTTATGTCGTTAAAAGTTTATTAATTAATTATGTGATCACATATAAATGTGATAAATTTACCTTTACAAGGTTAAACCAGTGTCGTAACGACGACCTCATCGGATTGTGTATTTTGAAATCGTGAACGTTTCTCCCACGTCGATCGACCAAGTTATTGTCAAATTTTTAATTTATTAAGCCCAAAGTTGTCTTATTTATTACTTGTGAAATAAATTTGTCTAAATTATTGCTTGTGAATTGTGTTTATTATAAAAATTAATAGTCCTAGAGTCTATCTAGCCTAAATAAGTTAATAATAGCTAAACGAGTGAAGCTTATTTAAAATGGTTAAAAATAATTCTATATTATAATACGTCGTATAAAATAAAGAAAAATTAAAAACAAAATTAATACAATATTACAAACAAAACTAAAATTATTACAAACAAAAGTAGTAGGAAAAGAATAAATAATACAAATTATAATAACAGTGTATCGTTTATTAATCGAGTCAGGCGTTCCTTTGCGGAAATCCATCACTATGTAGTCAGTCAAAAGTTTTACTCAGCTAAGATCCGCGACAAGCAAAACAATAACAGAAAATTAATAATGTGTGTTTTCCTGCCGGATGAAGTGGATTTATTTGGAACTTAAACCAAAAACTTACCGAAAAACGGCCAGCAACTCTCCACCCACCAACCACTATACACAACACCAAACACACACCACCACTTTTCCACCTTGCAAATGACACGTGTTTCGCCTCAATACGAGGCATCATCAGGTATAGTAGACTCTGCGGAAGACAACCATTAAGTGGACTTAAGTTTTTCGGTAAGATTTAATTTAAGTTCCCCGTAAATCCACTTCTTCGAGTCAGAAAAACACACACTATTATTTTTTGCTCTTGTTTGCTTGTCGCGGATATCAGCTAAGTAAAAATTCTAACTGTCCACATAGTAATGGATTTCCGCAAAGTAACGCCTGACTCCATTAATCATATTTTCATGTAAATTTGCTTGACTGATATTAATGTCATAAATGGAGGTTTAATTTAATTAGTAAATATTAATTTAGTAAATACACATTAAATTAGTAAATATTTACAAAATTACCCAGTATATATCTAATAATTTCCCTTTAAATCGTCATTTTACTCTTTGTTACTAATATACTATTTCTAACAATCCTTATCAATAACAACGAATTGCTTCCGACAAAGCGAGGCGGTCCTTTTGAAGTGTACGCGTTAATTTTCTAACAGGGCTTCCACAAACACCCGGCATATGCCAATTAAAAAAAAACGGAGACAGTCACGAGGACTGCCGACAGAAGTGAAAACTTAAAACTGTATTTTGATATTTTCAAAATAATTGTAATATTATATAAATTATATAAGTAATTTAATAAATAAATAATTTTAACCCTTTCGCATATAGACGGATGCTCGCTATCAGCTGGACCCTAAGGGTGGCCAATGACGAGGTTCTCTGATAAGTCAAGCAAAAACGTGAACTTTTGCAGACCGTCAAAGGTAGAAAAGTTGCTTACCTGGGTCATATCATGAGACATGACAGGTACAAATTGCTGCAAATGATCATGGTGGGTAAAATCGCGGACAAAAGACAAGTTGGTCGAAAAAGAAAGTCTTGGGTACATAATATCAGGGAGTGAACCGGGATAGCGAGTACTCCAGAACTGCTGCACCTCGCGAAGGAGGAAAGTTATGCTGAATTGGCTGCCAACCTTCGCAAGTCGGAGAGGCACTCTTAGAAGAAGACAGTATATTCGCGTATGTATGTATTTTTTTACAAGTATATAATTACGAAATTTATATTTTTAATTTAGTACAATATTCTTGTAGAGACACCAATCACCATACTTATACGGTAAATTTATGATATAACGACGAAGACCGTACCATTCCGCAAACCTCGAAAACTGTCCGTCTGAATAGGAAAATAGCACGTCGCGAAAGGTTTAATAATATATACCTTAAACGTTAGCATGTTGCTGACGCGAAACTACAGATTTTTTCTCTACCCAGAGTCGTGTAACGCGGCTATAGAAGTTTTCGCTTCAAATCATCGTTATACCTTATATCTTATATATTTTAAGGGAAGATAAGAAATGTAGAAACCTATTATCATATAAAGTATCAAACACAGTTGCTTGTTGTGCTTACAAAACTTATTTGAAAAATAAAAACAAATTTCATCCCCACCACCTCAATATCTGGCAATTTATTACGGTACGAACGTGCTCTTTGGAATGATGTCCCAGTTGCCATGTTCCCGAACAATTACAACATCGGAATATTCTAGAACCGAGCGTATGTTTTAGCAAATTGCTGACAACGCTTTTAGCGTTGAACTATCTATGGGCGGTGGTGATTTCACACTATCTTTTTCTTCTATTCTTCTCGTTAACTTGCTATATTTTAAAAAAGAACCCAATGCCGTTTTTTTAATATTAATCAATGTTTTTCTTTTCTTTTTTTTGATGGCAACATTATGCCAGTGTCAAGTAAAATACAATAATATCCAATTGCTTGAAATGTAACAAGTCAGCTAATCACGTTACGTCTTGATAAAATGGCGGCTATCCTACCAAAACCTTCTATGGACTTTTTCAGTCAAATCAAAAAGTTACGATACACGCATTTATTTCATATCACTTCACTTATACGCCTCAATCGAATTATATTGTAATTTAATACCACCACAATTAAACAATATAACTTATAATAATATAAGATTGTGAAAATAAAATAAAAACACAACGTCACCGATGTAAGTTGACGGGAAAAGTGTTTATTAATGCTTATTACCAACTTAATCAATTTGAACCGGAATTTTATAAGAAAGCATCACGTGCAGACGAGTTCAAAAAGCGCACTTACCAAAATTAAATGGACTTCTTAAACAATCTGTACAACTAACTTCTAAGGCCACTCTGGAGGTGGAACGGGGGAACAGGAAACTCTATTCTAGGAAAAAATATTAAGTCTAAATGTTTACTCCACAGTTTACGTAGTCGAACTCTCCGTGTGGTTCTCGGCAACAGATAGGAAGAGCATAATAGACACAAGACGCGCAGATAGCATCGCGCATTTTGTACGTAAATAATCACTTATCGTAGTTCTGTGTGCTCGAAGAATGGAAACAAACAATATACAGCACTATGTTTATCACTTATTACATAGTTCGCGTTTTCGCCTGTACACAAAGCTTCGAAGTCCATAATACCAAAGCTGATGAGATTTTTCCCGTCTACTTACTTACTTATATTATTGTCAGTTATATTGTTTAATTGTGGTGGCATATTATACAATATAGTTCGATTAAGGCGTATAATTGAAGGGATATGAAATAAATACATGTATCGTGACTTTTTAAGTTGACAGAAAAAATCCATAGAAGGTTTTGGTAGAATAGCCACCATTTTATCAAAACACGTGACAGATGTAACTGACTAGACATATTAAGAAATTTGATATTGTATTTTACTTGACACTGGCATAATAGTTTTAACTAATTGCCATTAAAGAAAAGAAAAAATACCGAAGTGCTAAATTTGTTGACCTCACATAATTTTCCATCCCGTTTCTTTTCTATAGGTCTGAAAGAGAAAGCAATACTGTAGCTAGGGTTGGGCGACGGGTAACGTAATTCTATAACTTGACACTCGATTCTTGTATAATACTAAATCGATTTTTATGAAATTTTGCACAAACACAAGAGTTCCCGTGAAAATATAAACATTATTATAATTTCATCTTCGTAGAGGAGTTGGACAGTGGAATTCTTCTACCGTTACCACTAACCTCCCCAAAAATTCATAAAAAACCGGTAAAACCTTACTTATTACTTTCTGCCAATATTTAGAGAACATTCGCCTTCATTACACGCACAGTTTCTACGCATTTATACAACATTGCTAGAGGAAAGATCATGGAGAATCTTCACGTACTTCCCTTTCAAATTGATGAGCCGTTTCAGCGATATCCACTGGTCCTCTACAGACTTTATTCTGTAAGGTGCCTCAGAACTCTATGAAACAAATCCGACGACCGTCTCAGCACTGAAAGAACATATCGTCCGCGAGGTTAACGGTATCCCGACGTCACTACTTCAGAGAGTGGCACAGAATACTGTGGCTAGATTCCAAGAGTGTGCCCGACGTGACGGTCGACATTTAGATGGAATAATTTATTAAAATAAAACCAGTAGCAGAAACCCTTCTTATTAAAAGTTATTTCAATCCTTCTAATAACCTTTTTCTACCACCGGAAAACACCATCCTATAGTTAAATAAAGCCATCGAAAGGTTCAGCCTGCCCGGTATTTCTGGTATTGGTACACGGGTACGCGACCCCGGCCTCCCGAGTCACTACCGTATCACTCCTTGTCTTCCGTTGCCTTTTCTTTCTGCTCTATTCTTTTCCCTTCCTCTCCGCCAATCCCTGGTCTGCCATGCCAATGGATACGTTGGTAAGGGCGAGCTTAGTCGCAAGCGTGCCGCTGTACTACTATAGTGCCTTGCCTCAGCATGCGGGGCTCTGCTGGGGCTAACCTCCATCTTCTCTTGCGGCTCGTGAGATTCAATATGACAAATTTTAATAAACCTAATTTATTAAGAAATGACAACGATGTGGTTTGCTATTGCTACCCATCACGTCTTGATTCCCACGAGGGAGAGAAGCGACTAACGGAGAGCCGTTTCGTTACCATGAATGTGCGAGGAAGGATGGATGAAAAGATGGATGAGCGTGGAGGAAGCAAGGAAGGTGTGCCGGAATCGTAGCGAATGGAGATCTGTGGTATCTGCCTACCCCTACGTGAAACACGCGTGATTATATGTATGTATGTAAACTAAATAAAATCACTTAAAAAGAAATTAAATGGCGATCACATTGAATACTATATACCTACTTCCACAAAAAAAAATACATTTCGTTGGTTTGTTTTTATTTTTAGCAACTATTTTAGCAGACTAAATATAGGCTCCAGCCATAAATAAGAATCAAATTGCTCCTGCCTCAAACAGAATTACCTGTTTACGTACAACGTTGTGTATTCTATTTTATAAATATAATAGCGTATCGAGGGGAAATCCTGATATAATCAGACACAAAATGTTTATATGATAAAATTCAAAATATTTATATGATAACCTATGGGATTAAGTTGTTAATAGCTCTATACAAATACTGTTATGTTTGTTTTAGGTAAAATCCTAAGCGGTAATTTACTTTTATGGTTCGATTTTATTTTTGTAAAGACAGACAACTTTCGCTAGTCATCAATTTCGGGGTAGAAGCATAGAAAACCGGACTTCGTTTGAAAAAATTTAACGATATAATTAATTATAAATATGACCAAATATATATTTTTTTAGTTATTTACTTATGGTACTCGTAGTGGTATAGCCACGCTGCAGACGAAGACATTGTCAAGAATGGAATAATATTTGTCTGTGGCTTGAATGGGCCGGCTAGCCCCGGGTAAGTGCTATACTCCCACAGAAAACCGGCGTCTGAGTGGTAGCTTAGCTATCGCGCTTTGTGCGGTGAGTTCCAACCCCCCTCCTCCCTCCCCTCCTCCCTCCCCTCCTCCCTCCCCTCCTCCCTCCCCTCCTCCCTCCCCTCCTCCCTCCCCTCCTCCCTCCCCTCCTCCCTCCCCTCCTCTTCCCCCTCCCTACTTCTCTCTCCTCGGAAGCCTAAACTCACTCCCCCTCCTCCCTGCCTACTCCTTAAAGGCCGACAACGCTTCCGCACTGCCTGTAGCACTGCGGACGTCTATGGGCGGCGTTGAAAACTCTCCATCAGGTGACACACCCGCTCGTTTGCCTTCCTAATTGTTCTTAACAATGTACATAATCATCTACAGACTTTTCAGTCACTGATTCGCATGATCAGCTAGTTTATTTTAAACTATATGTAAACGTATATACACTTGAAGGATACTTATAAGTTTACCTAAATGTCAGGTTGTCTTGTAGCCAGGGTGCCATAAGGGTCCGCCCTCACGTTACACAAAACGAGGGAGATCCCACGTGATGAAAACTTGCGTCTTGCATTTGAATCAATATTCTTATCATCTACTTTATATACGAATATATTGTGTTGTTCAGTTGGGTTTTTCGTTATAACTTATACATCAGTTACAAATTTCTAGACAAGGCAATAAAATCATTAATTTGATTATATTGTATTCCCACCTGAAAAATCCTCAAACAATTTTAAATACAGTAAGAAATATTATTTAATTATAATTTATCATTGGAGGCACAACTAAGTACTCGCTATATGGACAGTCAAAAGTTTTACTTAGCTAAGATCCGCGACAAGCAAAACAATAACAGAAAATTAATAATGTGTGTTATTGTTTTGCTTGTCGCGGATCTTAGCTAAGTAAAACTTTTGACTGTCCATATAGTGATGGATTTTCGCAAAGTAACGCCTGACTCCATTAATAATCTTTAGTACTCGCTGTTTTTTTTTTATAAAACAACTTTATCGTGCAAAAATCCTTGCATATATATTATTCAAAATATTGCCCATCTTTCTTGTAGAGCTCGAATACGTTTACAATAAAAGTGTTCGTCTTTTGAGGCTTTCAATCTATAATATTTGCAATTGTTAAAACTATTATAGTCAGTGTCAAGTGAAATATAATTACGTCAAGTATCTTGAAATGTACTAGTCAGCTTATCACATTACGTCTTGATAAAATGGCGGCTATTCTACCAAAACTTTCTACCGGCTTCCTTAAAAACTTCGACGATTTGGTCAAAGTATCTTTTCCTTTATCTTTCCCTACCGACCCTTCCGTTCACATCCGCAACGTCTTCTTTAGTCAGTTGTCTTTCATTGATCCTCTCTATGTGCCCAAACCGTCTAAGTACACCTTTCTCAACTTTTCTCACGACACCTTCTTTTAGTCGTATATCAAGGAAATTAAATATGAGACTTTGAAAAATGAGACTGTGTTAGGTATATGAAATTTTAAAAACGTTTTACGTCATAACTTCTTAAGACATCTTATAAGCACTTCTCTCTTCAAATCTCCCGCCATTATCTTCCTTTGTCGGATCTCTAGGATCAGTGAGTTGACCCCAAAACTTATCTGTCGCTAAGTGTACACCATCCTTTATAAGGAGCACGTCCCAAGCTTCGTGTCGACGCCGACCAGACGGGAATAATACAGATATAAAATATGGATAAATAAACTTCCATTTCAGTTACTTGGATGCAAACTCTTATTAAATTTATTATTTTTATAGAACAGGTAACCATTATGGGCCCTACGAACATTTGGGTGAAATAATTATATAAAACTAGCTTTTGCCCGCGGCTTCGCTCGCGTGGAATTTGGTCTGCCACATGAAGCTTCATAAGAGATCATTTTAAATAAATATGTATTTTTTACTTAATAATAAAATTATATTACGACCAAAATTACAAATAGTAGCCTTTATGTTATTCCGATCTATAACCTATATTACTGTAAAGTTTCATCCAAATCCGTCCAGTAGTTTTTTCGTGAGAGAGTAACAAACATACATCCATACTCACAAACTTTCGCATTTATTATATTAGTAGGATTATATAAACTCCTTGGACTTTATGAGCTCCAAAAATCCCGACAGGCAGTTCATCAGAGAGTGTTTGTTCCGACTCTGAAGTACGGTGAAAAAAGTTGGGTTTGGCAGAAGAGTCATGAGAGATCTCAGCCAGAAAAACTCTCTATTCCAACGCATTCAACTGTCTCAATGCTTTAAAACCTCCGGAACACAGCCGCTCATCAGACGAAGCGCGGTAGGTTAGCTACCACTCAGACGCCGGTTTTCTGCGGGAGTTCCCCGGGCGAGCCGGCCCATTCACGCTACAGACAAATAATATGCCATTCTTGACAAAGTATTCGTCTGCAGCGTGGCTCTACCACTATTTAATAAAATTATATATATGTGAATGTTATATATGTAATAAAATTATATTTATATTTATGTGATGATTTCTATAGTTTGAATGTGTGTGTATGTGTGTGTGTGTGTGTGTGTGTGTGTAAGAGAGAGCTTTTTATTTGGTTGTCGAGATAAAAGTATTATGCTAAGTAATGTAACATATTATATACCTTCAATAGTCAAATTTTCCATGACTAACAACAAACTTCAACATCCAAAGCCCAAAGACGTGGCAAGCAAGGTTAAAGCCTCCGAGATGGGGTCACCTTCGTTCCCCAGAGTACGGGTCGCCCTCGAACAAAAATCTCGTATGTTGTAAGTGCAAACACTAAGGTAGAAAAGGAGACGCGGAAGACAATATAAAAGATGGGACGACGAAATAAAAGGAGTAGCAGGAAAATTGTGGACTAGGAGAAAGAGGGATAAAAGTCAAGGGAAAATTTTGGAAAAGGCTTTTCGTATTAGACACATAGATAAGAATATTGACGACTTTTCCCGCCAACTTACATCAGTGACGTTGTGTTTTTATTTGAATTTCATTACCTTATATTATTATCAGTTATATTGTTTAATTATGGTTTAGTTTAGTTGTGTGTAGGGTAGTGTAGATTATACGCCGTAATCGAACTATATTGTAATTCGCCAATTATACAATATAGTTCGTATACGGCGTATAAGTGAAGTTATATGAAATAAATGCGTGTATCGTGACTTTTTAAGTTGACTGAAATAGTCCATAGAAGGTTTTGGTAGAATATTTTATCAAGACGTAACGTTATAAGCTGAATATTAGTCAGCCGAATAGCAGTAAGCTAGTGTCAAGTAAATTACAATTATATCAAATCTTTTGAAATGTAACTAGTTAGCTTATCACGTTACGTCTTGATAAAATTGTGGCTATTTCACCAAAATTTTCCAGGGGTTTCAATCAACTTAAAAATTCACAATACACGCATATATATCATATAACTTCACTTATACGCCTTAATCGAACTACATTGTATAATATGCCACCACAATTAAACAATATAACTTATTGTAATATAAGATTATGAAAATGAAATAAAAACACACGGACTTTTCCATGATGTATCTTCAAACGTTTCAAGATGGTTTCTAGTTTAAAAAGCGGCCTTTGTACCGATTGGTGCTAACGTGCCTTCGAGCCAGCGTCATTTAAAAAAAATTAAAAAAAAAATAACGTTGACAGTATGAATGGAAATAAACATAACCTTATTTGTACGTCGAATATTTGATATAAAGAAAAGTACCATGTCCACTCCCCCCCTCCATCGGCGGCACACCACGTGGGAAAGTGCAACCCCAACGCTCCCACGCGACGGTCGCGTGCCGAGGAATTAATTTCTCGACTGTTTACCCCCGTTCTCTATCAGCCAAATAACATTGAACCTTACGATATTTATTTTAAAAGCGCTATTACATTGAGTGACAGTAATATCAATATCGTATAATCAAAGGTTCCATCGGATTGTATTAATTTACATAGTCGATGGACAATAATATTGAAGCGAGATTTTCGTATACAATGTTAGATAAATTTTTATTTTTGTTTTATATATTCACGCCTATCCCCCCGCAGGGGTTGGGAGAGACCACAGAGCTACATCCGCTGCCATTCATCGCAGCGAAACGGCTCGTCATTGGTCGCTTTTCGCCCTCGTGAGAATCAGGACGTGACGGGTGGTGAACCACGTCGCCGTCATTTTCGACAAATTAGGTATATTAAATTCGTCTTTAGTGAATCCCAAGAGCCGCAAGGGAGGATGGAGGTCAGCCCCAGCAGAGCCCTGCATGCTGAGGCAAGGCACCATAGTCCCCGGGGGAGCCCGACCCCGGGACGATCGGCATGCTTACGACTAGGCTCGCCCCTAGCCACGCATCCGTTGGCACGGCAGACCGTGGATTGGCGGAGAGGGAAGTGGAAGGGAAAGGATAGAGAAGAAAGGAAATGCGGATTGGGGGGTTACCAGACTCGGAATAAACATTTAAAAATCCATATAAATATTTATTCTGATGCGGGAATCGAACCCGCGACCATTGACTCCGCGGGCGGAGGGCCTCGCCACTGAGCCAATCGGTCGTCATAATAAATAAATAAATATTATATAATAATTAAATTAACATAGATAAATTTATTGTTGTCTATGTGTATATCAATATCAGCCTACGGCAATCCACTTCTCGACATAGGCCTCAATCAAGACTCGCCACTTAGCCCGATCTTCGGCTACACGCATCCAGCCTCTGCTAGCCGCCTTGCGCAGATCGTCGCTCCATCTAGCAGACGGTCTCACACTACGTTTGCCGAGTCACGGTCTCCACTCCAGCACTCGTCTACTCCAACGATTGTCGGTTCTCCGACAAACGTGTCCAGCCCATTGCCACTTCAGTCTGCTAACTTGAAGAGCTATGTTAGACTCTGGTCCTCCGGAGAATTTCTTCATTTCGAATTCTATCCACCAGAGAAACTCCGAGCATAGCCCTCTCCATAGCCCTCTAAGCGACTTTGAGCTTGTGAACGAGTATGTGTATATATATCTGCACACAAAAGCGAAATCGCTGTAAGCGACATTTACAGCGATTTCGCTTTTGTGTGCAGATATATATACAAACGTCAAAAAATTATTGTATACTCGAAAAAATATTGCGTTGAATGATTTGAGTTTCAGCTCTACGACGAATAGAAAATTTTTTACAGCTTTGAAACTTGCTGTTTTTATGTGATCTGATACAATGTTTTCGGAAATCTTAAAAGTTATAACTAATTGCCATCAAAGAAAAAAAATAGCCATTACTCAAATGGATTTTTCCCGCCAACTTACATCAGCGATTTTATTTCATTTTCATAATCTTATATTATATTATTATCAGTCATATTGTTTAATTGTGGTGGCATGTTATGCAATATCGTTCGATTAAGGCGTATAAGTGAAGTGATATGAAATAAATGGGTGTATCGTGACTTTTTAAGTTGACTAAAAAAGTACATAGAATGTTTTGGTAAAATAGCCACCATATTATCAAGACGTAACATTGGCAAGCTGACTAATTACATTTCAAGAGATTTGATATTATTGTATTTTACTTGACACTGGCATAATAGTTATAACTAATTGCCATCAAGAAAAAGAAAAAAAAAACACTCATATCTCAAAAGTCGTATGTGTATCGTCTGTGGTGTTGTGGATGTCTATGGGTTGGTTGCTTACAGGTAACACGCGCCACCCTATCTCTTAAAAAAAAAACAACGCTTTTTAAAATGCAAATTCTTTGCTTCGAACTATGTTTGTCGACTTTTCCCGCCAGCTTACATCAGTGACGTTGTGTTTTTATTTCATTTTCATAATCTTATGTTATTATCAATTATATTGTTTAATTTTGAAGGTTTATATAATACAGTTCAATTAAGACGTATAGGTGAAGTGATATGACATAAATTTGTGTATCGTAACTTTTTAAGTTGACTTAAAAAGAATATTAATGGAATCAGGCGTTACTTTGCGGAAATCAAACACTATATGGACAGTCAAAAGTTCTTTTTAGCTAAGATCCGCGAAATGTTTTCGAAAATCTTTTCGGTTGTCTTCCGTAGAGTCTACTATACCTGAAGATGCGTGTTGGGGCGAAACACGTGTCATTTACAAGATGGAAAAGTGATAATGTGTGTTTGGTGTTGTGTATAGTGGTTGGTGGTTGGAGAATTGACGGCCGACTTTCGGTAAGTTTTTGGTTTAAGTTCCAAATAAATCCACTTAACCCAACAGAAAAACACACATTATTAATTTTCTGTTATTGTTTTGCTTGTCGCGGATCTTAGCTAAGTAAAACTTTTGACTGTCCATATAGTCCATAGAAGGTTTTGATAGAATAGCCACCATTTTATCAAGACGTGACGGGATAAGCTAACTGGTTATATTTCAAGAGATTTGATGTTATCGTATTTACTACACTGGCATAATAGTTATAACTAATTGCCATAAAAGAAAAATAAAAAAAAACTATGTTTGTCTACCAAAAGTCATTTACTTCAAAACGTTTGGCGAGCATTTCGAACACCCTTAACGAGTACTAGAAGATTAAAGTGCATAATGCACACAATAAGCAATTAAATATTTTCGCTCATTATTCAAAAAGTATTAGAGCTACGCGTGCACGACACGTGTACGACGTGTGTACGACACGTGTTCTACACGCGACACACACACACACTGACTCTTTTCATATATGGATTATACTTTGTTAAGTACTTTTTGACATTAAACAACTTTTTCATCCACAAAGAAATTTTATCCGACTTGAAAATGGAAGACGATTTATTTATTGATGTATTTACAACGCGTTTTCCAGAAACTTTGTTCCACTTACGACCACTCTGAAACTAGCTGCATTCGACTATATTTCCTAAACGATACTATACTGGTACTTTTTAAAGGAAAGCTATATATATATATTTTTAAAGACATATATGGGCTGTAGAGAAAATATAGATTATATCAATAGAAATATATAATAGATTATATAAATATGAATAATACGTTTTGATTTTTTTTGGACAAAAACAAATTACAGACGTGGAAAGAGGAATATATATTATTAACATAATAACGCCTGGACTATAATTATTAATATATGCGTAATCATGATTAAATTGTAATAACACTAAGGAAATCTTTTCTTTTCTTTAAAGGCAATGAGTTATAACTATTATGCCAGTGTCAAGTAAAATTCAATAATATCAAATCTTTTAAAACGTAACTACTTGGCTTGTTACGTATCGTCTTGATAAAATGGTGGCTATTCTACCAAAACATTCTGTGGACTTTTTCATTCAACTTAAAAAATCACGATATAAGCATTTATTTCATATCAATTATAAAAGATGTTCTTTTTCACTAAAAAGTAAACATAAAAATATGTTATAAGAGTTGTATATTAAAAATGTAACAAAATATAGCTAGCTACCTACGAAAATAAATGTTAAAATAATAAATATTAAAAGAAAAAAAAATTAAGGTCCCACCGAGATTTGAACTCGGATCGCTGGATTCAGAGTCCAGAGTGCTAACCATTACACCATGGGACCTACGCCCGCAGTTTTGAAGTTTGATGTTTATATGTTTTCTATTAAAGGGTTTTTTTTTAATGCGTAATACTGAGTTTTTTTACAAATTAATCAAGAAGAATGAACTATTATATAAATCGTCGAACTCATCTGCTCACAGTGACAGATACGTTCATTAAATTCTGCGGTAACACATAACGTATTAATTATAATACAACAGTACATATTAAATTATACTTTATAGATAACTGATTTAATACAGAACCGATAGAAGAGACACTACAGTCAAATACTTTGTCAAGAATGACATATTATTTGTCTGTAGCATGAATGGGCCGGCTCGCCCGGAGAAGTACCATACTCCCACAGAAAACCGGCGTCTGAATGGTAGCTTAGCTACCGTGCTTCATCCGGTGAATGGATGAGCTCCGGAGGCCCAACACTCCCCCTCCCCCTCACCCTCACCCTCCCATAATGACACTTTCCTTAAAGGCCGGCAACGCTTCTGTACTACCTATGGCCCTGTGGATGTCTATGGGTGGCGTTGATTGCTTTCCATCAGGTGACACGCCTACTCGTTTGCCTTCCCATCCCATAAAAAAAACAACACGTATACGTAGCGATAATCACGATGATTTTGACGACAGTTGAAGTTACAGAGAATTAATGTGCGAATGAATCGAGGATTGAACCCTCTCACTAATTTATAATGTATCGAATAGGGAAGTGCGAGCAATTGAATTATATCAATCTGCAACTATCGATCATAAAAATTGACAGTAACTCAGAGTAGACCGCCATGTGTGGCCGCGTCGAAAAATTCAATTTTTGTATAATTCAATTTAAAATTGATCGTTTTTGTTATAACATAATTACAGTTTATATATCTTCAAATAGTGAACATTTTTGTATAGGCATACATTTATCAAAAAAATATATATCTTGACAAATATCTCGAGCTTAACATATCTGACAGCATCTTTTTCTTTTCTCTTATGGCAATTAGTTATAACTATTATGCCATTGTCAAATAAAATACAACAATATCAAATATCTTTAAATGTAATTAGTCAGCTTGTCACGTTACGTCTTGATAAAATGGTGGCTATTCTATCAAAACCTTCTATGGACTTTTTCGGTCAACTTAAACAGTTACGGTACACCCATTTATTTCATATCACTCCACTTATATGCCTTAATCGAACTATATTGTATAATAAGCCACTACAATTAAAATCGTTAACTGATAATAATATGAGATTATTTAAGTGTTATAAAAATACAACATCACTGATGTAAGTTGGCGGGAAAAGTCAACAATCAAAAAGTAAGCAAGCCCAAAGTGTTGCCCTGCTAATAATAATATTTAATACTTTTCAATTTGTTTCAAGTATTTTAGAAATCATATTTAGACATTTCATCTTATTGTATTAAAACTGCTAATAACGTTACATTGCTAATAAATACAAAAATTAATTTAACCCCGAAATTATTTCATTAATTTAGTGTAAATAGCTTCTTTCCAGTTGTAATTTTTCATGAATTATATTTGAGTTCATTATATATTTCGTTATTGATTAAAAAAGTCCATTGAAGGTTTTGGTAAAATACACCATTTTTTTAACACGTAAAGTTAGCAAGCTGACTGACTAGTTACATTTCAAAGGATTTGATGTTATTGTATAATATTTTACTTTACACTGGCATAATAGATATAAATAATTGCCGACATAGAAAGGAAAAGTGGAGTGATATGAAATAAATGCGTGTATCTCTACATTTTTAGTAGTTTGTAAAAGTCCATAGAAGATTTTGGTAGAATGGCCATCATTTTAATAAGACGTAACATGACATCCTGATATAACTTAAGAGGGGCTCCTAAGGGCTTGCCCCAGTGCTGTGAACCCATTAAAATCAGCAAAAGAGTATATTTCTAAAAGTATTGATTCTGTCATAATTTTTTTTATTACAATTTTCATTAGATAAATGTTTCTTTTCTTTTATTTAAACGTTTGTGTACCGGACTGGTGTATTAATTTGTTTATGGCGCATACGAGATGAGTGGTTATGTTAATATAATATGATAACGCGCGCTGTCCACGCGCCATTGGACGCGTTTGAGTTACGTTCGCAAACATTGTGAGCGCGGCAGCTTTATTATTTCTGATATTATTGTTGTTGATATAATAATCTGTCGATTGCAAGGCGAGACTAGTTAAGCCAACTGTCTTGATACTTTATTCAGTTTTTTTTATGCACACTGAATAAGTCTCGTGTTGTAGGTCATATTATTAGAATTCATAAGTCAATATTGTTAGGTATATGTGTAGTTATTGTATGTATTATCTGTGGCTGCGACCGCGGTTGTACTGAACGACGTAATAAACAGTTCGCGCTAAGCTGGCTGTCGTTTCACTTGTCCCCGTATATAAAACATATATATAAATTTTACACGGACAACAATAAATTGATTTTTTTTCACGTTGTACAAGCCGGGGTTAAACTTTTCCCAAAATAAATTTAACACTTTGGAGAAGGAACAAAATGTTACGTTAAGCCTCACCGCTGTCATTGGCCAACACGCATATTGAGAGTATTTTTTAAAATCATTCTTACTTTAGGTATAACAAGTAATACAAAGACAAAAAGATGACCATTGGCACAGTGGCGGGGCTCTCCACCCGCGGAGTCAATGGTCGCGGGTTCGATCTCCGCATCGCAATAAATATATGTATGGATTACAAATATTTATTCCGAGTCTGTTAACCCCCCCCCCCCCAATCTGCATTGGACAAGAGGGGTGGATCATCCGTTGAAATTTTTGAATGTAAATTCCTACTTAGGTCAGCCATTTTGAAAATTTTTGAAAATTTTTATTTTAAACATATTATTATTACGTCAAGCGTCATCCACTACAAGTTTAAAAAAAATGTATTTGAACTTAAGTGGTTTAATATAAACTTAAAAAAGACAAATATATTATTAGAAATTGAAAACGAGGTGTATTTTGATATAAATACGAATTATTCCATCGGATAAGCATTAAGGTTATTCGTTAAAAGTCACCAAATATAAAAATAAATGTTTTTTGAAGTTACGAATTCTAATAACTATCTTAACGATATATGTTATAAATAAAGATCACGTTCCACGTCCCTAGATGTAATTTATAATCCATTGTGTCTCTCAAAAAAATAGAATTAGATAAGAAAGGATTAAAAACTAGAATGTGCCTTATGTTTTTGATAAATTTAAAACAATTATCTTTATATCATAATACTTTGACTTCCGTGACTTATATTTCTATGTCCCCCCTTTCACGCTTCCTTTTGTCTTGGAGGTTCCAACCTAGGGCTCGCTTAGGGATATGATTGGGCTCCCGGCGGAGAGTGTGGCCGATCTAGTTCCAAATGCAACGCTTGATCTTCAAACTGATGGGGATTTCGTTGCAGTGTCTCAACAGGTCTTTGTTAGTTATTTTCTTAGGCCAGTGAAGCCTAGTGCTGCGGAGGCATCGGGTTTCATAATGCTTTATTTTAAAAAATGAAAAAAAATTAAAACATATTATAAATAACCTTTATATAAACACCTAAATTAGTTTTGTATTCCTTCTCTTATGAATTAAAAAAAAATATTTAAACTCTGATTAGGAAAAGTATCAACACCATTAATTCGAAGTATATTATGGTAACAGAGTGAATTGCATCAATACGATACAGACTGACCATACCGCTTTATTGCACGACAATTAGCTGCCAGTACCGCTAGAGTGCCACCCTTATGACCCGTGGTCTTTATCGCAAGCGCACACAGACTACATTCCTGCACCTTTGATGACGAGGGGTCCATTGAATTAACTGACCGTACGAGTGACCAGTCCATTTCGCCGAATGGACAAAGAAAACAAAATCCACCTTCGCAGTTGTCGCACAATGCGTCACGCGATATAATACAACTCAATTAAATTAGTTTTAGATTGCTGTCTTTGTAAACGAAACACGATATTTGCTAATTAAAACTTCACTTCTTTATTTCTTTTAAGTTAATAATATACCTACCATTTGTCAAACATCACACTGTTATTTCTTTTACCCGCACTATTATTTACCCATATTTATACAGAAGCGTTTTAGTAATCGCCTGGCAATACTTTCACAATTCTCTTTGACTTTACTTTTCCCGCCAACTTACATCAGTGACGATGTGATTTTATTTTATCTTTATGACTTGTAAGTATATATAAATATTATTTCAAATGCATATTTTTGAAGTGAAAACTTCTATAGCCGCGTTACACGTCTCTGGATAGGGAAAAAATCTATGGGTTCGCGTCAGCAACATGCTAATGCTTAAGGTATCTATAGCTATGAGTATAGCTATAGACATACTTTAAACACAGTTAATGCGCGCGCAGCTGCCTACGTACACGCATCATGCCAACACATTATACCTACTCGATTGTATATGTGTGTGTTGGACGGTTCGTAGATGGATACACTTTTGTGAGTCGCGTCAGCAACATGTTGTAGTAATAGCAGCATTTCATATTACAATTAATTTGAAATTTCAAAATACAGTTTTAAGTTTTCACTTCTGTCGGCATTCCCCATGGTTGCCTCCGATTTTTTTTTAATTTTTCTTTGCTTTTCTTTGATGGCAATTAATTATAACTATTATGTCAGTGTCAAGTAAAATGCAATAGTATAAAATCTTTTAAAATGTAACTAAGTCAGCTTGTCACGTTACATGTGATAAAATGGTGGCTATTTTACCAAAACCTTCTATGGATTTCTTCAGTCAACTTAAAAAGTTACGATCACTTTTACGCCTTAATCGAATGATATTGTATAATACGCCACATAATTAAACAATATAACTGATAATAATATATGATTATGAAAATGAAATAAAAACACAACGTCACTGATGTAAGTTGGCGGGAAAAGTCCTTTTTTTAATTAATACGCTTTAAACAAAGACATATTTCATTTCACAAGAAACATGTCTCAGAATACATACAATAAAAATAAGTGTATTATAACAATATTAAGTGAAATAAATAACAAGTATCGTTAAATAAACAATCTAATCTTGTCTACGTTTCCATAAACTAGTGTTCGTTACATAAAAATTAGCTGTGTATTTTTGAAGTCAAAAACCACGATACACATTATTTTATAAATACATTTATAAATACATAATATAAGTCTTAATAACAATAATTTAAAACAAAAAACAAGAACTAGTTCTTTGATTTTATTTTTATAATGTATTTTTAACAGTGAAGTATTTAGGTTTGGACAGTCAAAAGTTTTACTTAGCTAAGATCCGCAACAAGCAAAACAATAACAGAAAATTAATAATGTGTGTTTTTCTGTTGGGTTTAGTGGATTTATTTGGAACTTAAACCAAAAACTTACCGAAAATCGGCCATCAACTCTCCACCCACCAACCACTATACACAACACCAAACATACATTATCACTTTTCCATCTTGTAAACGACACGTGTTTTGCCCCAACACGAGGCATCTTCAGGTATAGTAGACTCTACAGAAGACAACCGAAAAGTCTACTATACCTGAAGAAGTTTTTGGTTTAACTTCCAAATAAATCCACTTAACCCAACGGAAAAACACACATTATTAATTTTCTGTTATTGTTTTGCTTGTCGCGGATCTTAGCTAAGTAAAACTTTTGACTGTCCATATAGTGATGGATTTCCGCAAAGTAACGCCTGACTCCATTAATAAGTATTTAGGTATTTATTATAATTTCTTTTTATTTTTTTCTTACTTTTTTTTATTTTTAAATAGCAACTTGTTCAAAGATACCTAACACACATCCTGCCACGCGGGACGTCGATGAAAATCTTATGGACAAGGACAAATACTTTGTCAATACGCACCAAAGGTCCATCCGTGATCTTTATTAAATAACATTATAAACTGACAGACAGTCGTACCGCGATATTAATTCTCAAATACCATAAAGCTGTAGTCATAAACTATAACAGTTGCAACAAACAATAAATTTGTGAAATAGCCGCTACGTTGGACAATCGAAACAAATTTATAACTGGAAACACGTCGTAAATTTTGTAATCGAATTAATTGGGGGCTGCGACTGAGTCGATGGCTGGATGAATGGCTTATAATGATTGCGCGTGCCTCGACTATTATCTGGCGCACCCCAGTCGCGGATGCTTCTCATTTGAAATTGAACCATTTATAAAACTTTAACAGTAACTTGTTATGTCTTACTTTGATGAACATTATATTTTAATTATATATCGATGATGAAGTTACTACTCATCCCTACACTATCGTATCACTCCTTGTCATCCGTTGCGGTAGTATCATATACCTATTGTCCTGTTTAAATTAATCTTTCCTTTTCTCTGCTCTTTCCTTTCTTCTCTATTGTTTTCCCTTCCTCTACGCCAATCCACGATCTGCCGTGCCAATGGATGTGTGGCTAGGGGAGACTAGGCGATTGGACTCCCCGCTCCCAGAGTACTAGCTTGCGGCTCGCGGGATTTACTATGACGAACTTTAATAAACGTAATTTGCAAAAAAATAACGGCGACGTGGTTCTCCACCCGTCACGTCCTGATTCCCACGAGGAGAAGCGACTAACAGAGAGCCGTTTCGCTACTATGAATATGAGAGGAAGGATGGATGAAAAGATGGATGAGTGTGGAGGAAGCAAGGAAGATGTGCCGGGATCGTTGCGGATGGAGATCTGTGGTCTCTGCCTACCCCAACGGGAAACAGGCGTGACGATATGTATGTATGTAAACTAAATAAAATCATTTAAAAAGAAATTAAATGGCGATCACATTGAATACTATATAGCTACTTCCACAAAAAAATACATTTCGTTGGTTTGTTTTTATTTTTAGCAACTATTTTGGCAGACTAAATATAGGCTCCAGTCATAAATAAGAATCAAATTGCTCCTGCCTCAAACAGAATTACCTGTTTACGTACAACGTTGTGTATTCTTTTTTATAAATATAATAGCGTATCGAGGGGAAATCCTGATATAATCAGACACAAAATGTTTATATGATAAAATTCAAAATATTTATATGATAACCTATGGGATTAAGTTGTTAATAGCTCTATACAAATACTGTTATGTTTGTTTTAGGTAAAATCCTAAGCGGTAATTTACTTTTATGGTTCGATTTTATTTTTGTAAAGACAGACAACTTTCGCTAGTCATCAATTTCGGGGTGGAAGCAAAGAAAACCGGACAAGCGGAATTTTTTCGCCATTTCTTCTTCGATATACGTATTTCGTTTGAAAAAATTTAACGATATAATTAATTATAAATATGACCCAATATATATTTTTTTAGTTATTTACTTTACAAAAATTTTAGTAGTGGTATAGCCACGCTGCAGACGAAGACATTGTCAAGAATGGAATAATATTTGTCTGTGGCTTGAATGGGCCGGCTAGCCCCGGGGAAGTGCTATACTCCAACAGAAAACCGGCGTCTGAGTGGTAGCTTAGCTACCAACTGTTTCAAGCTAACAACTAGGGTAAAATTGTATAAGACCGTGATCATGATCAGTTCCCGTATCGGAAGCCAAAACAGACTTTGGATACCAACGGAGTAATTTAACGTAGTCATATATTACAACTATTTCAATTAATTTTGATTATTTTTTATTTTTCATTCATTCCTCTTGCCTTTTCATTTATTAGCAATTAATTACAACTATTATGCCAGTTTCAAGTAAAATACAATAATATCAAATCTCTTGAAATGTAACTAGTCAGATGAAAATGGTGGCTATTCTACCAAAACCTTCTATGGACTTTTTCAGTCAACTCAAAAAGTCACGATACACGCATTTATTTCATATCACTTTACGCCTTAATCGAACTATATTGCCACCACAATTAAACAATATAACTGATAATAATATAAGATTATGAAAATGAAATAAAAACACAACGTAACTGATATAACTTGGCGGGAAAAGTCCTATTTGATCTAAAAGGTTTTTTTTAATTTTGTATTGCCAGTATTCGTCACGCCCGTCAAGCACTCGTCACTCGAACAGAAGGCACAACATTCAAATGTGGCTGCAATTAAAACACATTTCATATTCCATTGCACGCTTGTCAACAAATTATTTTGAATTAATTTAAATAATCCAACTTATTCAGAGTTAAGATTTATATTAATGATTGGGCTTCACAAAATTAGTAATTATTATTTTAAAGCCGAAAGTAATTTGTTATTATTTATATTGAAAACAAATCTTCAATTTATTCTTTAAGTTATGACTGCCTAAAAAGTAAAAAATAAAATTTTCCGCTATATTGTAATATATATCTTGTGTTTATATACTAAACACGCAGTAAAAATTATTATACACTATTTCAATACATAAATATATATGGGTATATATAGTAGGAAAAATAAAACAAGATTAAATAAATATTATTTATCTATATTATTTAAATTTGTCAAATAAAACCAATAAGGTAAAATCTGGAAGCTAGTGACATCTGTTGGCAAATTTTACATTCAGATAACAGGAAGATTTTTTAAAATGAAAAATTTAAACATAAAAATTTTAAAAAAAAACATAAGTTTATTTTTTATTTTTTTTAATTTTAATATCCATTGAAAGTTAAAGTCATTATAAAATAATTACGTTGACAACTTCGATTAAATTAACAAAACAATTTTGACTCAAATTACATTATTTAAAAAAAAATGGAAAAAAGTTAAACTAATTATGATATATAAAGAAAAACGTAAATTTACTATTTAAAACTTTGTATATCTAAGCTTCTCTAAAGATATTTGTACTGCAAACAAGTAAAATAACTCCCATGAGGTTATGAATAGTTTTTCAATAGATGGCGCTGATGTATTTTATAATCAGCTATGATTTGACTAATATCATATTTATATATTGTTTCAAAACCGATATCGTTGCAATTGATGATGATGAATTTTTTCTAAAGAACAAATTCACCTTGGTGAATTATTGTTCTTCATGAACTTGTGAACATTAATATCACTAAGAAATATTTCGATCGCTTCGCTATAGAATATATGTATGATCTACCAATGCCGTTCTAGGTTAGTGACTGATTAGCCCACTATTTCGCCTTGGTAAAAGTAAAGGTTTTATGTCCGTTGCTAGAAAGGGGTGGTACTTGCCCAGTTGTGGGGGGACATTTATGGGGTAAAACAAACATGTATTTTTAAAACCAGTGACCTTTTCTATATATTCTGTTATATATAAAAATTCTCAAAACTTCAGATGATCAGAATCAGTACGAGAGATGTACATAATTGGAGTCAAAGAATCCATTATAGTCGCAAGAGGTTTCTCCCATGTTTAATATTGATCTTAGTTATTTTAAATTAATAACATTTTTAGCAACTTGGACGGAAAATAATTCAAGAAAAGAATTAGTGATAAAAAGTTATAAGCGGCCACAATAGATGGCAGTAATATAAATGTATCTGGTTTCGTTTGTTTAAAATTGAATCATTCTCCGTTAAATACTAGATGGCGGTATCAGGCAACAATAAATTAAAGAAAATTATTAAGTTAATTCGCCGAAGCGTAATGTAGAAATCAAAACCCAGAACTATTTATCAATTATCACACACATCAAATGATATGGCTTTAAAATAACCATATGAAATACATTATTTTTTTTTAATCTGTGCCGTAGTGTAAACCCCAACCAGTATTCAAATCACTGTTATGTATTGTTGTTATCATAATCTGTGACATAACTTTACTTAATTCTATTGTGAGCGGTAAATACGGAATTTATATTGATTGTATGTAGTACCAAATTTATTAAATCTATGAATATCATCTAGTTAAACATAAAGCAATTGTGTCAGCCAAGCATTTCGATGTCCACACAATCCAAAACAATGCCTGTAATAGATTTAAAACTATACGTTCGCATTGTTGCAGCCGTTTTCTCTGTAAGTACTCTAAAATATAGTATTTACGTATAGCACGTACTTTAATAAACTTGACTAAAATCGTAATTCATGTGTCGCAAAAAGTTGTTAAACACATTTTTATTTAAAAATATATTGTTATGTCTTCTATATTTAATCACTAAATGTAATAAAACACAATTGCCTATTACATTCTTGCTTTTCCTTTCCAGATATCTTCAGCCACCGCTTTTGTAATGTCACTTCTGCGTCTGCTAAACCCCGAATTATTTTATTTAAATCCATTGATAGGCAGTGATCTAGGTAACATTAAAATAATAAATATTAAAGAATTAAGAACTATTATCAATGAAGGGTACTATCAAAAACCAATACAAAAATGACAGAAAATTTTATGCCAAATAGTACAATTATTTTTTTGAAATATGCACCATTGTTCACATAATTATAGTAACACATAAAAGTATAGCAATTTTGTTTCTTGTCTTAAGTTGTTAAAGAATGAGATTTTGCCCCTTCTCAAAAGTTAAACCTGTCCTGCTTTATAGTAGTGAAGATTTGCCGAAATTTTTATGTAAAATCAACAATGATAGGAATGTCGGATTACACAGGGTCGGGATTACCACAGGTCCACTGTAATGTCAACCTCAATAGCCCTCTAGCAGTATACAAAATAAAGTGATTATCAAGTATTTTCAAGTTAAAAATGGTCTAAAAATAGTCGGCTGAAACCACATTGTCTTATGTTGATGATGGTAATTATTATGTAATTACTGCACATAGAATGTACCATCATTAAAATTATATTTTATTCTATTGGATTGGAGGGCAAACGAGCAATTGTATCACCTGATGGAAAGCAATCAACGCCGCCCATAGACATCCGCAACACCATAGCAGTCACGGAAGCGTTGCCGGCCTTTTAGGTATGTGTAGGTTTGTTTTTACTAGATTGTGTTGCAATTTTTAAAAAGAAAATAGTAAATTGCTTTGACATTATCAATCTTAATGTTGCGTTTACTATAATAATTCTTTTTAATAATACCAAATGACTAATAAATGATAGATTTAGAAAGATAGATAAATTTATTTCCTTCTGCAATATACATTTTAATCTATTACATATCACATATCAATTCACATTACATACAGCTGGAAATGGGCGATGGCTTAGTCACAACTTCCTCTCATTGAGCAGAGAAACTGATTTCCTGCCACAGCCTGAGCCTCACGGAGATCCCCATATGTGTACTTAAGATCGACCCACACATAAACCTATAGCCTATAATACAGCCTTAAATACATAAAATAAAAACAATATGTGACAATACCAATACTAATGAAGTCTTTATTTATTTAATTTTAATATTTTCACAGCTATACACTACATCATATCGGGGCTGATGGTGCTGGCAAGTGTGATAGGCTTCCTCAATAGCTTGGTGGTGATGAACCGTAGTGCATCTCGGAACACAGGCCGTAACATCACCATGTGGTTATTGCTGGACTCACTGTTTGAGACAAGTCGCGTGGTCTATGTGTTTGTTGGAGAGGTGGTTCTGAAGGGAACTGGACCGGTGCAGCTCTATGAGTTGTTAATTAGTGCCATACAATACTGTAAGTATTATATCTACCTTACATAGCTTTACTTGTGTAAAACCCTGAAACTTACACGTGAACTTACTTGAGGTTTACAACTTACAACGAAGAACTCACAAGCAAGAGAGTCTTGAAATCCCGATTAAATTATAGAATACACAGCTGGTAACAATCCAATAAGGTTTCATCCTCGCCATCTTGATAAGTGGTGATTCAGTATGGTGTGTTTTTCCAGAAACTTCTTTCCACACGCCACTATCCTGTGGAACCAGTTACCTCCAGTGGTTTCTAACCAATATGACATTGGAACCTTCAAAAAAGAAACCTACATATTTCTTAAAGAACAGCAATACTTCTGTAATGCCTAGGGCACTTTGGCCATCAGGTGACATGCCTGCCTGTTTGCCTTCCTATCCCATAAATAAAATCCAAGGTTGTGCTTCGATCGAGACATCCACTAGAAATAGCTTTGTACTAATATAGTCTGAATGACATATGTTTCACAACTATATAATTACAATTCTATATACAATATACACGTGTTTAGTCCCCTGGGGAATTCCTTGTTGTCTATGGAGTAATATTAACCATAATTTCTCATTTATGTTATAATGAATTTGGTTTTATGCAATGTTGTTAACAGTTGTACAAACTCCATGTGGAAGTAAAAACAAAAAGAAAACTGTTATATGTGGGTACCATAACAATATGAGGGTATTTGGTACAATTGATAAAAATGGAGTTCCAATCATATGGTCTTACCATTCGAATCATGGTGGTAGCATAGATTATATAAAGATTTATTTGGACAATTACTTGTACCGAATACCCACACAATATTATACTACCCACATGTAAATATAATACAAAATCTTTTAATAATTGTTTGTTACAGTGATGGACAGCTTTTTCTACTGTCAGATGATACTACAGCACTAGGACAAGAATATACTTTTAACTTTGTTTAATTCATAAGATGAACAAATTTTAAAGGACGTAGAAGGTATATATGACCAAAGGAATGAGCTCCAAGCTAACTCTAGATGTTAATCATCACAAAAATTATGATCTCTCCGCTAGATTGAAACAGGGGTGTTGCTGACGTGAAATCAGATGCTAAGGTTGGAGCAGATATAAATGATTTATTTTTTAAAAAAATACCACATGAAATTGTAAGTAAAGTTTTATTGGACCATTTTAATATAATATATTTTTTGTTATGTTTTACCAAATCATTATGGAATAATTGAATGGAATTTTTAAATTATGAATGGACAAATATTCGCGCAAAAAAGTACAGTGTACCCGCGGTAATCCAAAAAACGTTATGCAGGGCAATGTTGGATTATATGTAGTCCGGAGTTTTTTTTAATAAGAGTACTTTGTAATCTGCAAAATTACTAGTCAAAGACTCTCTTGAATTTAAATAATTATGTACATGTATTGAGTAAACCCTCCTATAATGCGATTTCGTATAACGCGGTTTCATGTCCCTCGTATAACACGTATTTTCCCTCGTATAACGCGTGGATTTCCCAAGTCATTATATTTGTATGTACTGTGAAAAATTTATAATGATTCGACAGTCCATAACCAACTTTGTTTGCACATCTTGTTTTTATAAAATTAAATTATTTTATTTAGTTTTCGTTCCCAGCTTTTGAGTTTTAGCAGAATTGATTATACATTACAGTGATCCTTCGTATAGCGCGTTTTCCTATAACGCTCAACCGATCTACCGCGTTATAGGAGGGTTTACTGTATTATGAATGTGGACCACCACAATGGAGAGCTAATATTTTATTTTAAAAATAACTTGTATTTCGTAAGTATATAGAACTTACAAAAACAATAGGTAGGCATGTAGGATTACTGAGGGTATTTCAAGACTAAATTGCCCCCAAGGCGGGGTTTGGACTTGAGAATCTGTATTAAACTCCAGCATCTTTGGCATTCTCAACAACCCTGTTTTAACATTGAAAATAGGAATGCCTAGTGAGATTGGTTTTTAAGTAGTTTTAGATTTGATGTTTTGATCTGTCCATGGGACGGTACATATGTGGTTATAAGAAATCGACTCGTATTAAAATTGCATTCCGTTTCAACTGTGATCAAGTCAAATTATAAAATGTGAAAGGAAAATTTTATTTATTAAAAGATTTACGATATAAAAACTATTTAAATTTTGTTAAAAAAGGCTTTTTTCGTCTACTTTTTTGTATATTCGCGTATGTTCCCACAGAATTTTCAAAATTTTATACTTAACAAGTTTTCCAAGTTTGACTACATTTTGACTTATTTAGGAAAAATATACGAATCTGACAGTATTATTTTTGCATTTTGTTAATAATTACAAAGAGTCCATAATACTTCACTTTGCCTAGAATCATAATCTGCTAGAATAACAAAACTGCAATATTTAGTTTGTAAGAAATACATAGTTTACTAATAGAATGAAAAAACAAAATAATTAAGAAATTATAAAGTTACGTCAAATGAAGGACTTAGTTGATGAATTTTTCCATATTAAACTAATTATATAGGAGTCGGCCATTAATTGACGATTTTAGTATTGCATGGTGGCCATCTTGTTTTCCGCCATTTTACATTTTTTCCTACCCATGTGTATGTTCTTGTCACCATTTTTTGTTCGAGGGCGACCCCGATAGGTATTACGGATCGGGCGGGCCCTTGAGAAACTTCTTCCAGGTTGAAATTTTCAAGGTTTGGATATAATTCCTCTACCTCGATCTCCATCTCTTATTTTCATTCTTTCTTCTTCTCATTCTTTCATTGTTCGAAAGTAGTCGAGGTTGAAATCTTAATTCTGCCTAGGGACATTCTTTACCAATTTATTTTTAAAATATACATTGTTATCACTGACAAAAAGATAGAAGCTGTAATTTCGAGCGTTGCGCTTCCTTTGTAGACATAGAGCGGGATAGAAAGTCAGTTGGCGTGAACGAAATCAGAGTACGAGCTGAGGTATTATGGGCTCTTTTTTATTGTAGTGTAGATAAGTTTTTTTTACAATATGTTTGACGTATAGAAGTTCTTAAAGTATTTATCTTTCAAAATGAACAATGGTATCTTTTTGAACTAACATTCGGTCGTCTGTGGAAATAATTTTTTTAGACTAGATAGTGATAGTATGTATCAGTCACGCAAAATTTGAGAGTATAATTTTAGTATAGAACTGAGTTGTCCCTGACACCCTTAAAACTTCTCATGTTGGGAGTTCAAGTCTCAGTTCTCAGTCTCCAGTTGGAGACGATTCCTAATTAAAAAAATAAAAATTAAATATTCCAAAATATAATAATATAAAGTTCTAGTATTGAAATGACATTTATAGTAAATTTTATTGAAGAAAAAAAAATATTATTATACGTTACGACAATAAAAAAATCCGTGGCAAATTGTGAACAATCTAAACTGCTATCTGGTACATACGCTTACTACGAGATATCTCGCAGTTGGCAGTTTTGTACATACGCTTACTACGAGATATCTCGTATTGGCGTTTTTGTAAATACGCTTACTACGAGATATCTCGTATTGGCGTTTTTGTAAATACGCTTACTACGAGATATCTCGTAGTTTGCAGTTAATAGGTAATAAAAAGTAGGACGTGGTTACACTATCGCCTTTTAATTTTTTTTCTGTGATTTAGGATTTTACTGTTCATTGTATCATTTAGATAATACAACCGATAACGTACTATACAATATATCGCTGCGTATTCTTATATTTTTCCCACCAAAACAATGATGAACCCGACAGTTGAATTACGCCATATTTGTGTACGATGTAGATTAAATAATTCATTCCATAGACAACAGACTATTATGTTATGAATATCGTGACATCCTATTTAGATGTAAGACATTCATTTACATTATATTATTTTTTAAGCCATTGCATTTAAATATAGTTAGTGTCGACATATCTAAACATTAATTTAGTCAGTTTTCGTGCAATGAATAACATGCACTTTGTTGCCTTTATATTTAAGTATATTTTTTTATTTGAAATCATTTTTATTGATATATATTGTTAAAGTCAAGATATTCAAACAAAAGCTGCAGTTCATAGTGATTACA
>JASFAT010000319.1:0-32172 GCA_031353405.1 Baronia brevicornis
TAACAAGTGCCAGCAAGTGATGTTACTACCCTGTAAAAAACATGTCAATTTGGTTCTTACTAAATAATTTTTTCCATTATTTTTTTTTCTTTTTTTTAATTCTATATGTCTTGCCCAGAGATGATCTCGGGATCCTTTCCATTAATTCTCCCCGTTTTGCAAAAAAATATTAAATAAATATATAACAAATAATGGAATAAATTTATCTATCTAAACAGTAGACATTGGCTCTAATAACCGCTGTTGAATAATATTGTTATACTATAAACTCATTCTGTTGACCTGTGTCTGCAGCTTGTGTATGAGGTGTCGGTGGTCGCGGTCCTGGTGCAGCTGCAGCTGGAAGCGCATGCGCGCGCGCCGCTCCAGCGCCCGCCGCCGCTCCGGCTCCACGTGCAGCACCACGTTGTTCACTACGTCCAGCAGCATCGCATACTGCGGACGAACGTCCAAAACTGAATTCACAAGACTGAGTAATCGATATTAACCCCTTCGAGACGTGCTATTTTCCTATTGAGTATGCCTATAAGATGGGCAGTGTTCCAGGTTTACGGAATCGTACGGTCTTCGTCATTATAGCATACATTTACCGGAAAAGTACGGTAATCGACGTCTCTACAAGAATATTATATAATTACCGAATTAATATTTGAATTAATTCGGTAATTATATAATTGTAAAAAAAATAATTTGTCACATTTTTTATCACGGGAATATACGGTTTTCGGCGCGAAAAGGTTAAAGATCGTTGAAATGGAAACTAGCAATCGTGTGTGTGTTAGTGTGACTAACCCATGGGTGTCATACGAGTCTGATATAGAAACGTCGTGCTTTTGTCCCATCCATGGGTGCCAAAATATCCATTGCCCATTTTTGTATGCATTGCTTGTTATATCTATATATTTTTAACAGTCCATATATGTCCCACTGTTGAGCACGGGCCTCTCCATTTCTGGAGGAACGGACGTTAACCGCTTGTCCAATGCGGATTGGCGGAGTTACCAGACTAGGGATAAATATTTGTAGTCCATACACATATTTATTCCGATGCGGGGATCCGCGGGAAACCGCGACCACTGACTCCGCGGGCGGTCGTGGAGGCCACTTAGCCAATTATTCGTATACATTTTATTATTGGAATTGAATTTCCGTGCTCACCTGCAGGGAGTTGGTGCAGACGTCGAGGTCGTGGTGCATGAGCGTGAAGGAATCGTAGGGCTGCGGCGCTGACGCCCACCCGGCGCCGCCGCCCCCCGCCGCCTCCGTGTCCTCGTGCGACACGTAGTAGAACTCGCAAGCGCACCGCGACACGATACGTTGCAGCTGGCGATAAAACAGACAAAACGAATTTATTATTTTGCGGTTCTCGCCATAGATTACTATTGTTCGTAGCTTGATTCTTAATGAAAACTAGAGCTTGGTGTTCAAGCAGAGCGTCTGACTTTATGCTAAGTAAGAACCATTCACTTCTATTTCTTTTGTTTGTTACCCCGACCGCACCGTTCAATCGCATAAGTGTCCTGTGCATTCTATTCCTTCCTTATCTCAACCGCACTGATTAATCTCCTTCGTGTCTTCTCCCTTCTACGTGACATTGACGAAATTACCCGTGCTATTTTGGTACTATTGAAAGCCATTAATTCAAATAAATGAATGAATTCTTTTGTTGTATTAATTTCATTTCATTCTCCTGTTTTTTATAGTTATAAATTTTTATATCTTTATATGTAGGCAAGCGATGCACCGCATTTAATAAAATACTACTTAGGTAATGGCGCACGCAGGACAGAATTTCGCTTCTCGGAATCTATCCGATATTATTATGTTAAGTTCTATTCTTTATAGACACAAATAAATGGTTCTTATATTTTCTTTGACGAATTAGTTATAACTATTATGCCATTGTCAAGTAAAATATAATAACATCAAGTATCTTCAAATGTACTAGTCAGCTTATCACGTTAATAAAGTACTAGCTTTTCTATCAAAACCTATGGACTTTTGTAGTCAACTTAAAAATGATACACACATTTATTTTATATCACTCCATTTATACGTACTAATCGAACTACATTGTATAATACGCCCCCACAATTAAACAATATAACTGATAATAATATAAGATTATGAAAATTAAACTAAAACACTACTTTACTGATGTAAGTTGGAAAAGCAATATATGTTTCAATTAAAAATATCTTATAGCACGTTAAACAAGCCGACACGTCGTTAAACATATCATTTATTTGTTTATGGTCTAAATGTCAAAGATCACACATACTTGTGCCAATCCCGCATCAGCGCTGGGCCCCACAGTGCGTCCAATGACCCCGCCAGCGGAGTGTCCGCTGCCAACCAACCGGGGCACGTCTGGCAGAGTGCTGATCTCCGCCCCCTGCCACCGTTCCTCGATCTCCTCCACGGAAACCCACTGTATGTTCTCTGGAAACGTTTTAAACTAACGTACACCAGACGACTAGCGTCGTTTTTAAAGATAAGATTTGTGATCACTCTCAGACGCTTTTTACAAGTTATAAGGCACTTAATATAAATAATTCTATTAAAACTTTTTAGTTCTTATATTTAAATATATGTATATATTTTGTAGTGGTAGAACCACGCTGCAGGCGAATACTTCGTTGAGAATGGCATACTATTTGTCTGTAGCATGAGTGGACCGGCTCGCAGGCGGCGCTACAATCTGCTTATTATATTGTAATTAAATATCCTTTAATAATACTAAAAAGGCCTGTATAAACCATAATCCTACAGTAGCAAATGAAGATCCGTAATCTCTGCCTACCCCTATGGGAAACAGGCGTAACGATATGGACGTGTAAAACGATCACCACTTACCGTCCAGCTGGTCGCGGTCGGCGGCGCTGACGGTGGCGTAGTACTGCATGGCGGAGAGCGCGCCGCTCCACGCGGTGGCAGCGGGCGTGCGTCTCACCCTCTGCCGCACCTCAGCGCGCGCCGCGCACAGGATCACGTATCCCCGAGTCTCGCACCCCTTCAGCACCACTTGCGAGTTCACCAGCTCGACTGAAAGCAAAAACACGGCGATACAGTAAAATAGGACTCATTAATATTAAGTAAATTTTTATTAAGTAGCATAAAATAAAATTAGGCACACAGTCAGACACACGCACAACCTGGCAAATACACACCTACACATACGTATACCACACATAAGCGCCACATCAATCATTTTTATTACCAAACCAACAATTTTTTTGTAAACTATCGTATCAGATGGCGATCTGTGGTTCCTGCCTACCCCTACGGGAAAAAGGAGTGATGATATATATGTATGTATGTGGTGGCATACTATATAATATACTTCGATTAAGGCGTATAAGCAGTGCTGTATGAAATAAATGTGTGTATCATCAACCTTTTAAGTTAACCGCTAAAGTGCAAAGAAATTTTTGGTAGAATAGCCACGATTTTATCGAGACAAAACGTGACAAATTGACTAGTACATTTCAAGATGTCATGATAGGATCGGGGTCTCTGCCTACCCCTACATGGAAAAAGCGTATGTACCATAAGAAAAAGAATT
Source organism: Baronia brevicornis (assembly GCA_031353405.1). Lineage (NCBI taxonomy): Eukaryota > Metazoa > Arthropoda > Insecta > Lepidoptera > Papilionidae > Baronia > Baronia brevicornis. Next base: position 3,566 of record JASFAT010000319.1, read on the forward strand.
GGCGAACTTCACTGTAGTAGAGTGTTACCGAGATACTCACTAAGACAGGCGGTGTGTGCGTTGTCGTCGTCGAGCGCGTGCCGCAGCGGCGCGTGCGGGGGCGGCGCTTCGCCCTCCGCGCCTGCCAGCTCGTCGCTGAACACTACGGGCGCTTCGCCCCCCGCCTCACCAGCCTCTGCCACCAGCGCCGCGAGCATACCCGCCGCGCAGCCTCCACTGCTCTGTCAATACGAAGATAAGCCGATATCTTAGTTAGAACTAAGTTACTCCACTCCCTGATTCCATTTCAGTGTTTTTAAACATTGTCAACAGCCACAGCCCACTGCCGGACGAAGAATATATATATATATATATATATCCCACTTCTGAGAACAAATAAAGTTGTGGTTGTTGTGGTTGTACATTTTATATTCTTTTTTTTGACACTGACTCTTTTTTACACTTCTTTTTTTTAAACTATACTATTCTATACCATAGACAAATAAATATATGTATATAGTATATATATATATATATATATATACATACATATATATACATATGTATATATATATACATACATATATATATATATATATATATATATATATATATATATATATATATATATATATGTATATACATACATATATATATATATATATATATATATATATATATATGTCGCAAAAGTGTTAATGATTGTCCATAGATGGCGCTGCATTATTTACACCGATATCTTAGTCGGTACTTTCACTTCAACTCCACTTCTTGATTCAATTCACAGATTTAAATTCAATATCAATTTTCAATTCACAGATTTAAATTCTTTTTTTTGACACTGACTCTTTTTTACACTTTTTTTTTTTTAAACTATACTATTCTATACCATAGACAAATAAATATATGTCGCGAAAGTGTTAATGATTAAGTTTGTCCATAGATGGCGCTGCATTATTTACACCGATATCTTAGTCGGTACTTTCACTTCAACTCCACTTCTTGATTCAATTCACAGATTTAAATTCTTTTTTTTGACACTGACTCTTTTTTACACTTTTTTTTTTTAAACTATACTATTCTATACCATAGACAAATAAATATATGTCGCGAAAGTGTTAATGATTAAGTTTGTCCATAGATGGCGCTGCATTATTTACACCGATATCTTAGTCGGTACTTTCACTTCAACTCCACTTCTTGATTCAATTCACAGATTTAAATTCAATATCAATTTTCAATTCACAGATTTAAATTCTTTTTTTGACACTGACTCTTTTTTACACTTCTTTTTTTAAACTATACTATTCTATACCATAGACAAATAAATATATGTATATATATATATATATATATATATATATATATATATATGTATATATATACATACATATATATATATATATATATGTACATACATATATATATATATATATATATATGTCGCGAAAGTGTTAATGATTAAGTTTGTCCATAGATGGCGCTGCATTATTTACACCGATATCTTAGTCGGTACTTTCACTTCAACTCCACTTCTTGATTCAATTCACAGATTTAAATTCAATATCAATTTTTTTCCTTTGAAACTTGAATGTTACTTAAACATAAACGAACGTTTTCATGGTTATATGAAGAGACTATAAAGTTTTTAAATACATGTTGTAAAAAAAATAAAAGAGCGGAGCGGAGTTTCTTTTGCCGTTTTTTCTCCGTTCTGAGGAACCTGATAACGAAATGGTGATAAAGCTTTATTGATAACAAACTGACCTTCGATAAATGAAACGTAACTTCTTCGAAACAAAGAATTTGAATCTGATTTTGAAGTGTATCTTAACACCGTCAACAGCCACAGTCCACTGCTGGTCGAGGACTTCTCCCAGATAACCCTTATCCTACCTTCACGCTGAGACACGACGTCGCGTCAATAACGCCATTGCCCATCAAAAGCCTTCGAATATTTTACTACAACATTGATCAGAAAGTATAACGCAATCAAAGTTCGCTAAAGCCTCATTCAACAATCTCAACTAGAAAAGTGGGGTGGTCCCATGGTTGATAAAGATACTGCAGAGTCACTAAACACCGCTGTGGTATGAAGACCACTATATTCTGAACTCACTTGTGCCGTGACGGGCGGAGGCGATACAACATCAGTCTCGCGTTGTTGTTTTGGCGAAGTAGTCGGCTTTTCTTCCTCTTTGAGAGCTTTCGTTGACAGATTCTTCTTTAATTGCTGTGATAAATAATTACATAATATTATTAAAGATTATAAGATACATATCACCACGCCGGTTTCCCGTAGAGGAAGGCAGATTCCCATCTGCTACGATCTCGACAGACTTCTTTTGCTTCCTCCACACTCATCACTCTCCTCAAACTCGCAGGTTAAGGATACTCCTTACTTGACCTTTCTTAAAAACTTCGGCAATCTGGTCAAGGTATGCTTTCCTTGGTCTTCCCTACCGACCCTTCCACATCCGCAACGTAAACTTCTTTTACCAGTCGTCTCTCATCCATCCTCCCTATGTGCCCAAAACATCTAAGCATTTTTTCTCAACTTTCGTCACACCTTTTACTCCTTAAAAAAATTATTTATTAATAACATCCGAATAAGGACGTAAAATGGCAAGAAAGCGTCTGGAAAGTCCACCTGCGTCTTGATGTAGGTGTCGATGAGCGCGAAGGCCAGGTCGCGGTTGAGCTTAGTCCAGGCGCCGCGCAAATCATGCACGGCCAGGCGATGCGTGGGCGCCGGCGCCGATCCGGCGCCAACCCCGCCCGCCTCGCGCCCGTACGACACGCGCCGCACCGACAGGCAGTAGCACTTCTCCATCGCCGCCGGCGTCAGCACCGACGACTTCTGACAAACAATATTATATAAAACTGCATTACCACTCACTGACATATTATTTGGGAAACTGTAAGAGATGGAGAGTAAGTTTGTTCTGAGAAAATGTTCAGATAGGGCTCGAAATCAATCTGATTTAACTTTAATACTTTCAAAAGTGACTGACCAATTGGCTCAATGGCGGAGCTCCTCGCCCGCTCAACTCTCAATGGTCACGGGTTCGATCCTCACATCGGAATAGCCTACAGATATTTATTCAAAGTCTGGTAACCCCGCCAATGCGCATTGGACAAGCGTAGTGGGTTAAGGTCCGTTCTTCCAAAAATAGATAGATCCATGATCAATAGTGGAATATGTATGGGCTGTAGATATATTTACAAAAGTGAATATATACAAAAGCATCCTTGTACCTCCTCGGGATCCTTATCCTCAGCAACGGGCGCCGGTGTCTTGAGCCAGATCTCAGCATCGTTGAGGTCACAATTCATATAGACCGTGGTCCAATTGGCGCGCGGCCGCCGCACCAGCCCGTCGTTGGCTGCCACCAGCGACAGGTGGTGCTTAGAGCCGCAAGTCACGCGCACGCCTAACATCTCAATGCCGCGCTGCATCGACGATGACGACCAGTAGAATACCTGCCGACGAGGAACCAGTAGACTTGATACCATCATCTTCCCTGAAAAGGGTAGTTCTGCTACGTGTACACAATAGTGTGAGTCTAATAAGACTACTGTACGATCACATCACAACATCTGTCACCACAGCTTATACACAGATCTTGCAACGATGTCCAATTCCGGTGGTGAAAGATTAATTTAGCTATACGTTGTCGCTGTCGATGGGTGCGCGCCGGTTGGGTGACAAGCGAGTGTAAGCGGCTTGTTCGATTGGTTTATCGCTTTATTCGTTTCATTGTAATTGGTTATATTGAAAGGCACAAAAGAGACAAAATACATGATGAGTGAAAATGTTGTCCCTTGCTTTTCATAGAATAGTACAAATCAATCAGCTCGACTAGGGAAGTCACAGTAAGTAACTGGGGAGATAACCTGCAGGTTGTGGAGCGTGAGACTGACGCTGACGTTGCGATAATGTCGCGACAGTTGCGGCTTGCGCGGGCGCACGTTGTTGAAGACGCGCCCGCGCCGCGTAGGACGTGTGATGCCCGACAGGATCAGCTTCAGGCTCTCGAACCATCTGTACATAGATACAACATGACATCAACGATCGAACAAATTATGTCGATCCTTCCAAAGAATACTACAACAAGTCGAAAATCGTAGGTTTATAGAAGGAGCTTCTAAAGAAAAATGTCGATATATTATAAATGTAAAATAAAATTTTTAAAAATGTAAAATTTACAGGTTGACTAGTGTTCAAATATTGTTAGTTAAAATTACATAATTTTATTATATATATTTATTTGTTCGTTTTCAATTTTAAGTTAGCGGGTTATTCAATTCAAAATTAAGTTGGCGTAGTATTCCTTCGAAGTATCGATATGTTTCTAAGACTTTCTAGAACATTCGATACTGTTCTGGATTTAGGCGAGCAGTGATATAAGATCTGTACCCATAAAGTTATCAATTAAATTATTCTGAGTTCCTATTTTGGTTGGTTAGTTCGATAAAGTAATATAAAGATAAAATCATTAAGAACTTATTCGTTAATATAAAAAACTCATATTGTAAGAGTAATGTCAGAATATTGAGGGGATGCAATGTCAATAATGTGTCAATGTGTCAACCGATTGGCTCAGTGGCGGGGACCCCCGCCCACAGAGTCAACGGTCGCGGGTTCTATCCCCGCATCGGTATAAATATATATATGGCCTACAGATATTTATTACGAGTCTGGTAATCCCACTAATCCGCATTGGACAAGCGTGATGGGTTAACGTCCGTTCCTCCAGAATTGGAGAGGCCCGTGCTCAGCAGTGGGACATATATGGGCTGTGAAAAAAAATGTCAAGTGGGGAGTACTGAGGTAAGTAATGTGCGAGTATAAAGCAAGTGTTAACCCGATGGAATATATATGAATACTAATTTAATATAAGTACATTTATGATTCAATGACTCCGCTGAGTTGTAGAATAAAATTTCTCCACCATATATTAAGGTCGTGCGTCATAAATCATACGATGTAATTTGAACACATATTTAAGTGGTACTTCGTAATATACAAACATACGATAAGCCTGCAATAATTTATCTTATAAGACTTTACCTGAGTGTGCTGCCATATAATAGGAGAACTGGTCCGTCCTTTTCTATGGGTTTGGTGTCCATCCCCAGATGCAACTCAAGCCCTTGAGATCTGAACGCTCGGTACGAATCGTGTTCCTGTAATACATTTATACGATTTTGTTGGCGATTGAACAAAATTTATAAGTAAAAACAGTTTATATTGACGTAGTACATACCAAACATGATATATTTTGAACTTTGAACAAACTACCAATTTTAATATTATATTATATGTTATAATTAATATGCGTAATAATTAATTAGCGTATGGCCGGTCGAGATAAGAAGCGTCGTGTCTGCCCTATGCCCCACCAGGGGGAATTAGGACTCAGAGAGAGAGAGAGTTATAATTAAAAATATACATTTTATTTATTGAGAATTTAAAGATTTTTAATTCTCGTTTGGTAATAAGAGAAATATGCAAGAAATTGGCCTTTTTCACATTCTTGTAGTGCTATTGTATGGATTAGTTAATAGTGGAAACTCTACTTATTTCAGTTATTGTAATTAGAAATAATATAATGTAATATAAAATTGTATGTTTCCCAAATAAAAATAAAAAAGTATGTATGTAATTTATTGATGCTTAAATTATAGTATTCAAAATACTAGATACACTTAAAACAGAAGTCATATCCACGGCCACGTAAATGAGTAAATTTCCTTTCATAGTTTGAGAAATTTTTATTAAAACATTCTTACACTAGATATAAAGGAGGTATTGTTTGAGGTAAATAGGAAGTTCGCTTTACGATTATCCGTAAGATGGCATGATAGCAAAAGGGCGAAAAGTTTTTTCTAGTTACGAATTTCAAAATTAAGCCAATGATTCGAAGTATATAATTAATACTTAATTCACATAGAGTAAAAAATATAAATCAATATGAGCAACTTATTTAATTAAAACTTAAATATTTTCCTAAACCTTAAAGGCCTGAAGAATCGTGTACATATAACTTTGTTATATATTATTTAAAAATTTTGTCCCTTGTTGTTTATTAATTGCTAAATTTAATTTATTTTTGTTCCTATTATAGATGAGCGTTACATTACCCAAATATACGCAGTGGTAAAGTGTGTACCTTCCGAGTCAAGAATTACAGCTTGATTACCATATCCGGATAAAAAATTGTATATTCTGAGCGTATTTTATCTGAATCTAAATATTTATTGTCGTTTGGATGTTTTATGAATTGAAATTGTTAATTTTATTACCATTGGTGAGAAACATCTTTTCGCGGGGTATGGGAGTGAAATCGTAGACCGTGTCATCGTCTCGATTCAGGCTACGCTCGCCTCCACTCGACTCTATACAGAGTCACTTACACGTGGCCGTGAGCATACGGTAGAGACCGAGCCGTCGTCAATGTCTCACACCTACGAAGCGTCCTAAGACGCTTCTTTTTTTATTAAAGACAGTATTCTAAACGTGAACTAGGTGGTGTATTGGTGTCTACAGGTACCTGGTTGCTGGAGTACTCGGGAAGGCGCGTGGGCGCGCAGGGCGCCACGGCGTGGTGGTCGCGCGGGTCGCCCACGCACTGCCAGCCCAGCTTCACGCACAGCCGTAGCGCCGGCACGCGCAGCACGCGACAGTCGTCGTACTTGCTCGCCGTGCGCGCGAACACCTTCAGCTCGCCGAGGAACGCGAGCTTACCTGACGCACGCACGCACGCACGCACACACACACACACGTTTACTGACGTCATAATTTTTGTATGTGAAAACAACAGCCCCTTCTAATGAATAATTTTCATAGATATTCTTTGCTCGCGCCGTCACTCATCGCTGAACTAAAATGTCTGCGGGGCGAAGAACGGTCACGGGTGCGAGGCGAGCCTTTTCTTATGGATTTTATGTCGCAACCAATCAAAGACATTTAGTTCTGGATGATAGTAAGAGATGAGTCCACTTCTGATGTCGGGAAATGGCCCGGACATCAGAAGTAAAACTTAATTTTAATTTTATTAATCAATTTAAACTAGAGACAGATAATACCATTAATTTAGAACAATGAAGTTACAAACGTTGGAGTGACAGATCACGCATCATGTTAATTAGATGGACACAGCGACTAGGATTGCTGTATATTTTTCTACTAATGTGTAAATATGACCTTTGTAACGTCGTTGTAAGTTTAAAAAATATTCAATAATGAAGCAAAATTATAAAATTTTGTAATATAAGTATAAGTAAGTACAGTATAAATCACACAGCGACGAACTACATTAAAATAAAAAGATATATTTTTCTAATTTTAGATACAGTAACGATGCAATCTGTTATTGAAAATAGTTACCATTGGTCCAATCTAAAACTAGATCTGTCCATGTGACCTCCATTTCTTCAGTGGTGTTATAAGGGTCCAACGAGACGTGGAGTAAGCAAGTGAACTTGGCACAATTGACGGTAAGCCGGCCGTGCATGAGCAGCCGCACCTTATCCCACCAGGCGAGGGGAGCCGAAGGATCCAGCGACGGTCGAGACACTTGATCGAAAGCTGGAAACATAACAAGTGTCTTATTTAACATATTTTTTTATTACTATCAGTCATAGGTCAGGGAGTATTTTTGCCTAGCCACTTGTTCAGTATTTATGGTATTGGTAAATGACGATAAAATGATGGTGAAGTGGTTTGCCACCTGTCACGTCCTGATTCCCACGAAGGCGAGAAGCGGCGAAGGGAGAGCCGTTTCGCTATGATGAAAAGATGGATGAGTGTGAAGGAAGCAAGGAAGGTGTGTCGGATCGTAGCGGATGGAGATCTGTGGTCTCTGCCGAACCCTACACGGAGACCGGCGTGACTATATGTATGTATGTATGTATGTATGTATTATTACTATATTTTTTTCTTATCGGCCGTTTGATATTTATGTAAGGAAGGATTTGTAAGCTTGTTTATATTGCTTCTCTTATCTATATAATTTTATTTCACAAAGAATTATTACCTATATCAAAGTACATAGGGGGACAACCTATATATTTTGATATAGGTATAGGTCTTGTGGCAAATTTAGGTTGAAAAAACCTCAATGCTGCTCCGCTATTGAGCCGAAAGTTATACCGGTAAACGTATATCGATATTTTTAATACATTTTATAATTTTAAATCTTCAGTATCTATATAAGAAATCAGATTTTATTCAATCTTGAATCCGCTAACAAGCAAGCTTCTGCTACCATTTCGTAATGAAGTTCCTCAGAAGATACGGCGAAAGAAACTCCACATAAATCCTTCCTTTTTGTCTGAGTTTTTTATAAATGCAATGAATCAAATATCATAGATAGTCTCACAGACAACCCTGAAAACGTTCAGTTATGTATATTGCGTATCAGAATTAATATAATTTTTTAATTACTTTATGCAATAGATAAAACTAATTTTATTTGTATGTTAGCGCCATCTGTTGGCAGATTGTGTAAAAGTTGCTTTATATAAAATAATTATAATAATTGTAATTTAGAATAATGTTGAACTGCATTTTAAGAATTGTTTTGCAGTACTTTCATTTATTTGTTAAAAAGATATTGTTGCTATGCTGATGCAAATCTATTTTTAGATTATTTTTGACTTTTTTAGATTCTTTTTTTTTGGCACTATTGAAAGCCATTAATTCAAATGAATGAATGAATAGATTCTTTTTTCACCGTATATTGTCTTTGTTTACCTTCTCGATTTTGTGTATAAAAGCCTTTACAGACAAAATCGAGGTGTATAAATAGATTTTATCTATAATTTCAGTCGGGGGGGGGGGTTATTCATTGTAATTCGACCCGCGGTCGACGCCAAAATATACTTAATAATGATCTAATAAAAAGAGTAAGAGGAAAACAAAATAAATAATACAAAACGCAAAAAAGGTCCAAGAAGACCAGTCAGTCGCAAGCAGCATGAGTTATTTATTCTAGGCATTTTATTAAAATCAATTTCGACTTACATAGGTTACAATGCGCTATAACTGGCTCCCAGCATGGTCCGAAAGCGTAGCTGAACTCGGACATCTCACAGCACAAATCGTAGTACCATTTCAATGGCATCATGCTGCGCTCAAGTTCGACCTTGCCCCACGGTGCGCCCTGGTCAATTGTTACCGTTCGTACAGCTGTAAAAATATTATAAATTTTGTATTTAACATAGATATATTAATATATTCGTTATTGTACACCAAAAACAAAGTCATACACTAATTGAGTATATAATATCAATCAATCGGGGACGTCCACACCCCACGCAGAGGTGTGGGATCGAGCCTCGGGGATGAACCCTACTGCTCGTGCAGCAACTCAATGGGGCAACCGCCCCCCGGTCCTAGGTGCCGCTATTCCTAACGGCTTTTGGGCGTCCTTTAACGAATTCGCGTCGTCAAGATATGGCTGAACCCATTCCTACGTTGGGTCCGTCGCTGGCCCTCTTCCCTCGCGAGAGCCAGGAGGCGACAGGAAGATTTCGCGTTGGAGTGGACGTCCCTCAGGTGGGCGAGCGTGAAGGGGAGCAAAATTATTAAGGTATGGGTGTGGTCCATTGTCGGCTCGGTCGAACATCTTCCGAGCCAACCAAACAAACTCATGGACCACAAACTCATGAATACTCTCCACCCTGAGGTCCTTCGCGTATATAATATTTATACAATGTAGAAATATTTATTTGCGACAGTGACATCTAGTCGTTGTGTTCCAAGCGTTTTGATATAACGCCGTTGGATGTCACTGTGTTTTAGTCAATGCATCGCGTGAGATGATCCGCATGTCAAGGATATTATATGCTTGACCGGCATCTGTAGGATCCAAATCAGTTTCCACAAAAATCCTAAATACCTTAAAATCCATATTCGTGAAGACATTCGTTCGTATGGTTCTTTGTGTAAGATTTCCAAACGAAATTTAGAGTTGTTCATATACCAAGAACGGTCTTATTATCATATACAGATTTTCAAATCAGAGTGGCAGAGCCACGCTGCAGACAAATATGTTGTAAAGCATGGCATATTATTTATCTGTTGCATGAATGGGTCGGCTCACCCGGGAAGTAACACACTCCCGCAGAAAACCGGCGTCTGAGGGATAGCTTAGCTACCGCGCTTCGTCCAGTGAGCGTTTGAGTTCCGGAGGCCCAAACCTCCTCCTGACATAATGACCTTTCCTTAAAGGCCGGCACTGCTTCAGAACTGTTTATGGCACTGCAGATGTTTATAGATGGCGTTAATTGCTTTTCATCAAGTGACACGCCTGCTCGTTTGCCTTCCTATACCATAAAAAAGACCTCTTTTTTATTTATTCTTCCTGTACAGATTCTAGTACAAAAGCTGATTTAATGCAAGGAGGCATTCTCTGCCAATCAACCTTGGTGTTGATGGAAAATATTGTTACATAGTAGGTCGTCAAATTTTGGAAGCAGTGAAATACTTATTTAAAAAGTATTAATTTAGATATAATAAAGATTGATTAGCTCAATGGAGGCCAATCGATTGTCATTATCTAAATATGTATGTATATATTACCTCTTGGCGGTGGTTGCTCTTCAGCACCCAGCAGTGTACCCCATAGCCGCAGCTCCGCCATGCTGAGCAGCGGCTGCGGGAAGTCACGAAGCCTCAGCTGCCACAGAGCGCACTGCACACTCACGCTGCGGCACCACAGCGTCGTGAACTCGATCCCGTCCTCCGGCCACGGGCTGCGAACACGCACATCCTCACTATTTATCATATAGCACGGTTTTACTCAACTTGCGGTTTATTTACCAATCCTGTGCAGTGATAACAAAAATTAAAAACAATTTAATCAATTTATACCGAAAATTAAAAGGAATCATCCTTTCCGCTCTAGTTCAAAAAAGTTCCCAGCTCTGTTTTTTTCGTGGGACACTTGAAATTAATTTTATTAGTGCTTCAGAGACTCTGCTAGCATGGCAAAGTGGGGTTTCTGAACCACAAACCTCTTGTGCGACTGTGGGAGAGGCACACAAACAATGGCAAAGTTGACATCCTCCTCGCTGTGCCCTGTCACCTACTCAGCAGATGACCTTATGATGGCAACAGATGATACGGTGTCAGTGGGCAAATTCTGTGCTAGTAGCATCTTATGTCTGCTGACTAGATGGATCGATGAAAAAGTACGTTACTTTAAGTTTGAACTTCTAACAGCGGTCCATGAAAAGATCTCTTTCGTATTAACGTTGATAGGCTTCATTGGTGGCAACTGTTGCAATCGTTTCATCAGTCAGTCAAACCTGTCGGAGTCGATGGCCCGCAGTCGTGCGACGGCCCGTGGCCCGTGCAGCGCGGGGTCCGCGAGCGCCAGCACGCGCAGCGCCGACACGCAGCACGCCACGAGGCGGGTGCGCGGCGGGGGCGCGGCGCGACTCCGCTGTACGTAGATCTGCGCGTCCTTCTGCCGCAGAGCGCCGTACAACTGCTCTACTTTGCCCGCGGGCAGAAACAGGTGCGGCTTACACAACTCTGCAACCTGGTGTATTATTTTCGTATTTAAATAAGTTCCATGTGTTAAAATATGTTTTTTTGAATTTATAACAACAATTTTGTGTCACAAACGTTCTAACTGGTACCTGGTTCACCAAGTGGTAAGTGATCCCCGTCACCCGTAGACTTCGTCTTCGAAAAAGATCAAGATTCCCATGAAAAAAGCATCTAATTTTTTTTATTCATATATTCACGCCTATCCCCCGCAGGAGTTGGCAGAGACCGCAGAGCTCCATCCGCTACGATCCCGGCATACCCTCCCAACCTCTTCCACACTCATTCATCCTTTCATCCATTCTTCCTCTCACATTTATCGCAGCGAAACGGCTCTCCATTAGTCGCTTTTTGCCCTCGTGGCAATCAGGACGTGACGGGTGACGAACCACGTCGCCGTCATATATTTAAGATCTGGATAAGTGTAATTAATTTGCAAGGTTACTTAGAGCTCAACCTTGGCATCGAGCATCGTCCTTCGCTTCTCACTTTCTTTGTACTCGTCCTCCAGCAGCTCGTAGTTGTCACGGAGCTTCACTTCGAACGGATCGTCACTCATTTCGATTAACAACTCTTCAATCTGCGAACATAACAATAAATAGCTAATTACACGTGTATTGAAATTTGTATTGGAACCCCAAAATATACAAAGGAATTAAACATAACAAAATTTAAGACAACACTAATCCGCCTTGGACAAGCGTGGCCAATCCAAAAATAAAGAGGCCCATGTCAGAAAGAAAAGTATAATTAATAGTCAAATAACACATGTTATTCACTAAATTCTTTGATCATGAGATTTAATATAGCGAATCATGATCCATTTACTATTAAATAACTGTAGAGCTTTGGATATTCTCAGCCCGATTTTCTGCCAGCCGCGAGACATTTCAATGCCTATGGTGTTACAGATGTCTATGGGTGGCGTTTATTGCTTTCCATCAGTTGATACGATAGCCCGTTTGTCTTCATATACCATAAAAAAAGTTAATATGGTTAAATCCATTTTTATTTTTTGTAGTTATATCTGTAAACTTGGAGGATAAGCTATTAACAAATGAAGGAAAAGCTGTAAACTTTTAGTAGAGAAATACCTTAATGTGTAAATCACTTGGTAGAGGATTGTCAGCCGAGATGGGTTTCCTTTTGATTCCGTGGACGATCTTCAGCCACTTGAACAAGGAGACGAAATCGCCCTGCACCGCCTCAGCGAACCGGTGCTTGTACGGGAATATCATTCGCAAGGAATCCACGTTCACAGACCTGTGGGGATTTGATAAACATATTTTATAAGGTACACGCGGAATTTGATAAAATGTATAGGCAAACGAATATGTGGGTAAGTCACCTGATCATAAGCAACCAGCGCTGCCCATACACATTTGTAATGCTAAAACCGCTGCAGCTTTAATTGGCCGGTGCCTACCTGAGATTAAGAATATGAATAATGGAAGAGGAAGAAGAATTTAATGGAAGGGGAAGAAAGAAGTAGATGAAGGAAGGGGGAGAAGAAAATGAAGGAAGAAATACCGAATAAAACACGGTAAAACCGTAAAATGCTACCTATGTATGTATATTTTGTGGCGACGTCTCAGTCTCTAGCGTATGCTCACGGCCACGTGTAAGTGACCCTATATAGCGGCGAGTGGAGGGAAGCGTAACCTGAATCGAGAAGACGTCTCGGTCTACGATTTCACTCCCGCGATAAGATGTCACATCAGAAAAATAACTAAAGTCATGTCGTTGCTAAACACGCACCAAACCTTGTTCCACGGCAGCTGGAAGCACTCGTTGGCTTTCCTCTCGACGCGGATGTCGTGGTCGTCAGCCACCCGCTCCATGCAGTATCCGTCCACCGTCAGCACATCATCACCGTTCAGCACCATCTTCAACTGGCTCCACACGATCGACAGGCCAGCTTCATGGTCATATGCTATTGTCATGTCGTCTGAAACATTCGAATAAAACACATATAGGATACTGGTTATACATACATACACTTGTTTCGTAAGGCAGAGACCACAGATCTCCATCTGCTACGATCTCAGCATACTTTCCTTCCTTCCTCCACACTCATCACTCTCCTCATGCAAGCCAGGTTCAGATGTTCGAATAAAGCTGATATAATCGTGCTGACGAGCAGGTTAGCCAGAGATTACTAAAGTCAGAAAAAACTGCTTTATCGATGGAGGTAGACTTGTTCTGTTTGCAACATGATACCTATGGGCAAACCCTTCTCAGTTGAGAAAGAAACTGCTGATACTAGAGATGATATCTATACAAACATGTTGCCTCTAGTTCAGTTATATATTTACCGTCGTAATTGTCATAACTTCTTATATTATCATCAACTGAAGTCTGTACTAAACTATATAAATTATTTCATCATCATTATTATCTGCGGACTGCTAGATGTCACGTAAAAATCACACAGTTTCTGCCAGCTGCCCTACGCAAATAAGGTGCTTCCCACACTAAAACTTACACGTACTACAGTTTATATATTTATTTTAGATTGATTCGAAGATGTTAATGCTGGTAGCCTATTGGCTTTAACAGCTTTATCGTATTCAGGGCCCGCGGGCTGAAAGCCCGCGGGCTAGTAAAATATAATTGGGAATCTGCGCAAATCGCAGACTCCATCGGCCTGATGCCGTGTCGGAGGTACACATATGTGTGTGTGCTGATTTTAAACTCGTCATGATTCTACGTTAAACATGTAGGGGAGGTTGAACTTTAGTAACTATAGTCCCTATTAGTCCCATAGACCCTAAGGTCTAGGGGGTGAAAACCGACCGGGTACGTGAGAGAATCTCGTGTAAGCGGCCGGTGTAGAAGTGTTCCCTACTCTACGTGCTCGGCTAGGGCCGGGGTGCGTGTGAGTGTTGGTGTCGTGAGTGGATCCGAACGACGCTGTTTCGTCGTCCGGATCGTGTAACACGTTACGCGGGCGTCGTCTTTTCGGGCGCGCGTTTAAATCGGGTGAATAATTTACCGATTGTACCACCAGTGGATTCGGATGGGATTCGGATCTCTCAAAATGTTTCTTAGAGAGTGTTTTAAAGTGTTGTTTGACGCTCGGCAAGTTAAGGTCGCAGTGGAGGTCAATATTGCGTTGGAACCACTGAGCACCGGTGGCTCGACGAATGAAGCGATTTTGTATCACTTGAAGTTTATTTATTTTTCTTTTATGCACGTGCGCGAAGGCGACACTTGCGTAGGAAATGATTGGCCGGACGCATGTTTTGTAAAGAAGCAGCTTGTGTCTGAGGGACAGTTTGCTGCGGGCGTTAATTAAAGGGTGAAGACGACCTAAGACGAAGGCCGCTTTGGATCGAGCGTTTTGAATGTGTTTAGTAAAATTCAGGTGATTGTCGAGGGTGACGCCTAAATATTTGACAGACTTTTTCCACGGGATAGGTCTGCCAAAGAGAGTGATATCTAAGAGTCGGCCGCCTCGTTTGTGGGAGTCTCTACTGGTGCCCCTTGAGAAGTAAATTGCTTCACTTTTCTCGGGATTTACCTCGATTCTCCATTTTCGGAACCATTCACCAAGAGTAGTGGCCGCAGTTTGGAGCCGTTTCGACACGCGGTATTTGACCCTATCAGAAGTGTAGAGGGCGGTGTCGTCCGCAAATAGGGCGAGCGACACGTTCGCGTGCTTGGGAATGTCGGCGGTATAAAGTGAGAACAGAAGTGGCGAGAGGCAGGATCCCTGCGGAACCCCCGCCCTAAGGGGGCGGGGAGAGGAGCGCGTTCCTTCGACGCGAAAGCGGAAGGTTCGATTCCTAAGGAATTCTCGTATGATGTGAACGAGTCTATCGGGCACACTCATGTGGTATAGTTTATATAACAAACCGTTGTGCCAGACCTTGTCGAAGGCTTTTGCCACGTCGAAGAAAAGCGCTCCTGTATTGATTGGTCTACGCTGGGATGTACTTTATTTTAGAAATAAGCCAGTTTTACAAGAAGTATGTATGGGCCGGCTCGCACGGGGAAGTACCACACTCTCGCATAAAACCGGCGTCTGAGTGGTAGTTAAGCTACCGCGCTTCGAACGGTGAGCGGCTGAGTTCCGAAAGCCCAACCCCTCCTTCCCCATCCCCCTGCCCTTGTCCTATAAAAACACTTTTCTAAAAGGTCGGCAACGCTTCTGCACTGCCTATAGCGCTGTGGGTGTCTATTGCTGGCGTTGATTGCTTTCCATCAGGCGACACGCCTGCTCATTTGCCTTCTTATGCCATTCAATAAAAAAATTCATGACGCATTCGTTGAAAGCGGTTTTGTGTGTTCAAAATCCCATAGTATATGAACAAAATTAAAAATCCATCATAAATATTAGCGTTTAATAAGTTGTGTAAACTTTACACAATCACCATTTTAATCCATGCAATGTATGCATGGATTTAAATGGTGATTGTTTGATAACCAGATTACTATGTAGCAATCTGGTTATCAAACAAGAAAAAATTAAAGCAACTTTGCTTCGGTGAAATGGTCACAGTTGGTAACTCACCAGTGGCGAAGAGCATGTTATTCTGCTCCGACAAAAGTAGCATTAAATTCGTGTCCCCCTTGAAAGACACTCGCCAATCCTTTTCTCTCTTTTTCCCGACCGTTACTTCTGTATCATCTTCTCTAACATTGATTTCTTCCAATTGCGTTCGGAAACCTTTGACAGCTCTTATGAACGTCAATATCTTGAGATATATGTTAGCACTCCACTCAAAATCTACAGTTTCAAGAAATTGAAAGTCTAAGAGGGCAGAGTTCCTTTCAATAGAAGGCACGTGTTCGATCCTGGCTAGGCGCACGTGGAAGAACGTCGACACAATCTCATCCGATCTCTGACACTGAACATTACCTGAAATTACAAATGAACTGGTAATATAATAACACTAACTGATAATGGATATGACAACCTTCAGTGGGAGAGCCATGATAACACTGATGGGCCAGCTTGACCGCGGAAATACCAGATTCTCGCAGAATATTAGCGTTCATACGAGTCTCAATTTCATCTTCCTTTATTTCCTTCTCCTCTTTTGTGACATTTGAGACTTTTGAGAAATTGAGACAAGAGGAGAAGGAAATAAAATTTCTCCTTTCTCTATTTCCTTCTTCCCTTCCCATTACTTCTTTATGCCCCTTCCATTACTTCCTTCATTCCGACTCATTATTCACATCTGCATTTCATGTAGTACTATAGATGTTCAAGCGTGGTTGCTCTTGCTTATTTACCTATTCCTTTCATAAAACAATGAGTAAAGGGCATGGCTGCACACTCGACACTGACGATCAATTGGCTCAGTGGCGGAACCCACGGAGTCAATGGTCGCGGGTTCGATCCCCGCATCGGTATAGATATATGTATATCTTACAGATATTTATTCCGAGTCTGATAACCCCGCCAATCCGCATTGGACAACCGTGGTGGGTAAACGTCCGTTCTTCTCGAAATTGGGAGGCCCGTGCTCGGTACTGGGTTACATATGGGCTGTGAAAAAAAAATTAGCTGCACACTCACCTTGATAAGGCACTATTTCTACCACTTTGAGACCTGATACAAGCGCTCCCGATTTGGTTACAGTCTTCTCCAGGGTGACGGCGTCGATTCTAGTCATCAAACATATTTCGTCGCTCACAATAAGGAACAAATTTATATGCGAAAGCGCGACGTTCATAGTTATGTTGAATGGTGATTCGTCCACAGGTTCCTGGGTTACTTTCGGTGTCGTTGTAGCCTTGTAGTTGTTAATACACTCAATGATCGAGATAACTGTTTCGGCTGTTTGCGCGCTCCATTCGAGACGCAAGCAATCCATCATGGCTTCCACCTGGAACAGATATGACCCTGGAGTGAGTTTTTATACTCCTATTGTGCCTAATACCGGGAACTCATAGAAAACACTTATTACTGCTAAATGCATTTTGTTGTAATGGAATAAAGTAACGAAACCGTTTTAAAATTCCTGTGCAATATATTGACTGCATACATACATACAAATCATCATGACTGTATCCGGTAGAGGTAAGCAGAGACCACAGATCTACATCTGCTACGATCTCGTCACACTTTCCTTGCTTCATCCACACCCATCAGTCTCTTCATACAAGCCGGTTAAGGGTACTTTTGACCTGGCCTTTCTTAAAAAGTTCAGCAATTTGGTTAAGCTATGTTCAACTTAGTCTTCCCCTACCGACACTTCCATTCTCATCCATAACGTAAATTTCCCTTGTCAGTCGTCTTTCATCTAACTTCTCTATTGTCTGCAGTCATCCATTATTGTCTTCACTTTTTTGTTAATTAAGGGCCAATCACACAATTTAGTTTCAACCGTCAATCTCACCTGAACGAAGGGTGTACATATCATCATCGTCAACCGACTGCTAAACGCATCCAGTCCCTGAAAGCGGCCTTTTGCAGACTGTCGCTCTTGTTAGCCAGGAGGTATCCAATATGATTGCTGAGACATGGTCTTCACTCAAGCGTTATTCTACTCCAGTGATTGTCGGTTCTCCGACAGATAGTAAGTATGTAGATTTCAGCGCCAACGGTGTTTCGAATTAGAATAAATCTTGCCCCGAATGATTTTTGGTTTTATACACAAAATTAAGTAGGCGAACCAAGAATCTAAAAAATAGATTTGCTTCAGCTTAGCAACAATCTATTTTAACAAGCAACTTTTAACAAAATTACTGGAAATCAGTTCTCAAAATACAGCCCAATATTCAAAATACATATCTATATGCTTTTTCTAAATAATTTATTTTACACAAATTACAATTATCATAATTATTTTATATAAGCCAAAATTATTCTTACATAATCTGCTAACATATGGCGCCACAATACATATAAAATTTTGTTTCATGTGTATTGTGGTAAATTTTTCAATTGCATAAAATAATTAAATAATAATATTAATTCTAATACACCGATATAGACATCCAAAATACTACAAGTCTTACAACTTACGGTATAATGTTTTTGTATGTACCTTGGAGTCACGAGGGCCGTGGCTACCCCACTTAACGAGAGCAACGGCCAGCAGCGCCGATCGCCACGCGTGGTGCCGGCGCGGCGGCGGTTCGTTGCCCACTCCCACCCAACCCGAGTCCACCAGTAACTCGGCGCTCCAATGTCTCGCACCCACCACCAGCTGCGCCATGCGCGATTTGTACTCCTCTTCTGTCAAATTGTATATAATACATACATACATGTATATCGTCACACCTGTTTCCCGTAGGGGTAGGCAGATACCACAGATCTCCATCTGCTACGATCTCGAAATACTTTCCTTGCTTCCTCCACACTCATAACTCTCGTCATGCAAGCCCGCCGGTTAAGGGTACTCTTGACCTGACCTTTCCTAAAAACTTCGGCAATGGTCAAGGTATGTTTATATTGTGCTGTGGAGCTGTAGTGTAGAGCTGTGGAAAATCTGCAAAGAGGACCCTATGATGTTCAGATACGTCGACAAAAATGGAGATGGATAGGGCATACTCTACTGCGCCACGCTAGTCATATCCCCAAATAAGCCTTGGAATGGAATCCTCAGGGGAAAAGAAAAGTGGGCGCTCAAAACAAACTTAGCAGCGTAAGGACTTAAAAAGAAAGAGAGATGTTAATATTATATGTAATATAATTTATATAAAGCATACTCAAGAATGGCCAGATCAAAAGTACTCTTAACCGACAAGCTTGAATGAAGAGAATGGTGATTGTAGATTAAGCAAAAAAGGTGTGTTGGAGGTCTGTGATCTCTGCCTACCCCTATGGGAATCAGACGTGATTATAGTCGAATATATACATGTATATAAGGCGTATTTTATTGAAATATTTTTGTTGCATAAATTATGTTATTTTTTGTTTCCTTCTTACATTGTTATATCTGCAAAATATAATTCATATGGTATTTACCTCTTATCAAAAAAAGTTTAAGTACTATAAGTTTTTTTTTACTGCAATACAGAAATGTATTACATTTATAAAAAAAATCTCATTTATGGATTTACGACGGTAAAGTAGCGTGTGTGACATATCGATTTATTATTATTGTATAGAAAAACTGTGTTACAAAGGGAAAAGAATACACTGTCTGAATACACAGAACACACTGAACACACAATACCACTGTCACAGAAACCCACCCCGTGTGTCTAGGAGCTGATCCAGCTTGACTTTGAGTCCACCACAGCCACAAGACAACGCACGCTCGCCGTCCTTACGGCGCACCCGTAGCACCACACCCCGCAGCTCCGCGCAGCCCTGCACCACGCAGCTTCGCATCGCCTGGCCCAGCCACGCCCCCTGCTCACTTGGTACTAACACCAGTACACTTTAGTACGATTAATGGCCTAATTATATGCGTTCGCGCGGCCAAGAGGCGCGGCTGCTGTACAATGAGATTATACGAGATGCATATCCAATTATATGAACAGCGACTCAGCCGCCGGCCGCGCTTGCGATGTTGTACCTGTTTAGTAGCCCAAAGGAATCCGTGCGATATGTTTTATTTGCTAGCGGTGTGTTTACGATGTTTTTCTCTAGTCGAACTGTTCACACATTAACACTCCCTACGAATTCCCTCGTAAACCCACTGTTAAAACAACTCAGATAAGGCGACACTACCGCTTTGCGTAAGACGTTTTGACGCCGTCCCGTGGCCGCTTCATATAAAGCCGGGCAAAGCGGCAGAGTCGCGGCCGCTGTTTTTCGCGTCCAAGCTGCGCAGACGCGGCGCATCACCTGTTTAGGCCCTAATGGAGTCGCTATTTTGCAGATTGTTCATTATTCAGACGGAGAATAAACAACTACCATGCTAAGTTAAATATCCATGGAAAAATACGGAAAAATAATATTGAGCCGAGCCAGTCAGTATAGACAACGCCACTTTTCCAGAACGATTGTCATTTGAAGAGTACATCTTAGGATGCCTCGCGTTAAAGCGAAATGCGTATCATGTACGTTTTTTAAAAGTGTTGTTATGTGTATTCGCATGCACATTCGATTTTGTTTTTCGCGTAACTTAATATTATATGTAATATTATATAGTAGGTAGGTTATCATTGACTCTCCATCTGGACAATCTTAGTACAAGTATAGAGTTACTTAATATGTTTAGAAAAAATAATATGTATAAAAGAAAATATTAAAAGGGTGCAAATGTAAGTTTATTTTTATGGAATAAGAACGCAAACCAGCTAACGTCTCCTGATTGAAAGCAATCAACGACGTCTATAGATAAAAGTCCTAAATATATCTTATAACCATAGACTGACAACACATTTTTAATGCCTCTGTTTTTATATTTGTGTTTGATGATAATCATTTATCATCAGGTAATACAGAGTTACCTGTTTTTTTTTTCTTTTTTTATGGCATAGGAGGGCAAACGAGCAAGCGTGTCGCCTGATGGAAAGCAATCAACGCCGCCCACGGGCAAACGCGACACCGCAGGAGTCGCGGAAGCGTTGCCGGCCTTTTAGGTATGTATAGGCTTGTTTTTTGAAGGTTCCAATGTCGTAACGGTTCGGAAAGACTGCCGAGGGTAGCTGATTCCACAAACTGGTGGTGCGTGAAAATAAGTTGCGAGAAAAACGCACCGTAGTAGATCGCCACTCATCCAGGTGGTGGGGATGAAATTTTTCTTTACGGCGAGTTGTGCGGTTGTGGAATTCGGCGGCGGGAATTATTCCAAACAATTCCTCGGAGCACTCCCCGTGATAGAAGCGGTAAAAAAATGCTGAGAGATGAGACATCTCTCCGCAGCGCTAGAGAATCAAGCCAATCGGTGAGATCATGGTCATCGACGATTCGGATCGCACGACTTTGAATGCGATCAAATGGAAGAAGTTGATACTGGGGAGCCCCGGCCCAGAGGTGAGAACAGTATTCCATGTGTGGCCTGACTTGTGCCTTGTACAGTTGGAGGTAATGGCCAGATGTGAAATATTGTCTCGCTCTACTGAGCACACCCAGCTTTTTCGAGGCCAGCTTGGCCTTTTCTTCCAGATGGCCGCGAAACTGGACATCATGCGATATGTCAACGCCATGGTAAAGTAGGCAAACTACAACCTGTTGTTGTAGTTTGCCTACTTTACCATAAAAAATCAAACATCTGTTGTTGCTATGATAGTAAAACAACCTTAAATACTATTTAAGTGACATATCAATAGCAATGGCACTTACATTTATTAGTTTCTTCTGCTATTTGAAGTGGCTTCGTCTTCTTCATTCTATTTTGAATAGCACAATACCATTGGAAGGCATCATCGTGATTATAATTGACGTTCAGTGTACTTATTATGAGATATAGATTCAGAACTCCTTTTTCCAACTGTAAGTAACGGTATTTATTTTTTAGTTATTCAGAGTATCATACTCATAATGGTAATGGCATAAAATTTACATTAGATAATGGAGGACGAGTGTTAAGTCTTTAACAGCGCCATCTGTGGAATGTTGTCTGCGTCCACACACACGTCCTACAACATTCTCTCGCTCCTACACGGGGGGTAGATGTCCCCGCTTCGCTACAACATTCTAATTGGCAGTCTGGCTCGGTATCGATGTGACTGGGAAGTTTGGAACCCTTTCTGCTGGACGGTGCTGTCGTGCATGGGTTGACACCAATAAATTTACGTTAGAAAGCCTACGAGCCCTCTCTTGCCTTGCAACCGCCGAATAAAACACAAGTATGTTCAAAAGGAGTCATAATTTCACCCGTTTATGTCCCGAGTTGCGACACAGAGATAATATGCATTTGATAGTAGAATTACTCAAAAGGTTTTGCTTTAACTGAATTGATTATAGAAGTATAGTCATCATCGTGTGTGTAGGGCAACCACGATCAACAGATTATTGTTTATCGCCGTGCAGTCACATGAGAGACAAGAACAGCAATATATGTCAGCTCTGTGCATACACTGCAGTGAAGTATGGGCACAAACCTTTGCATCAAGTTTGATCTTGTTTAAGAATAGCAGCGTATGCCGTTGGGTCGCTACGTGAAGCTGGTCAGCCTGGAAAGCAACATACACTTGCGGTAAAGCCGACTCCACGCCGGATGCCTCCACCAGCGCAGCACTAAACCGGGAATTCACCTGCGAAATCAGTCAATCTTTGACCATTTTTAAAAAAAAATCTGGTGCGGATGATTAGGAATAAAGAAAACCGACAGAAAACCAAAATCGCCGTCATTGCCTTTCGAATTAGCAAACTAATGTGCCAATGGGCTGGTCACGTGTTTCGAAGAACCGAATATCGTTGTACGATATAATATGTCCTAGGATGTGAGGACGTCCATGCCTAGATGGGGTGACAATCTGCGTAAGGCGATCGACAGGAACTGGATCGGAGTAACTCAAGATGTTATACCTTTCAGGTAAAAATTAATTTGATGATATCGTTATCTCAAAAAAATAAAAAATTTGAATATAAAAGTTTGAAAAAAGGAATATTTCAAACTTTTATCTTTAAATTTCTTTTGAAAAAATAAATTTTAGTAAATTTCATATGATATTATGAATCATATGATCATATGATCATATCTATGAATAATATATATGAATAATATATCATAATGAACTTACTTGCAAACTTTGCAGTGTTGTTGTTGTAAAGTTATTTCCCGACATCAGTGTAGTTTTGTCGATTTTTAAGCTGAAAATCTGTAAATAAAGATATTTGCCAGCCAATAGATATCATTAAAAATGACTGCTGAGTTTTATTTTATATTTAAAAAAAGATAAAAACGTTTATTACTTTATGTAGAAACATTTTAAGGCCATGTTTAATACCTTAGAAATAACATTATTTTAAAACTTGAATTATAATAATATATATAAGAATAAGAAAAATAATATTTATACAAATATATTTCATACGCTTATTCGTCATCAATTAGGAGAGTGTAGTCAAATTATCACTCTAGGTAGGCAGGTAGACAACTGCAAAATAGCTACCGCAAGATATCCCATTGGTATTTACCAATGGTATATCTTGCAGTTTTACCAATCTTGGTATCTACCAATAAACGCTACACAACCAAGCAATGAAAATTTTACCCTGTGGTTAGTTAAGTTGCATAGAACTGGCATCGATCTGTTGTCAGCCATGCTCATCTAATTAGCAAGATAAATGCAGGTGAAGTTCATAGTTGAAGCAACAAGATGCATTTGCGCCCTTCAACATTCCTTATTTTAATCCTTACCTTTGGTATAATAGGTGACAATCTAGGAATCAGTGTTCTGATATGGTCATCAGTAACATATTTTTTTGACTGTGCCGTTTTCCTTCCTTTGTAAGTTTGTATGACATGGTATAGCTCATCTTGCAGTGATATAGATGGATTGCCGACAGCCGTGTGAATTTTCTAATAATAAAAAAATTTGTGATCATCATCTCAAGCAAAAATAGCCTAAAATGTTGGGAGCTGTGCTTCCATCACACATTTCTAACTTTATACCACTGATTATATCTTGATAGATGCAAAAGGCAAGTCAATAAGAATATATCAAACAACTTATCAGAATTATGGTAACACACTACTTAAGTACTAAATGCATATATATATGATCTTGTAAGATAGATCACTTTGGGTGTTATATTTTGTAGTGCCTGTGGTCATTCATGGTCTTGAATGAAAGATTCACATATATATTTATGCTAATAATAATAATAGCCTCTATTCAGATTTTTTTTACAAGTTTTACAAGTCTATATATTTCTACAATATCTGGATTTTTGTCTGATGTCTTTTACGGGAAAACACTTCCCTAGTTTTTTCCAATTTGCCAACCATGTCCAAGTCCTGCCAGATATTTCGACAATTTCATCCACCCATCGCCTAAAGCCTGCCTATCTTTCTTTTGTGACCTCTTGGGTACCATGTTGTTATGGTTTTGCTCATTTATATCCTGGTCATTTCCACATTAAGTTTTTAACTTTGAATGTGACATCAGCAAACAAAAGCTAATACAAATACAACATACACAAAAAATGATGTAATATTTATGCTAATATTGATCACTAGTTATATAAAACTATACAAACTCTACCTCAACATTCAACGGTCCATCTGCTTTGACTGTGCCCTCCACAAGTAAACTACAGGATGCTTCCATTAAACTATCTGCTCTCCACACAGCATGGAGGCGCAGTATATTGGCGCAGAAAACCAGGGCACGGGCTGGACCACCTGCAGCTCCATCTGCACGAATCTCACTAGCACTGATCTCCAACACCCATGGGCTTTGCGGCTCTCCATTCACAATTGTCAACGATGCATCCATTATTTGCACCCCCATGAACTTAAAGTGACAAACAACAAATATTATAATAATGATAATATATTTATTTATCAGAAAACTCAGGTTCACTTGTTAGTAACAATTCACTTAAAACTATATTAGTAAACTAATTCTAATATCTAAGATCTTCTAATTTATAAGACCGAGTAGCTCAGTGGGCCCCCTGCCCACAGAATCAATGGTCGCGGGTTCCATCCCCGCATCCGAATAAATATATGTATGGCCTACAAATATTTATTCCGAGTCTGGTAACCCCGCCTATCCGCATTGTGCAAAGGTGGTGGGTTAACATCCGCTCCTCCAGAAATGAGGAGGCCCGTGCTCAGCAGTGGGACAAATATGGACTGTGAAAAAAAAATGTAACATTACAGAAATATCAGCACTTTTTTATGATTTTATGTACTTTTTGTTTAGTTTTATTTGTAGTGGTCATTTTATAGGTAATTAAATATCAAAAATTTACCTGGGCAAACATAATAAGGCTATGGGGTAGCTTTTTATTCCTGAAATCTAGTAGATGATTGTGCTTAAGCCTTGAGCTTTTATTAATTGTTTGGGAGCCATTTGTACCTTGCTCTAGACCCTCAGTTCTTGAATTCTGCTTTGATAACAAAGGTTTGAGTATGGTCTCCACAACTGCACTCCGTTTTACTTCTGCATTGTTTGCAATTTGAAGTTTATTGATTACAACAGATACCAACTTATTTATATCCGAGTTAAAGAAACTGCTGCGAAAAGATACTTCACCTATATGCTGAAAAAATATCATATTTAATTACCAAATAAATTTATTTTCTTTTTTGTGGAAGAGAGGGGTTTCATTGTGAGTCCTTGCCTACAAGTCAAACACATAGCATCTTTGATGGCATCTATGATTCATTCTAGTTCAAAAGATAAAAGTAATTTCAAAATTTCAAAAACACACACACACACACACACACACACACACACATTTGCAATCATAGGTACCCCACTTAACAGACTAAACTATACATGTCTTGTACCATTGAATTTCTTTATCTTTCTTATAAAAATTTACTCAAGCTAAAACAGTTCAGGTATCATCCATAAATTATGTAACATGTTAGAGAGGGGGGGTTCAACAAAGTGTAACATCAAGTGTCAAAAGAGCTGCTTAAGTTCTTAACTCAAAACAACATGTGTGACAAAGGGGCTCTTAAATCAAGAGATTTATGTGACATAATTAATGGGTGGCCCCCAAGAGATCGTCATAATTTAACTTACAACAGTGTAGCCATCCTTTGCCAAACTGACATCACATAGAATTAATTTTGGTACAGCAATTCTGCCAATCTTCAATTGGATGTGATATTTCCTTTTGAACAACCATGCTAATAGAGTTGGTATCAACCTTAAATTGTATAAATAAATATATTTAATATATCAATATTTAGAAGCTAATAAAAATATGAAGCTTCAAATATTACATCTCACATAATTGGCTGATTTTTATATAAGTTTGATAAAAATGAGAAATTATACTTTGATTATTAAAATAATAAATTATAATAATGATAGTATTAGGTGTACAAATAAGTTTCCGCGGTTTGTCAAAAGATGGCCCCACCAGAAGGTTATGGAGAAATTGTCAGATGTAAAACGTAATATCCCAAGTTTAGTCATCTGGCAACACCATAACCTTAAAGTACTAGTGATTCCGTATCAGCATCACGTAATTTTTTTCGTGCAAAAATGTCAAGTTTTATTCCGAATAAGCATCATTTGCGGGAACTTTTGATTTACTTCTTTAATGTGAAAAAATCTGCAGCTGAGGCGCATCGATTGCTTCTAGAAGCATATGGTGAAGCTGCTTTAAGTGAGAGAAGTTGTCAGGAATGGTTTCAAAAGTTTAAGAACGGTGAGTTTGACGTTAAAGACAAAGAACGCAGTGGAAGGCCGAAAGTGTACGAAGACATGGAATTAGAAGTACTATTGGAGGAAGATTCGTCCCAAACGCAAAAAGAACTTGCACTTACTCTACAAGTGACTCAACAAGCAATTTCACATCGTTTAAAATCGTTAGGAATGATTCAAAAACAAGGAAATTGGGTTCCATATGAACGCCGATTATGCATGAGTGAAATGCTGCTTGCCAGGAATAAAAAAAAGAGTTTTTTGCATCGTATAGTCACTGGTGACGAAAAATGGATTCACTACGATAATCCAAAGAAGAGAAAGTCATGGGTTAAGCCCGGCGAACCATCAACATCGACAGCTAAGCCGAATATTCATGGAAAAAAACTCATGCTGTGTATTTGGTGGGATCAGCTTGGTGTCGTGTATTATGAATTGCTGAAACCAAGCGAAACCATTACTGGAGCTCTCTACCGAACACAATTGATGAGATTGAGTCGGGCACTTAAGGAAAAACGCGCCCATTACTACTCCAGACACGACAAAATTATTCTTTTACACGATAATGCTCGTCCACATGTTGCGGCGCCGGTAAAAACATACTTGGAAACACTCAACTGGGAAGTTTTACCCCACCCGCCGTATTCACCAGACTTAGCCCCTTCTGATTATCACCTGTTCCGGTCGATGGCACATGGTCTGTCTGAGCAGCGCTTCACATCATATGAAGACACCAAAAATTGGGTAGATTTGTGGATAGCGTCAAAAGATGAAGAGTTTTTTCGACGGGGTATCCGAATGTTGCCAGAAAGATGGGGAAAAGTAGTGGCAAATGATGGAAAATACTTTGAATAAAACGTAATGTACTTTTCCTTTACAATAAATTCCTAATTTTTTATAAAAAACTGCGGAAACTTATTTGTACACCTAATATAATTTCTTATTTTATTAAAATTTATTATTTAATATTAATTTTAAGCTAAGTAACCCTATGTAGAGTCAATAAATTGGTTTTAATAAACATCTACTGCAGTGATAACAAAATGTGTATAATTCGTTAATAAACAGAAAGTTACCAAAAAAATTTAAAATCGAAGTTCATCTTACACTTAAGGCAACTTATTTCTGTTATTCTCTTATAGTTACTCTATTTGTATGTAATGTTGTTATTTAAACAAGGTCCAACAAAAACAAACAAATAATACAAACAGTGTACTCACCACGAAACACAGAAATATATGATTAAAAAAGATAATATTAATATCAATAAAATACCCATTTTTAGATACTTATATCATTTCGGTATTAGCACACAAAATAATTTATGTAAATAAGTTCATTTTATTAATAAATCTTCGGAAAAGTAACCTTAAAACGTGTAAGTATACACAAACTTTCTAAACTGATTGATATGACACACAATGACACCTTGCGTTCAGTAACAATATTGTTAATTGTGTCCACTACATAAAATTAAAAAAAAAATTGAATTGTAACACAAAAACGATAAATTGAATTTACAAATATATGGAATTTATTTTTTATGTGTCACCAATAAAAAGACCTTTTTCTTTATACGCGATGTCGTTGCTCTTTATAAAGACTACGTTTATAACCCCAAAATATCAAATATCTAAACTTATATTGAAGCTACACACCGTACCATAAATTCATTATTATTTAGTTAAATTCACGCAACCATAATGCCTTTCTCAAAACCACCATGATGCTTTTATAATTGCCTCCCACCTATTCCACCTAACCAAACATTCAAGCTGTTATTGAAACATCTATTGTCTATTATGGATACAAATTTGTATTACTCTACTTAGCAAATTTAGTTATAAAAATTACTCATTGGCCTGAGTCCACG
>JASFAT010003863.1:0-161154 GCA_031353405.1 Baronia brevicornis
TGATAAACCCAAAAGATTTCAATAAATAATTCGTTTCATAATTTTCATGTTACAAATAAGTCAAAATATTTTAAACTATGCTTTTTTTCCAATATTACCCTAACATTGTTAATTCTTGTTGTCTTTTGGTGACAAACAAAGTTTTGTTTTTATGCAGTTTTTTGTAAGCGTTAATTGAATTCAGTCCTATGAACGAATTTCATAATTAAAGTCACTTTGTTTCGTGGTAGAAGCAGCCTTTGTTAATGATATTTATTCATTTGAATATATAATATGAAACGATATTTCGTTAGTACTTATTGAACAATGGAAAGGAAAATGGGTTAATTGATTTAGACCTCAATTGTAATAACGTTTCAGTTTGCACATTTAATTTAGTTTGAATTTTAAACTATATTTAATAAATAATGTTGATTTCATTCTTATTAAATGTTCCGTTATGATCGATTGCGCGTTCACCTTATAAATAAATTCCCTTGTCGTGTTGTCAAGTTTTGAAGACATTCCCCTTAAACCTAAGCCTTGTATCGGGATGTTTGGCGTCGATATGTCGTATGACGTCCGGATTTGCGACCATTTGGAACATAAGGTGAAGTTGGAATATAAAAGGTAGTTGCTTTGAGTATGTACACAGTAGAGCAAGACATTATTTCAAGCCAGCTTATTGCCTCCAACTCTATAAGTCCCAAGTACAGACGCATTTGGAATATTGTTCTCATCCCAGAGCTCGGGGCACCCCAATATCAGCTTTTTCCTACAATGACAGTTTACAACGTCATGTGGTTTGAATAGTCGATGACCAAGATCTCTCCCAACGGCTTGATTCTTTGGCATTGCCGAGGAATGCCTAATCTCTCCGTATCTTTTATCACTTTTACCATGAGAAGTGCTTCAAGGAATTGTTAAGAATAATTCCTGCCGCTGAATTCCACTGCCGCACAACTTGCCAAAAGACAAAGTTTCATTCCATACCCATCATTTGAATGAATAGCGATTGAGTACCGTACGTTTTTACCCAAACTTTATTCTACGCACCAACACTCTACGGACCTAGCTGCTTCGGCGGTGTTTTTGGACGACACTTACATTCCGACAAGAACAAGACGATAAGAAACAAGCAATACGGATTATTGGTTTATCGCATTTATATTGAATATTCACATTATTTACTTATGATTAACCCAGTGGCGAGGCCGCCGCCTTGGAAATCAGTTATCATCGATTCCTTGTATGACCTACATGAATTTATTCCAAGTCAGGGTATCTCGCTAATCCGCTTTGTACAAGGGTGATAGCTTTGATATCTTTTACCCCAAATATGGGGAACACTGTGCCAAGAAGTGGTAAATATGTTGCACGTATCACGTTAAAGCATCGCGATTGGATAGGAAGCACTACCGACGTCTTTGCGTTATTTGTAACATAAATTTTGGTGGCAACATTGTTACCGTTAAAATTGGAAGTAAGTTTGAAATTGAGTAAAAATCCTTTCGTCAGTTTACATCAGATAAAAAAAAATATTTTAAAGTATTCGTAATGTGCAGAATAGACCGCAGTATGCTTGTACTCTGACTAAATTGACGAAAATTACAGATATTTTTGTGCATTAGCAACACGCTTATTCGTCTATTTTTATAAAAATGAAAATTGTTCCGGGCCTCTGGGTCGTGTTTGTAAATATGAAAGTGAAACATGTTTTTTTTCCATAGTATTATAATGTCCTCCATCGGGAGTGCTTCGGTACGATGAGTTTAGTTGTTATTCTCTTTATACGTGTAAAATCGAAAGTATGTATTCTGTGATATTGATGTACATAAATGTAAATTGATCATAAATAAAATATGACTTTGCAGTTTATCCCACTTTATTAAAGTGATCGAAAGAAGGAAGTGTACGTTTATTCTATTTCTAGATAAGTTATAAAATTGGAAAATGGTTAATTAATTATTTGCATAAAATTAAGCATAAAATCCGTACCTTACAGATAAAGACAAATTTCAACAATTGCGTCGCTTGTTGTTACTATCGTAAGGGTTTTCTCGATTGAGATTCTCGTCATCATCATCATCAATAACGATACTCTTCCTCCATATTGGCGTTGCCTAAGTTGCCCCACGGTTGGTAGGTGAAGATCTTATATTGGATTTTATTCTCATGAAAATTTAGTTGCACATCTATTGATATTTTCTTCTATAGTAGCCTCATATGAAACAAACTAGAATATGTAGAGGGTGGCTTTATTCTATGCCAGGAATCATAACAACTGTTTTATCGACTTTTCCTTGACGCAACTTGTCAAATCAACTCTCCGAGTGCGCATGCCTCATGAAATGACAACTCTAGACACCCTAAGCACGCTTTATACCGCGAATAAATACAATATCCCATAACCAGATCAAAATATAAAATAATCACGTTTAAAGTGCTTGTTACACAATAAATTTGTTTTCGCGTCACGATTTATGATTTACAAGTGATAGTTTGATGTTAATTTGGGTTTAGTAATCAATTTTAACACAGGAAGCCGCCATAATCTATATAAATTAGTTGTACCATAAAATAAAGTGATATAATCGCTGGTGGGTTGGTTACTATGAGTGTGCAAAATCAGCATCATGTTGAACTAAAAAAACTGTGATCTGAATGTACAAACAACGAAGGCGTATAACATGACTGTATCTATATAAACAACCTGCAAATTACACTGTTGTAATTAATGAAATAACAATTTAAGCCTTAATTAAGATATAAATATAATAAACATATCATTTCGTGCCTATAGGTGAAAAGCCTCTTATACACTATCATCTAAGAATAAGTAAAATGATCAAAATCTTTTGTAATATCACAGTCATTTTTTGACAATTACGTATATAAATTATATTGGAGGAATGTAGTGACGCAGATTTCCGGATATTTGGTGAGTACATACATATGTTTTTAATTTTAACCATTGCTTAAATAACATTTTTAAAAATGTGCACAAGCTGTGTTTTGCTCTCGTTCTTAAGTAATTTTTGACTACTATGAGATTAAGTGGTCCTCAGTCAATTCCTAACTTTATGATTTATAAAAATTATTAGTTCTATTTTATTTCAATTTGAAGGACGTATCGGGACACAATGACACCGTGTTGCCCCATCTGTCAACTTCACCTGCTTGATGTAGTTAAACAAACGAGGTGCTGGTGACTCAACGATTTACATTTAAGTAACATCCTGGTAACGAACGGGCAACGGTCTAGCTCTATGATCGCTAACCCGGTTACCTAGTGTGGTGATTACGGGCAAACCTCCTTCTGTCTACGGCCTGAGTTTTTGGTCGCCCCATTTTGATATACAAAGGTAGTGTGGGACTCCGCTCGACTGATTGGAGCGACAATCTGCGTAATGTTAGAAACAGGATTTAGATTCGTGAAGTCGACGATCGGGCGACGCGGGCAGTGAATTATCATCATCATCAGCAGCCTGCGGCAGTCCACTGCTGGACATAGGCCTCCCCCATGGAGCGCCACTTGGCCCGATCTTCGGCTACACGCATCCAGTTTCTGCCAGCCGCCCTGCGCAGATCGTCGCACCATCTAGCCGGGGGGGCAGTGAATGACCACAGGATATTGTTGCTGAAGATAATAATATTTTATGTTTAGCAGTCGCCTGTATCATAATGGTCTTAGAAAAAGAGTTTAGAGCCCTCCAACACGTACTCCGCATCAGTCGTGTTGACCATACATTACACGTTTTTTAAGCTAGCGAAGTGAACGAACTCTTAGTGTTCAACTTCAAGCAGAATGCATTAGTCGAAGTCTTTTATCCTAATAATAATTAAAGAAGTTTTCTAAATTAAAAATTATTATCGTATACGTTGTATGTGCGTGTCATCTTAAATAAATCCTTATTACTAGGAAAAGTGTATAATAACGCCATAAACATTTTCCACAAAGTAAGGGAAACATGTTTATTTCAAGTTTCAATTATTACTAGGGTAATGAACGTATTATTTTCTCGTAACGTTCGTTCAATACATAAATAAACCTTACACAACACTTTATTGCTGAGATTATGACGTATGTACGTACATGTGTACTGGCATATATGTATAATAAATTTGAGCTGCCGAAGGCGCCGGATCATCCTCCACGTTATGAAGGTAACATTTTATAAATTCATTACCCATTTAAAATTCTTTTATGGCACGTAAACGAAAATGACTGAAATTTAATACAAGGGTAATACAGACTCCTGTTTTACCCTGTTACAGCTTTGCACGTATTAAGCGTTATATAGCGTATTATTTTATGACTAAATGCTTTGTATAGTATCAAAGTAAAACTTTTCTTACTATTCTTACGTAGATTTTTTTTAAATTTATGCCTTATTGACAATAGTTAACAAATAATAACAAGTTCATTTGATGTATCAACCTAAAATGTATTTAATATGAAAATAACATGATTAATTATTAAAAGATCATGAATCAAGAATATGTCGTTTTTAAGTCCAATTAGCCCAAAATGTATACACAATATACATATTGGGTTGGTTAGCGGACTACCCTCGACTCCGAAGACGATAGATAACGTCGTTACTTAGCCAATAGAATTGTCTAAAATTATGAGAAAATGGAATTGTTTGTGTTCATAAAATTTATAGAAATGCTTTTAATGCACAGAACAAAGATATGTATGTAATAAAAGATTATGTTTCTCATGTATTCTCATGAATATCATTTTATAATATGTAATATCTTTAATTTCTTTAGTAATATCTTTAGTTTCAATATGTAAAAAGAAAATTTTTTATCTTAATTGAATAACATAAATCTCCATTAACCAGTATATGATATATGTATGTTCAATAAGTACATTTAAATCAAACTAAGGTTGAAGCGATATGATAGATCTTCCTTTTATTTGTAGTGAGCATTAAATTATTTGTTACTTGTAAACCTCTGTAGGTTTGCATATAGGAATTTAATCGAGTTTACCCCTGAGGGGAATATTATAGAAGAAACGGGGAAGGCTTCTATTTCATATTAATATTTAGGTCCATTAACATGAAATATGTGCTTATATTTTTATTGCTGTATCATTACATTATGCTGTTTGATTTCATTATGTAAAATGCTGCAAGAAAAATGCTAATGTATGAATTCGTATATCACTCAAGTGTTACGTTCTCATCTTTAACTAAGTTTCAGTAACGGATATGGAAAATTTAACTTTCATAGAAAATTGGCTATGTATTACATATATATATATATATATATATATATATATATATATATATATATATATATATATATATATATATATATACATTTATTTATTATATATACATTTTAACATACGAGATATTACGCGACTACCTCTGCATCCATTTTTTTTAAAGTAT
Source organism: Baronia brevicornis (assembly GCA_031353405.1). NCBI lineage: Eukaryota > Metazoa > Arthropoda > Insecta > Lepidoptera > Papilionidae > Baronia > Baronia brevicornis. The sequence continues at coordinate 5,391 of JASFAT010003863.1, forward strand.
CGTGAAGGAAACCATGACAACCTTTAATTGTTTTAGCCGTTTGCAAGAGCAGCCCGGTCAATTATTTAAAAAAGGAATACCCAGTGCCAATATAAACAACAATGATGCCATGGGACTATTTAAGTAAACCTAGAAGTGTTTCACATCAATAGTTCAATGGAGAATACCAACTCATGACCTCAGATCGTAAAAACCGAGTTATTGCTGATAAATATGCATATGGTCTTAGGAACAGACAAATCTTAGAATTTTAGCATATAATATTTATATAATATACAATATTTATATAATATATAATAATTATGGCACATGAGCTTCTTATATAACGTAGGTGAGTATTGTGGGGGTCACTCGTACTAATGCGGGATCTTTACGGGGCTTCTTCTGCAAATAAAACTCTTCCAATAATATTATAAAGTATTATTATAATATTAGAAAGTCTTGGCTATGTAGTAATATCAGGGAGTTGACCGGGATAGCGAGTGCTCCAGAACTGCTGCACCGCGCGAAGGAGAAGGAAAGTTGTGCTGAATTGGCTGTCAACCTTCGCAAGTCGGAGAGGCACTCTTAGAAGAATAATATTATTTTATTCTTGTAAGATTATCTACATATCATAACTTTAACAAAACATATTATTCATTTTTGCTAAGGAACGGCGAGATGTTCTACCAGAGATGTCAGTCCATCTAATCATTCATTCAAAAAAACAATAATGATTTTTTATTTAAAATTACGAATGTAAAAAAGTAAGATAGTAAAAAAGGTTTTATTAAATCACTAAAAAGTTTTTAAAAATTAGTGATACATTAATCAATGTATCACTACAGTACCTATTAAGGAAAGATTTTAAAAAGTCCCAAAGGGGTAGGAATACTTGATAGAAGAACGGAAATACGTAATTTAGCCGTGTACCCAAGTTGCATTAAAGACATAGCCATTTCTATAATGCGCATACAACAACCGAATACACCCGACACCAGTAACACGAATTGACTTCGTTGGTCAAAATCGTTTGCCACAGTACGGCGAACAATACTAGATTAAAGTTCTGCTCGAGTCAACTGTTTTCCTATAGTTATTTACTTTTATATTTTTTAAATCTGTACACATGTCCCACTGATTGACATAGGGTCTCTCAGTTTGTGAAGGAATGGAAATGATCTCACCAAGCTGTCCAAAGCGGATTGGCGGGACACCTCAGAATCAGAATACCTTTAGGCCAATCAAAGTATCACTGCGCCAATAAGGTCATCAGTTGTTTAAATTTCAAAATTATTATTATATATTTTTAGTGGATGCAATAAACTTACGTTTTTATTTTTAACTGTAAATACCTGTAACGTCGACAACAGATTTTCGAGTACACTATAGTATAGACATTTCTGTGTAGTTAAATATTCGGTTATAAATGTCGACAAGCACGGGCGAGTAGGGCGCGGTTTGCGTGTTAACAAGTACTTGAGTTTTTCCTTGCATGTTGCCCTTTTTGCCTGTTTATAGATTTCAGCGTTGTGGGACACAGCTCTTACAATAATTACGGATGTTGAAGTAATTTCCATTTGATTTATATATATACTGTTAACGAGCTATTAAGATTCTAAAATTAAACGTCTATGACAAACTTAAATTGTTTTTATTTTATTTTATTACATGTTATACATGTATATTTAATTATTAATACTTCGCCATATGGTACGCCATATAACAAACTAATATAACAAACTCCTCCTTCTCCTTTGTCGTACATTCCTGACGCAGTGGCCGTGGTCATGGATCGTTTTATAAGGTGGAACCACCGCTACGGTGAAATCTTACAAAATGTATTTCTATACGTGAAGGGAAAACTTTGAATTTTTTTTAAGCCCATTGCAAGCTCGGAGGACTATGTGATTTGGCATAGTTAAAGTTCATATGAAGATGGAGTGCCGAACGATATTTTTGTTTTTTATTGAATTATGGTCGAATTTCGAACTTTATGTAAAACTACTTCTACTACCACTACTTTCTATAAAACCTTTAACATAATTTTATAACCTTTGTTATTTAATTTTATTTTCATTACATACATTATTTTTAAATAGTTATATACGAACCGCGGCATCAGGCCGTTAATCGTTTGAGGTATTTTCCAAGTTGGAAACAAGATTTTTCAATGATAAAAAGTATAATAGCTTTAATCGTCCTTAATAAATTTCTCATCTTCTGGTCATCGTCACCTCTCTGCGGCAGTCTAATGTTGAACATAAGCGTTCTCTATAACACGCCATCTAGTTAAACTTTCGGTTTCTGCCATTCGCCCTGCGCAGATCGTCACTTAACATGCCAGGGGACAGACATCCTATACTTTACTTGCGTAGACGCGGTCTTCACTTCATTATTTGCCTACTCTAACGATTATAGGCTCTGCGCATAACATATCCAGTCTTTAACGCAGCAACTAAAACCAAAGTGAAGATGAAGAACCAAAATGAAGATGATTTGTGATTATGTGCGAAGTCATGGTTGAGTAAGTGAGAAAAGTAGTTATTGTACTACAATAACTTTATGTGTTAAAAAAAGTAACGAGAGGAAACCTTTAAGGAGGAAAACGTGTCATGGACTGTGCCCGTTATCTTCATGTAACGAAACAAATTCCGCTATCAAATGTGCCAAGAGCGGACGCATACGCCAGTGGCCGTAACGCATCACAACGCATTGTAATTGACCGGTTGCGTTTTCAAATCCGGCGCATGGGCAGCACCGTGACCGCACCGGGCCATTGTGTAATCGTTGCAATTTCGAATAGTTTCGACATAATTAAACATTTCAAACATCTACCAATCGATTTCATTTACAAGGCCTAAGTAGTTGCGTTCGATCTATTTTTTAAATGCCTTACACACAGCCCAACACTAAGATTGTCTGAATCTTTTTCGGTGCCCATTAAAATACACCAATGACGAGGAGTAAATATCTACAGATCATACAAGTATGTATCCTGATGCGATAATTGAACCCACAACCCTTGGATCAGAACGCAATTACTTCACCACTATTCCGCTTGGTTTCGTAACATGATACGAAAATAACGGCGAAATAAGTAGGTGAGGAATAAAAAGATACACTGTATATAATATCAATCAATCAATATCAGCAGTGGACTGCCCGATCTTCAGCTACACGCATCCAGTCTCTGCGAGCCGCCTTGCGCAGATCGTCACTCCATCTAGCATGGCTGCGTTTGCCGAGACGCGGCCTCCACTCCAGCACTCGTCTTTTCCAACGGTTGTCGGTTCTCCGACAAATATGTGCAGCCCATTGCCACTTCAGTCTGCTAACTTGAAGAGCTATGTCGGTGACTATGGTTCTCCGAAGTAATATATTAATATGTAATTTCTATCAAGTTCTAAATTAAGTCTTTTTTCCCGCTATTAATGTGACAATCTCATTTAAATGAGTTGGAAATAATCTTGTCCCTTTTAATAGGTAAAGTAAAAAAAAAACGATTAACAGAAAATGAATGTAGTCCCGAAAAATTAAGTTGTCGTTTTCTCAACAAATTTTAGTTCGGACTAGGTTTGAATCCTGGCTATAACTAGTAAATATCAGGTACGTTAACTTCTAACATTATTTCTTCTAGCCTTCAACAAAGTAGAAATAATAATTTGTAGATTCAAACAATCAATATCTACATACAAATAACAATGACGAAACCAAAAATAAATACATAAAAACACGACCTTTGGAGAGATGGATGGATTATTGAATGTTTTTGATTAAAAAGCGATGTGGCTACCTGTGCCGAGTATTACCGATGTTATTAATAAAAGCTTAAAATTCGATTTATTCAAGGCTCCTGTAATTTATTTTAGGGCTCCATGTTTTAAAAGATAAAATCTTAAACCTTTGTGTTGGGATAAAATATTGACATATGGAAAAAGTTTATGGTGAAATCGTGACGGACAGGTCAAACATGTTCAGACAGATAACTCTACGCACAACTTACACAGTACTCTCTCCAGCAATGGACTATTCTAAACTGATAATTCGTAAAATAACTATGCTAACAGCTATCCGTAGTAAATATGTATGTACTAGCTTTTAGTATTTTATTTAATGTTGATATTTTATTTTACTATTATAACATCCGTCTGTTCGATAGGATAACTAATCGGCTAAATGATTAACTTCCACACAGAATTTCCCGTGAAAGATGAATTTTTAAAAATTTTTTGCTATTAACTCTTTATACGAGAATAAGGACCCGCCTATGCAAAATATCATGCTTCTAGACCTGTCTGTTTAAGATGTGCGTTGTCTGTCAGTCAGTGTATTAGTGTTTTATTTAGTAGAGTTTTCAATTTATTCTCGATAATAAAAACAAAATCCTACACATTTCAAAGGCGGGTAATGCTTTTGCAATATCTATGGTGTTGCAGTAGTGCATAGGCGGTGACACTTTTGCACGTTAGCCTTCCTATTCCATTTTTAGTATTCTGCAAAAGATTTTTGTACTCAAGCTAGTTTTGTACCAAGAGCCAATAACAAAAGACAGTATGTCTGAACAACATCGAATAGATCAATGCGAGTTGGGCGCGATTTCATTTCCTGTGTGCGCGCGCGCCGACCCGTGCACCAATTTCCGGTGTCTGTACCCACAACACCATTACCTAGCGATTGTGTCGGGATTATTAAGGATTGAGGTCGCATATGTATTTATTTTCCATTTCGTAACTATATAATAGAATGGTATCTGATGTTGATATGATGTGAATATGTTTAAAGTACTTATATAATCTATTATCATAGGTTTTAACGCTTTGTATGTATATGCCAACAAAATCTATATATAAATATTAAAATTAATTAACAAGATGCAAAATCTTTCCTTATTACATTCCATTCGGTCATAAAATATGATATTCTGCGACCCGAGACTGCTTTGGCGAAATTTAAAAAGCCAAAATTATACTTTGGGTGTATTAAATAAGTTCGCTGATATACATCGCTAGCATTGCTAAATTATTGACATGCACTTTCGATACTATTATACAATTAGAATGCCGTGCTACTAATTGGCAGAATGAGCAACGCTGTAGTTAATTAACTACAGCATTAAAGCTGAGCCAAGGCTTCTTTGGTACATTAATGTTAATTTTAAGTTATTCAGAAAATTTGTGTAGTACTTTACTCTTATTTTTAGCTTAATTTTTATTTTGATTGTTACTTTTCATGTTGTTTGTATTGTGCCTTGAATAAACAAATTATCTAAGTCATTCAAAAGTTAATGCACTTTCCTATTATGAAAACAATAGATATAAATAGAAATTATAACGATAATGACTAATAGATGAAACGAATTGTTTACAGGAAAAATACAGTAGTATCATTTTGTTAAAGGAAGACGCTGTATTTTATTAGGCTTATATTTATTTCATTTTATTTTTATTTTATTATATTATACAATTGTATAATCACTTATATCCACATATATAAATAATGTGTATCATGTTAGCTGCTTATAACTCGGAACCTGAAGACGAAAGATTTCAACCAGTGCGTCCTGCCTTTACTTTCTAATAATCCCTAAACGTGGACATAACGGGCTGACTCTACCACAATCTTAAAGTTGATCAGAGAGTTATGGCTATTTTCGGAGCTCCTACGGTAATATGACACGAAATAAAGAAATTTGTCAGAGAAGCAAAGTCGTCGGCTATCTCTTTTAAGTGGAAGCCGTTACTTGGCAAACATAATGTGGCCGCCCTCTGACTAAATGGAGCGACGATTTGCGCAGGGCAGCTGTCAGAGACTGTATGCGTATAGCTGATAATTATTATAATTAGGGAAGACATGTCAAACAGTGAACTACTTACTGCAAGCTGATGACAATGTTGTATTAAGATTGTTAAAGAATAACGCTATTTACTATTTAATTGTAAGTTACATTAACTGTAAGTATGCGGGGTTCAAACCCGTGACCGTCAAAGATGAACACTACGCCATTTAATTTGTCGGACTTGATTAAACATAGCCTTAGAAGAGAAAATAATATAATAATTATATATGAATATAGCAGTGACTGTTAGTAGTAGTCTGGTAGTCAGGTAACCATCTAAAACTTCACGTATGAGTAAAATATGATTGTGATTGCACTCAAATGTTGTTGAGCGCGAGCCTGCAGCTTATTTATATTGTTCCTTATAGTATCAACGTACTTAATATGGAATAAAAAAATAACGCGTGCAACACGCGCACTTCAGTATTCAAACATTTCAGAATCTGTCGCTTATCGCCCACGCAACGAAAATAATTCACCACTTTTTATGTTTCTCGTGAAAAAGTGTATATTTTTCTTCTAATGTATTTATAACTCAACATTATCAACGTTAGTAATTTTATTTATATCAAACTATTAACATTTTTTATAAACTTAATATTTTTACAGTTATTAATTTATGTACCAAGATAAAATTATACAATTTATAAAAAAAGAACATTTTTATTATATTTTATCTAGGGATGCTCAATACTAAATGTACTCCCACATATTAGATATAACAGTTCCCTGGGAGCATTAGTTTAGGTCGACATTAGTGGGATGCTACATATTTTACGGACATTAAATCAATAACTTTAGCCGTTTATAAAACTTCAATATCCAGTTATTTATTTAAAACTAGTTTGTCCTAAGATTTCATCCGTGCCAAAATATAAAGGGGATTTCCCATTTTTCAAATGAACCCTAAAATAAAGCCTATATTCTATCCTATTTCTATAATATTATATATCATCTTTTTATGAAAGTCCCGTTCAAAATAGTTTAGCTATTTCCTAAACTGGCTATTTGTAATGGCAGAATTTTTCAATACTTGACCCTTTTTAAAAGTATCACATAAATAAGGTTAATCCTCAATCGGATGAAACAGTTAAATCTCAATTATTGCCACGACGACTGTCAGGATCTTCATTACAGGGGTTCAAATATTGTTTTAATAAAAAAAAATACAATAGTAATTTACTAAGTGTACGTTTGGTTCCGCAAAATTAAATGTAAAAAATGATTTTTGTATTGCATTTTTTTGCAATGCAGGCAAACGAGCATGAACGTCATCATGCTCCTCATAGATATCTGCAACGCTTGAGACTTTACAAAAACGTTGCCGGCCTTTTGTAAGCACATACGCTCGTCTTTTGAATACTCCTTTGTCGTATTTATTCTGGAATAACGCACCGGTGGCAGATCATTTCATAGTTGCGCCGTTCGTGGCAGAAAACTGCGACTGAATCGCACTGTGGTGGACTGCCCGTTATGTAGGTGATGGAAATGAAAGCGTTTGTTACGACGCGTAGTCCGATGATCGATTGTTGTCTAGTGTCGTTGTTGTTAATACAAATGAATAACGTTTTAAGCGAACTAGCAAAACGCTTGTGCAAGGTATTGCGTCGGTAATTTAACAGTAATTACCGTTAGGGTAATAATAGTGATACTCTTAATTAGCTATTAGTAGAGTCAATTAACGATTACGTAAGTAGTTAAAAAGTCATTGAACTGCTGAAGCAAACTGTATACTTTACACTACATACTTTTTGTATGTGTTAAAGCCAGTTTCGAACAGAAAGATAAGAGAAAAACAAATACCGATATATACCGAATACAATGAAAAAGTAATAAAAAATAAAGAAATAATATATTCCAACCATATTGGAATTGTCAAAATTTAAATCGCATTATTCATTTTCAAATATAATTCTTATATAAATTTTCTATTGTATAAAATATATTACGGTTTAATGAATACAAATAAATTTAGTCAGGTTGTTTTATTTATGATACATATTAATAGTAGAGAATACTAGAAAATACAAACCAATTCACAGGGAATTTTATAATTCCCTTAATTTTATTAAAAGTAATATATTACTGTTGGTAAAAGTGTACAGCGTGTGGTTAATATTTGACGACTCGATCCTTTCGCGTTCGGGCTATAACCTAGATCTTGAACAAAAACTGCATATTAGCTCAAGTCTTGTTTTTATATAGCCGCAATTTTCATCCAGAGCTAACTTATCAAACATGCGCGACCCCGTTTACCAGGTATAGGGTTAAAGAGTTTACTTTCCTGTGCATAAAACTTGTTAAACATTTATTTTCATGTCGAACATTTTCGCTGAAAATACGCCTTCGCTGCTGCTTCTCGGTTTTTTTGTGTGAATTGACCTTGTTGGTTTTAAAACCAACACGATGACTCGGCAACGAACGAGACTGCCCCTGAATACTATAACTCCGGTGAAACGATCTAAGATACGTGTCGACAGCAGATTAGGGCTAATAGCGATCCAAGTGAGGTTGAGACCTCGCCATTGGAGAAGAAGTAGGGGATAGCATGTTAGGAACGGTTTGGTCTGCATATAAACCCATGCTCCCCGGTTGTGAGGCTTTATCCATCTGTTAGAAAGCATGCCATTCCTTTTTGGTCTTTTAGAATAACTACCATTCTAAGGTAGGCTTAATTTACGATTGGAGCGCTGTGTGGTCCACTGTGATATAGTCGTTCGAATAAATAAAAACGTGTTTCGGACGTTTGCCTCTGACTCTTTGTAAGTTAATTAATTGTTATAAGTAATGGCGCAGTATTATAGTATTATAGTTGCGGGTTAAAATGATGTCAAAAAAAGAGATTGATTTGTTAAGATATCGGTGAAGGTGTTACTGGGTTTTATAAATGCTATATTACCAAGTGTGCCGAAAACTTAGGTACCACAAAATTCACTTTTAGGAATATATTTTTATGTGCGCACCGAACGCACAATAGTATTAATTATTTTCAACATTAACACGCTCGTCTGAAGCCCCTTCACATGCATTGGAACAAAAGCTTAGCATCAAGTATCGGGTAATCCATCAAACAAGAATCGATGTGTGAATTTATAATCATCTTTATCAAATGGTATATATTAACAAGTTTCATACTTAAATATTTTAATTTATATATATATATATATATATATATATATATATATATATATATATATAATATATAAATATATATATATATATATATATATATATATATATATAATATATATATATATATATATATATATATATATATATATATATATATAATATATAATATATATATATATATATATATATATATATATATACTTGTTAGAAATAATTGTTTAATAATTTTGTTTGTATGCATATATAAAATTCTCATGAACCTATATTTTATTTTTTTTTTGTTCTGAAGTTTAATTATATTTATTTGTTTTATACTATATAGATTACAAGCTTACATCTATATAAACTTATTAAAATTGTGACATACAATCAAATTGTTTGATACAAAATTCATTGTAGAGTGAGAAATACCTCTTCCAGGGTGATACAAAAACGGCAACGTCTTATGAAAATACCAGAAGTGTCAACTGTGAACGATATTATATCAAAGTGCTTTTGTCACATAAATCAATTTCAAATAAGGCCCTGTAGGAGAGAGCCGAAGGAGAAATGTGTCAATACCAGATACACAAAGAGTAAATCTAATATATAATTTAAAAAACAAATTATTTTATATATATGTTTATGCTATTATGGTATTTCGAACACCGCGATATGGGTGGCGAAGAATTCGGTTGCATTACCTTTGATATACACTATTTACACTCAGGGATCTGAAAAGCAGTACGTTTATTGTAAACTTTATTATTTCGATATCGTTTTGAAATATCATTGGTTCACAAATCAGGTTCTCTAAAACAGGCAAATAATGAAGGCAACAGTCAAACTGGACTGGCGTATTAACGTAGTCGGGCTACAAGCACAACAAATCATAACGATATTGGGAAATTATATTAGAATTTGAGCTGGAATAGTAGGGACATCTCTAAGACTGTTAATTCGAACTGAATTAGGTGTGTGTGCGTGTGTGAAGAATTTTTGTTACATATTTTTAAGAATCAAACTTTGTTTGACAACTATTGTTGTTCATTTTTCTAAAATATTTGTGTGTGCATACCTTAACGTTTCCAGACGAAACTCATACAAGGCGGTGTGCGTGATGCCGACCGTTACCCCGCACAGAATTTGTTATAATAATGGTTGTTCGGGGTAAACTACCTTTATGGCACCAATTACTACATTATGTCGCTGTAATTTCTTAGAATGTACTTCTAAACAGTAAGTATTCCTTTTGTGCTGCGTAACATAATTGATCGTATTGATACCTTAACTTTATGTATCACTAGCGTTAGCCCGCGGCTTCGCTCGCGTGGAATTTGGTCTTCCACATTAAGTTTCGTGACAGATCATTTTAAATAAATATATATATATATATATATATATATATATATATATATATATATATATATATATATATATATATATATATATATATATATATATATATATATATATATATATATATATATATATATATATTTACTTAATTTACGGTTCACAATTTTGGTCATAGTGGCTTCCACATAAAAGGTATTATATGTTGTTTCGGACTTTTATTTAGAACTATTCAATACAAACAATCCTACGGTACATCGTCTTTGTGTAACTCCAATGGTTGCAAAGTTACCTTGATAATGGTAAATGATTCACTGTAGTTTACATGAAGCGATATGGATAAACAAAAAAAAACTTAAATATTGTACCGTGTATGTGAATCTATTTTGTTAGGTTGTCTAAAATGTTTTTATTAATCACATTCGTTTTTCAACAGACAGCTAATTAAGTTTTACCGTATAATTATTTTAGAATATTGTAATGTTAACGTTTGAACCAACTTTTTCACCAAAAATCGTTGATAGTGAAGTTTTCGTTTGCAACGAGATTTACGATGACATGAACAGCATAAAGATTTAACCACACTTCCTCACTTCTCTAACATTGCTGTTCTTACATACTCATTAGTTAAGTTTGAATAATTTTGCAATATATTTGTGTGGTAAACATTTATGTTTAGAATAATAATTTCTCGTTGCTCCGCTTGTAATGTGTGGTCTAATATTTGCCATACTATATTAGCTTCAAAACAATCGTAACATTGCACAGAGCGGAAGCGGGGAGCACGTAATTTGGCGATTGAGGTTCATGTTTGGTGTGGTAAATACTTCGCATTCATTGATATATTACTTGCTATTGAGCACAATTGAAATAATTTGTATGAACTCATTAATGTTACAAATTTTATCATTGTGAAAGACGCCGCGGAGGGTATATATATACAACATGACTGGGCCAGCTCGTCTGGGGATGTACCGCACTTTCGGAGATAAATGATTGTTTCTATTTAAACTACTTCGGTTGTTAATTATTGTTTACTTCACGACTATTTATTAGAATTTTGACAAATGCTTAATGGACAAATAGTTTACTTTAAAAACTCGCCAATAGTACACAAATGATTATTTATACAATAAAAAATCAGGTACATGTAGTATGGGAACTTCGCCGCTAGATGGAGCAATGATCTGCGTATATCTAGCAGAAATTGAATGCGTGAAGCTGAGGATCGGGCTAGGAAGAGCGTTTTAGAGAATGTCTATGTCCAGTGGATTGCAACATGTTTGAAGTAATGGTTTTACCGCTACCGCTCAGTGGCGAAAGTCCCGCTTTCGTAGTCAGTCTCATAACTTATATTAAATATTAAAAAAGTTTCTTTAAGGTTATTTTAACAAAAAATATTATAGCCTTGTCTTAAAAAAATAAGACCATGTTTTATTTTTGTAAGGTATGTGAACTAAGATGGAATAAAATGAACAATAATCATAAATAATTGTAAAAATTGTCGACGTAGGCTCTTTTTGGTGTGACAGCAGTAAAAAGCGGCACAACGAGTTTAATACAAACGCTATGTAAATGTCACTACACGTGTGTGTATACTTTTTAAACATTAAAGCGTGTACTATTTCCCGTGCGCATGTGTTTATTCACACGTACCTACACTGCAGTCCAAGTTTGTACCAACAAACTCATAAAACATACATACATAATAAGCACGCTTGTGTATAGAGCGGCCGGCGCCGCCACGTCGTGTTGTGGGGCTGCGTTGCCATGGCGACACCCACCACGCTCCCCCTAAGCCGCACCCTTCACCAGGTTTTCAGCTGACCTGTCGACCTCTAGCGACGACTCGCTTACATTGTTCATAATGCTAGAATTTGACTGAAACCGATCTATAATACAATAAGGTTCTAAAACCATGAGTCATATTAAAAACAAATCTTTATGACGATCAAAAAATTATACCTGCAATATTATAACGTGACTTGCCTTACAATTAAAATTATTTTGAATAGTTTTTGATGAATTTCATCTATTAAATAACTTGAAGTCTGGCAAGCTCAAGTTTATACTTGGAAATTTTATTCGTTCCGTTTAGCAACTAAGTATGGGTTTATTCTATCATTCTCAAGTAAGGTGCCAACTAACGGTCGTGAGAGTGGCAAAACCTCTTATAGAAGAAGAAGAGAAAAAATAACAAATAGTAATAGAAAAAATTAAAAATTGTTAATGAAAGCACACTGATTATATTTTGACTACAACGAAAACTATAAAGAGCTTTTGAACGTTTGATTATTTAACAGTTTTAATGTATATACCCTTTTATTCAACAAAATAAAGCTTAATTAATAGGTTGTGGAAATGTTAATAATTATGGTCAATACAACCAATTCAGAATAGTCTCTAAAATGGATATAAATTGAAGTGTCTGGGTTAACGAAATTAACGATTTATTATGTATTCTGCAGGCAACTGTTTTTATAGTAATGGAAAATGATAAAAAATTCAAAAATACAATTCAAATAAAAGTTAAGTAAAATTTTATTATAATGTCATTAACAGTAATCAAATAAATAAATCATATCAGCTGATGGAAAGTGATTATTACAGCCCATGGACATCTGGTACACCAACGGTACTTTTTATGAGATAGGGAGATAAACGAGGAATCGTGCCACCGCGAGTAAAACTATTGTTGGGTTTTATACTTTCGGGGAAGAGGGATAAATGGGAGGCGATGCGAAGAGGAACGGGAGTGGGAGGGATAAATAAAGAATTAGGAAAGGAGTCGGCTCTACAGCTCTCAGCGCTAACCGAACGATCTACAGTATCAGATCTATTAAACAGAAGTCAGTGTTCTTCATTAGTATCTACCTTTCCAGTCGAGTCGGCCCCATTCATGCTACTGTTTGTAGACTGTCACTGTCCACGATCGGCACCGTTAGAAAATATGAGTGGTATTCACTGGTTATTGGTGACCTTAGTAATAAAAAATATAACTGGGAATCACAGTAATATTTAATTTTGGCCAATGTCCAGCAGGTCATTGTTAGGGCTGTATTGATAAGGCTTGCCCTTTTTCATGTTAAATAAAGCGTTATAAATATTTTAGGGAAATTCATATGTTTATATTTACAAACATAAGATAGCATTTTTGTTTCCGACTTCCCCTCTCATATTTTTCTCTTCAATAGGTATTTGAGTAATGGACTCATACCCATCACACCGTCACAATTACCGTTTGAATTAAGCATTTAGTGACAGTAAAAATTATATACTTCAACAAAAATAAAGATTTTTATTTATATAAACGTCTGTAGATTGCTTCACCGGAAAATTGAAATGTTAACTTATATAATCAATAATATATTGTAGTCTCTTACAAAATAAGAACGACATTGTGTTTCTCGACTCCTCGTATTTACTCTCATGCAATCGTTGCCTTTGCTTTGTCCATTTAAAATATAAAAGGCATTTAAAAAGGATTTTGTACACAAAAGGATAATTTCGCTTTTGGTTCACAGCGTATGGCGGCCATTGGAATTGTTCACTCTGCTTTAAATATGCCAATTTGCTAATGCATTACTTTTAATTTTATACTATTGACTTAACTGCTATGAACAGGTCGAGTTGGGGTTTCTCTAATCGATATTATTCGGAATAAAGGAATCAGCTCGAGAACCAGCCACTGACGTAGTATTCCGGGTTAAACCCAAGAAGAAGTAATGAGCTGATAAGTATTAGAGTGGAGAACGCATCTTGACAAACTTTGAGTGGAAGGCCGCCACGCTAAGAAGTTTGAAGTCGAAGATCGGGTTACGTGGTGATGTCTCAGAAGAAACTTGGAGATGTTGATGTTTTATAATTTATTATGGTGATAAGAAGTACATAATTGTATTATCATTGTTACTACTTATGCAAGATTAGGCTAGGCAGTGTACTTTTGGGGGACGCCTTTCATATTTGTCTTCGATCTTCGATTCGTCTTCGAACGGCGGCCTTTGTTAGAGTCCGTTCCGTAGGCCTTTCTTGAGAATATTATATATACATATATAGGAAGGTGTAATAGTCTTCCCATATACACTCCTTTCTAAACAACCGAGCGGTTTTAATTTTTTATATTATTAGTAATAATTTAGTTCTAAACAGGTTTTAATAGTCAAACTATGTTACTTGCACTTTAAACTTGCTTATGACTTTTTACTTATTTTTCGCGGGTTTGTTGTTAGAAGGTTATCAGGCAACTAAAACTAACTTTTTGTTATTTTTAGTTTTAGTAGCATACTTTATGTTTGTCGCATCATCCTTATTGTGACTTAAAACAGATCTTTGTGTCTATTGTAATGACAGAAAAAGTAATACGAGCTAGTAAAATCATAGCGCTGCTGGAAGAGGGGTGCAGTCAATGTTACGTCTCACAGCGGTTAAACATGAGTTGTTCAACCATCCGAAGAATCTGGACTCGATACCAAGAGACAGGTTCTGTTTAAAAAAGGTTCTGGGAGAAAACGTTGCACACAACTACGAGACGACTGCTTTTTGTGACTCAGACGCTGAGGAACCGCATATGCAGTTATATAGACACAAGAATCCTTGAAGAGGTACGAGGAGCACAAGTAGGTTATGGACTGCAAGGAGGAGGTTTAGCTGCTGATATACGCAGTCGACAACCAGCACGGACGATTACATGCCGTAATTGCTTCAAGAAATATCAGGTCAAAAGTATTGTAGTGATACATTGATAAATGTATCATTAATATATTAAAACTTTTTTATTATATTACTTTTTATACGTTATTTTTAAAATAGAAAGAAATAAATTGTTTTATAAAACAATGGGGATCCGATTGATTGACATCTCTCGAATAACATATCGCCATTCCTGGCATAAGTAAATAATATTGATCAAGTGTGAACAAAGTATGAATAAGATAAAAATGTACGGTGAATAGAAAAATAAATTAAAATGAATAGAAAAATTAATTTCACTTGGAAGAGTTTTATTATATAGAAGATAAAGCCCCGTAAAGATCCCGTTTCACCGTACCAGTACGGCTGGCACGTTATAGTACCCTTACCCAAAGGGCTTGTATCAAGAGAATGATGAGTGTGGATGGAGAAAAACATGTATGCCGAGATCGTAGCTGATGGAAATCTGTGTTCTCTTCCTACCCCTACGGGAAACAGGCGTGATTATATAATATGTATGTATGTATATATACATATATGTATTATTTTTCGAATTTATTTTTTATGGATCTTATCCAGGTAGTTGTTATTTATATACACAGCATTTGGATATTACACAAATTGATGAACGGTTGTTGATAAATATACCGTTCTCAGTGATGATAGCGAAGCTTTAGCAATATCATGTGATATATGGCGCTCCAACTTGTTGTTTTATCCTGCATTGCGGCAAGTATTTTGACATTTATCATATCGTAGACCGGCCGCCCGTAGCCTTAATAGGCTTTTTGGAACATTACCAGGTTACCTACTCGTAGTACCACAGTGGTTTATACTTTCAGTGAAGTGCACATTATACCTGTACGTGGCTCTGCGTCTTAGTAGACTTTGAGATTATATTCTTTATTTTTATTTGGGTAAATAAGCAGTATCATAACTAAAAACTTAGCTAGAAAATAAAAAAATAACATATAAGTAATTATAGTTGTTGACGATCAATTGGTTCAGCGGGACTCCCGATAATTGAGTCAATATTTGCGGATTCGATCCCCGCATCGGAATAAATTGAATGTATGACCTACAGATATTTATTCCAAGTCTGTTAACCTCCCATCAATCCAAATATTGAACAAGCGCGATGGATTAATATCTATTATTCCAGAAACGGGGATATTCATGCCCAACAGTGGGACATATATGGCAGAAAGATATTTATGCATAACATGTGTTAAAAATACATTAAATTAAAAAAATTAAAATATATTTTATTTTCATTCATACAGCCAATGTCATACACATTAATCTGGGATCAAATACGCGATCAAATATAAAGTGGTTTTCTTATTTAGTTTTCATGTCTTAAATAATTTATTAGTCAGTACTTATTATTTAGTTTCAAACAAAATAAAATATACTATACTGTGTTTATTACCTAGTTATTTATTTCCTGTTTTGTGATATTCTTGTCAAAAAGTGCAGTCTGAAGCCGCGGATCAATAGTGACAAATTTTTCAAAGTACACAAATCTACTGCAGTACACAATCTACGCAGATTTACCCACAGATTACATATTTTGACAAGTCGCTTGTATAATTTAAAAATATTATAAATATTTAAGCAGGAAAATTGACCCGAAACATTAATAAAATCTTTCAGTGAAGAAGCGTAAAAGTTAAAGCTTTTTCCTTAGCTTTGTTTTAATAAGTTGAATCTCTTTTCACTTCCAGATAATGCACAAAGAATTTAATAAAAGCATTGTTTTTTTTGTAGAAATATGTAGCAGGGCAGAATAAGGTAAAAATCTTGTTCCAAGTTTAAAAAATGTAAAATTTACTTTTTTAAACTTGGAACAAGATTTATTTTGTATCACATGCATAGATGTTTGTATTATTTTGTATCTGAATGTTACGTTAATTATTACAACTAGATATAAATTTCAAACCTACAAAACAAATATGTTTCTTTTCTGCTTTGTGATTTTATGATAGACAGTCTTTTTGAACGCACTTTTTTAAAAAGTATTTCAAAACAGTAGGGTAATCGAATAAATCTTTTATAAAACAATCATGATTAATATTAAAGATTTTATTGGCACATAATTTAAATTTTCTTTATGGAATCTTTCAAGGATGGTTAAGCTCTGATTTGTGACAAATGAAATCACGGGCCGCTAATGTATTTCACCCTTTTGACGACACATTACGTACATTTGCAGCGCGTAACGACACGGGCACGGCTCACAATTTCCATTAAGGCGCTTTGAAACAGGAATAGACCAAATTTTTTGTCCTTTATCCAAATTTAGACTTTAATTGTAATGTACTTAAAGCTGAAAGCTCGGCACTGATTCAGTCCATTTACGTTTGATACCCTCGTGTTCTCACCGCGCCCCGTGTAACATATATCGTATTAGCAAAGGATGGTATCTTACTGCAATTAGCCTCAGCTTTTTGGGAGCGCCGGGCGCCGTATTCTTCGTCGTTTATATACTTAATATATTCCAGAAAACAGAGTCAATGGTAATACGAATCACATTAACAATTAAGCGATTAATGAGTGAGTCGACATAGGCAAATAAATTTGTTTCAATTCGTTACTTTTTTCATAAGCCTACTAGTCCTATTAATCCTATCCTATCCTACTTTTCCTATGTCCTACTAATATTATAAATGCGAAAGTTTGTGAGTACGTATGTTTGTTACTCTTTCACGAAAAATTTGTAATGGTTTTATGTAATTTTTTTGGTCGTAATATAACGATATATGTCAATTAAGTCGGAAAAAAATCTGGCCTCTGCGAACTATCTTGGCGTACGCTGCCTAAACCATTGGAGTTACACAAAGATGATGTACCGTAGGATTGTTTGTCTTGAATGGTTCTAAATAAAATTCCGCGTCAGCATATATCTACCTTTTATGTGGAAGCCACTATGACCAAAATTGTGAACCATAAGTTAGTAAAAAAAATATATATTTATTTAAAATGATCTGTCACGAAACTTAACGTGGCAGACCAAATTCCACACGAGCGAAGCCGCGGGCAAAGGCTAGTATCATATAAACTCTTATATACATTATATTATTCCCGATGTAAAAAATGAAATGGTGACTTTCCCCCCAAAAACAAAAGTTTCGCCATCAAGGAATTTAGGTCGGTCGAAATTAAGATTTTTATCATTATCATCATTAACAGCTTGCGGCTGTTTACTGCCGAACATAGGCCTCTCCTAATACGCCAAGCCCGATCCTCAGCTTCATACAATAATTTATTGCCAGCCGCCCCACGCAGATCGATGGACTAACCTACGTTTAACAAGACGCCGTCTCTACTTCAGCACTCATCTATCCCAGCGGCTATCGGTTCTCCGAAAACTGTGACCAAATCATTGCCAATTTTTGTTTGCTAATTCGAAAAAGTATATCAGTGACTATGTGAGCGATTCAAATCTATTGAAGCAGATGAACTGTCAGTATTCACTTTTCTTGTGTACAGACAGGACGCTCTGCTCGAAGATACTCGTTACAGATCCTTGGTTTCGAACTGTGGACAACGAATAAAGTTGATGCAACTTCCTAGATTCCGTCCAGCCCAACTGAATCGGCTTCTTTCTCAAAGTTGTATTTTTTTTACAGCCCATATATGTCCCATAGCTGGGCACGGGACTCTCTATTTCTGGAGGAACGGACGTTAACCCACCACGCTTGTCCAGAGCGGATTGGCGGGGTTACTAGACTCGGAGAAAATATCTGTAGACCGTACATATATCTATTCCGATGCAGAGATCGAACCCGCGATCAATGACTCCGTGGGCAGGAGGCCCCGCCACTGAGCCAATCGGTCGTCAAAATTGTATTAAATGATTCTAATTAAAATGTCACTTAGTAACGAAAGTACGTTTTCATAACTATACTTCAAAAGGGTGAGATACGTAATATACATACAAATACCTACATATAATTACAAATGTGTAACGAAATAAGGCCGTGTCTGCTTATCCCGGCAAGTCGACGGGAGGATAATTATTTATTAAAATTGTTGCCGTGCCCGCCGCGTGCCGCTGTTTCGCAACGTGTTATTAGCTACCGTGAAATTTTTGGGGCGGAATCTAGGTTACTAAGCATAAAGGGTAAATTACGGCGGTTTACTTTCCCTTTTAATTCTACATTTTTTTTACTTTTGCCGTTACAGTAGTTCTTTAAGAAACACTCATTCAAATACAAAATGGTAAAATATCACTTACGAACTACTGAAAATAAATTCTGTTGCGGATTGCAGCTGTCTTTGCAGATTAGCTAACTCGCACCATTTTTATTCGCTGGTGGCTTATGATAATTGATGGATAGCCATGTTTCTAGAAATATTCGCCGGAGGTAGGGGTGACGGTGGATGCGACAACATATACGATTAGTAAAAGGAGCAATCTTTTAAATCCCGTTTTACTATTAGTTATGATGTGGTGTGGTGGACATATTTATTTTTATACAAGAGCAGGCAAACGAGCAATCGGCCTACAAACATCCGCACCGCCGGATGTGTTTGTCGGCCTGTAACGAACATCTTTTGAAAAAACTTACATATATCGTATTCGTACGGAAACACCGCAGGTGGTAGTTTGTTCCACAGTTGCTTTTTGATACCCCGATGTCGTAATGTCGCTTGTTCATATTATATAGATCTTTAATAAAATACACCACCTAGTTCTAACAAGGCATAATTAGGTGTATACCAGATGCGTTTTAAATACCTGCAATTTCTATTCGTAAGTTGGAATATGCACTTAGTCGTGTAGAGGTACGTTTGCATTTCGTCCGGGTTACGTAGACTGGGACATCACACAACGTGATGTTCAGCGTCCCAGGCTGCAGCAAACAGACGGTGCTCTCGTCACATAGTTGCCGACACGTTGTTTTCGTTCAGGAAATATTTCAACAGGTTTATTATCGCCACCGCTTGCTTCGGTGCAAATTTTCTTTTCATACCATTTTGTTCTGAAATTTTCAGTATTTATTTAATAATTGTTTAATAACTGGTGTTCTTTTTCTTGTATAAAAAATAATAAATAAATAAAGTTAGTGGTTAAAGTAACATCGTTTGTTCTACAACTATTTATTCTAAAAAAAAGTGGAAATATTTTGTTTGAATTAAAAATTCACGCATAAAAAAGTGTGTCAATATTGAACACAATAGCTAGAACATAATAAACCAACTGAGCTTTTTTAAGATTTGCTTTTAGTTTCGGAGTATACTAACTTTATTTTACATCATGAAATTATTAAATGAAGCCTTTTATATTTAATAAAAAAATAATTGTATTTAATATTGGCGTGATACATTAAAACATTTATTTGAAGAAGTACAAATGTGTTTTGAACAATTAAAATTTATTACATGCATACAGCTTAAAAAGTTTAATCATCAGAGCCCAGTTTTTTTACAATTTGAATACCAAAGTAGGGTAGAACATCCATATATTGTACCAGCCATTTTTTTTTTAATTTATGTCAACTTATTGCTATCCAGGTTTTTACAGAAATAGAGAGACCCTGTATTCAGCAGTGGGACAAATAGGTATATGGGTGAAAATATGTAATAAATCGGTGAAATCTAATCTATCTCCGAATCAGAGCATATGTATAAATAAAAGCTTTAACTTATTAACTACTTATCATTAAGGGCTTTAGCTAAGTTAAGCCATTTAACATAAAATTCATTCGTCTGTTTGTATGTTATTCTGATATAACCTGGAAAATGGTTAAATATAATTTTCCAGAGTTAAAAGATACAAGAGTGTTAAATTCTATTAAATGGAGTGTGCAACACAAAGCATGTTATTAAAATTGAATTTAAAATGGTCACAAAAATGCTCAGAAAATACGAGTATGTTGTATATAGTGAAGCCGGTTTGATTTTAATCTCTTAGGAAAATATATTACGTAAACGGAAAGAAAAGTAAAAGGTCTTAAATAAGAGAATGAGAAACGAGCAAGGAACTCACACGATAAGCGTTTTAATCTTTTTAAGTGTTGTCGGAGTTTCGGTAAGTTACATCTTTACAAGTTTTGCGTTCACATGAGACAAATGTTACTCCTTTATCGTATTGCGAATTTAGAAAGAAGAACTTTGCACTACGTATGCTACGTATTTTGTTTAAATTTTGTTTTTCTTGTAGCATTCTTTTTTTCTGGTATAGGAAGGCAAACGAGCAGGCGTGTCACCTGATGGAGCAATCAACGCCGCCCATAGACATCCGCAACGCCGTAGGCACTGCGGAAGCGTTACCGATCTTTAAGAAAAGTGTCATTATGGGAGTGGAGTGGGAGAGGGAGGGTATTGGGCCTCCGGAACTCGGCCGCTCACCGTACGTAGTGCGGCCGCTAAGCTACCACTCAGACGCCGGTTTTCTGCGGGAGTGTGGTACTTCCCTGGGCGAGCCGCCTCATTCATGCAACAGACAAATATTATGCCATTCTTGACAAAGTATTCGTCTGCAGCGTGGCTCTACCACAATCAAAAAATCTTTATGCTAGTTATTGGAGTAATATCACGGAAGGTTTTATTTAAATTAGTGGTTGATATTCGGCTATAACTCATTATTTTATGTTTTGGTTCACTTTTTTATGGGATAGGCAGGCAAACAAATAAGCGTGTTATCTGATGGAAAGCAATCAACGCACCCTATAGACATCAGCAATATCATAGGCATTACAGATGCGTTGTCGGTCTTTGGGATATGATTAGGCTTGTTTTTTGAAGATTTCAATATCTTTTACTAATTAGCTATTTCTACTAGTATTTATAATTGCTAGATACAATTGTATTTGTAAAATGTATACTGTGTAAAACGATGTTTTGAAGTATGTTAGTTACAACTTAATATCTTGATTTACATGAAAATTTTAGACTGGCATATTTGAAATATACTTTCCATTCATTTTAGTTAAAATTTATTGTGGTAAAAGTGACGTTGCAGACAAATTTGTAGAAAAATTCGAAATAAATCAATTTCAAAGTTTTGATGGTAAAAGCCGGAGGCCCAACGCCTTTCCCTTTCTTCCTTCTCTTATTTACAACTTACCTTAAGTTATATAACGAATCTACGGTGCACTCGGTGTTGCAGGTTTTATGTGTGGAGATGATTACTTATCTCAACTCAATCCGCATGCTCGTTTGCCTTTAATATTATAAAAATTTTTATAAAAGTTCTGCGTTGTAAAAAAAATCATGAGGAAACTTGGAGCTTAGAGACTTTACAGAGTCCATTTAGTCTGATAGTCAAGACAAGCTTCGTAGGTTTGAATCTATCACTGTAATATTTCCACGTTATTTTTACACAAGTCTTCCTGTTAAGAAAAATGTTTTTTTTATGGGATAGGAAGGCAAACGAGCAGACTGCTCACCGTACGAAGCGCGGTAGGTAAGCTATCACTCACGTCGATTTTCTGCGGGAGTGCGGTTCTTCGCCGGGCTAGCCGTCCCATTCATGCTACCGACAAATATTATGTCATTCTTGACAAAGTATTCGTCTGCAGCGTGGCACTACCATTGAGAATCTAGCCGTAGTTATATATTTATTATGATAATGAAAATTCAAAGCAAGCAAAAATGAATAACAAAAGCCGCTTGGGTAATCCGCAAAATTTACTGAACGCCAACAATTTGGCTACGTAACCTAGGTGCATTACATTAATTTCTAGCTGAAAGCTCGGGCATTAATTTGTGTCTAGCTCCACAGGGAAACCGCAAAATACTAGTTCCGTTGCTATTCATAATAAAACCGGTGCAAGCCGCTAAGTGCTCCACCATCTGGGCACAACGAAATACTATTATAGCGACAAAGACCCATGAAATTGTGCAGCGGTGGATTCAGTTTCGGTAAAATATGACGCTCTAATTAAACTAAGTCTAAGCGCTTTCGTTTAGACAGAGTTCATATAAGTAATTACATCTAATTATAATTGAATGTCTCAACGATACAAGCAGAGTTATTACATTTACATAATAACAGTGAGCGTACTATTTAAAAACACTAAACTAATCTAATGAATTACATGTATTTTTAAATTTGACACTACTAATTATCTAAAATATTGTTAAGTGAAAGTGTTTAGTTAAACAAAAATAAAGGTAGTATTGACTATGTCCGTTAGTAAAATTCTCAAATTTGTCGAAGAATTTTTCTTCTGTGAACTGAATAAAAGAAAGAAAAATTCTAGGTAAAAATATTTGCATGCTCATTCAGGTATTGCAACATACTTATTATTTTATTGATTACGGTGCTTGTTATAAGTTCTAGAGGAATTTTGAAAAAACTTATACTTCGTTCACAAAACACTACTCGTCTTTTATGAGTCTTCGTCGTATGTTTGATAAAAGAGGATATTCTTTTATTGTCAACAATGTAGTTCATAATAAGACGCCATAATTTTATGTCCGTAAGTCTATTTCATTTTTTGATGGATTTATTTATTTTTAACCTTAGTTATTAGTATTACATTACTCATTATTTTTCATTACTAATTTATATGATATTTGTTATAATTTTTAATATATGCAGTGTTTTTCTAGCTATAAAATTATTTATGTTCAATGTAAAAAATTATATAATGCATAATTATTATTACTAATATACGAAAATTACTTTACCAGTTAAATGCGTTCTATATCAAATTAAATTAAAAATATCTTTATTATTTGTTATCTTCGCTTGCAATCTAATTTTTGAGCATGTGACATTGTGTTGTTTTGTATTATATTTAAATGAGTTTAATTACTTGTTCTTATCACAAGACGGTCACGAATACATCCTTTTTGCCCAATGATTCAGAGTTTGATAAAAATCATTCTTCTTGTAGTAATGAAATACAATGATCATTGAAATTGTAAGAATGGAATTAAAATTTTTCAATTTATGCTATTTACTTATCTATCGGTTATTTGTATTATAACTTTTTTTTTCATTTTAATTGTTATATCGTATAGTTTAGATTATTTTAAAAATACATTCGTTTGTACATAATATTTGCTCTATTGCATCCATTGTCCATTATGATCATCCATTGATATATTGTACCAACAAAGTATATGGATATTAAGTGAAACTAACACCAAAAGCTGTTTATAGGGCTCAAGGCTTTACTGTACAGACATTTCTTATAGACTGTTTGTTATAAGATTAGACAAAATAGAATAATTACATTAGGTAAACAAGTGCTTATAACGAATAATTAAACATATTATCTGTAGTTGGCTAAAATATAAATCTGTAGTTGACTTCATAAGTATTAATCCATACGGTTTGTTTAAATAAATAAATTAAGTGTGCCTACTATCCTGAGTATTATGTATATAATGTATTCATGATCATTTTACATTTGAATAGGTAATACGAACGCAAATATACAGTTAACCGTTGAAAGAGAATAACGAAAAAAATGGTCTTTGTAAAATGAACTAAAGTTTTATGGAATAAGTTTTAATTTAGAAATGAATATGCTCAGAAACTTTTCTAATAATATTTCAAATTCTACTAGAGGTAGCTCATGCAAAATTATTACTGCACTTCTTGTAAAGTCTTTGTATTTTATTGTTTATTATATATTCTATACTATAACCATAGCGATCATACGTTATCACGACTCACGATCGGCAAAAATGCAAAAATTTAGTATAATAATTCTGCTTAAAGCATTATACTACATTTTTGCACTATTGCCGATTTTGAATTTTTTGTGATAAAACTCGTACCGTCTTAAATGACAGGCAATTTGGTTTACGGTTTTATATTTTACTGTAAGTACTTCTTAACGAAAATATTCATGTATGTATACAAGACGACCGATTGGCTCAGTGGCGGGGCCCTCCGTCCGCGGAGTCAATGGTCGCGGGTTCGATTCCCGCATCGGAATAAATATTTATATGGATTTATAAATGTTTATTCCGAATCTGGTAACCCCCCCAATCCGCATTTCCTTTCCTGCCCCTTCCTTTCTTCTCTATCCTTTCCCTTCCTCTCCGCCAATCCACGGTCTGCCGTGCCAATGGATGCGTGGCTAGGGGCGAGCCTAGTCGCAAGCGTACTGATCGTCCCGGGGTCGGGCTCCCCCGGAGACTATGGTGCCTTACCTCAGCATGCAGGGCTCTACTGGGGCTGACCTCCATCCTCCCTTGCGGCTCGTGGGATTCACTAAGACTAATTTAATATACCTAATTTGTCGAAAAATGACGGCAACGTGGTTCGTCACCCGTCGTTTCGCTGCGATGAATGGCAGCGGATGGACCTCTGTGGTCACTGCCAACCCCTGCGGGGCATAGGCGTGAATATATAAAAAAAAATGTATACAAGAATTGAGTCTTTCTAAATTATTGCGTTTTGCTTTAGTAATTAATGTTTATAATCTATTTATTTTAATTTATTAATTACAGGTTATTGATAGCACAATGTAAAAAATATTTTCAGAGATTTCTTACACGGTACAGTAATAATTATTTATAAAATTATAAGTGTACAAATGTAAAAAGTAGTTGAACGTGAGGAATCCGGGATAGAAAGCGACCGGTTTCTGTTGAAACATATTCGTCGTGATTATAATATCGTTATAATTTATGCAAAAATGAACATTGGGAAGTAGTAGATGACTTTCAACATTGTGCGAAGTAAAATCTTGGTTCATTTTAGTTTTCGACTCCTACGACCTCTTTTCATTAAACAGGACTCGGCTAAACGGCGCAGCATGTTTTTCAGAACGAGTATAATTTATTGCATTCGCTTCCACAGAGCAAGGAAGTCCTGGAAAAGTTTAGCGATGTTACCTAACGCAATTTGTTAAGCCGTTGAAAATATTTACGAACTTTGACTGCGGGAGAAAGCTTCTTAATACTATTATGATTAACAAAACCGATTTTTATAAGGCCCATTTCGATGTATATATATTTAGCGATTGCTCAATTAGCCTAAATCTATTTAAAACAATTTAAGGGATTATATTATATTTTGCCCAATATACTAATATTGGTCAAAATATTTCATATAATTTGGTCCTTAACTTCAAGTAGAAAAAATAATTTCTCTAATTTTTTATGAAAACAAATGAACTTCCTATATTTAATTATGACAGTAAATGTTTTTCGAAAACAATTGTAGGATGAAAGCGTTTTTGATAAAGGAAGAAGTGTGGTTGAAGTTAAAGCGCGCCATAAACTTGCCGTCACTGGATCGATACACAGGTTTACTTATCCGCGGACGCACGGACCGGACACATCGCGTGCCACCTTTAATACAAAAATATCGATTTTTCCGTATAGCCGCGTCACCGCAATCAATATGCCTTTCCGCCCCATGCCTAATTACGCCCACCTACATCGCTCAACATTCGTAAAAAGCATCGTAATCACTCGCAGTGACACTGCATTGTATAATAATCCTGAAAAATAGCGCGCACTGAATCATTCAAAACGCACAGGAGAACGCTTCATTGTAAACGTTTTATTTAATTTTCCCTCTATTTACTTTTTATAATTTCTGTCGGGCATAAAAAACGATCCGCCGCCGCAGGAAGAGCGCATACAAGCACGACTTTGCCATATCAGGACGCACACAGGGATATGAACACCTGTCTCGGGAACGAAAGGTGTGCTCGAACGCGTTGGTAAAAGATAGCTATATATAATGTGTTGCTGTAAGAGCGAGAAGTGTTGTGCGCGCGCATAGAACTGTCACGCCCGCGCCGCCCGCCTCGCGTCCCGCTCGCTCGCAAACCCGCCTGAGAGCCGTCAGTCTATCGCGCGTAAAGGCAGTATTTGTACGTGCCGCCCTTTGCTTTGATGCGATTGACGACGCTTTACCCGTAACTGGTGTTCGGAAAATTGTGCATGTGCGTTTTCCGACAAGAGCAGTGTGTGTGCTTGTGAGATGTGCTATTGTTTTCTAGGTAACCGTGTTTAATGTTTACGAAATTAGTTCTATGTTTCTTAAACCAAACGATAAACATGTTGGCAGTTATCATTTTCATTGTTTCTTATTGTTTATTCGCGGGAAAATAATTAACATTATGCAAAAGTTTTTAATATTTATTTTTCTGAGCATAAATGTTGTATCTGGTACATATCCGAATTTATTAAAAAGTATATTCATAACTTTTCGAACATGTTAAATTTGATATGGTATTAATTGATCGCTTGTTACTAGGGCTTCTAATATTCTACTTTTTTATTATCCGAATAATTGTTTTTATACTATTTGAATAATTCGAATAAAACGGAATAGCGCTTAAGAGAACTTATACATACTTAAGAACATGTTCTTAAGTATGTTTGCATCTGTCGGTCTTGTGCCAGTTAAAAAACAACTTCATTTAATTTTTAATAACTACAAAATCTAGGAAAGTGTAATTTATGCATAACAAATAGTGAAGTACGGAATCAAATATTATTTTCTTTAATTTGATAAAAGGAACGTAAGAACGACAATGTATTTGTCGTTTCGTCACTGAGAGAACTGCGAAAATAGTTGACGAGAACACTCTTTCAGCTTCAACACTAGTGGGAGGTATGCTCAGTAAAATATTGTAAGCATTCAGTAAGTGGATATTCTTCGGCCCACCAGTATTATATGATGCCATCTGAACATTGACCGATGTTGTTAAGTCCTTGTTTCCTATTGTAGATGTCCTTGGAACAGCAGATCGAGATAAAGAGTTTTATTTTTCTATCTAATAATTCTTTCTGCTAAGAGTGCCTCTCCGACTTGCGAAGGTTGGCAGCCAATTAAGCACAACTTTCCTCCTCCTTCGCGAAGTGCAGTAGTTTTGGAGCACTCTCTTTCCCGGTTCACTCTCAGATATTACGTAGCCAAGACTTTCTTTTACGACTAACTTGTCTTTTGCCCGCGATTTTTCTCAAAATGATCAACTGCAGCAATTTGTATCCGTCATGTCTCATATATGACCCAGATAAGCAACTTTTAAGTAACTAATAATAATAATTGTATTTGTTAATTCAAGCTTTTGCTTGAAATATCGGTAGTTTGTAAGCTTCCCTCTTGTTGCGAGCATTGAATATTAAAAAGGTGAGTATTATCATCCACGTCATAGTCGATTGATCTTCACTATAGTTTCAGTTACAATATCATTTGACGGATTCGGGAAAACGATCATATACGATAATAGAGACTTCGGCATCTTCCGTATTCCGCATTACAATAAACCATCACATCTTCACAATCACTGTTATTCGAACCACTACCATACTTTTCCCCATGACTTTTTAGTAGGCAAAGTATTTGGGCCATGATAATTTTCTTTATATAAAACATCTAGAACGCCATATTGTATATCGTGCGCCAAACAAATCTGATGAGAGCAAGAGGTTTTTTGACCCAAAACACGAATAACATTCGCTTCATCTGAAACTACACATGCTATACCGTCGTCTAGGGATATACCAAAGTATGATAATTTGATCTTGGGAATTTCGTATAAGTTCACACTTTAATTCGTTTAACCTTTATTCTTGCTAAACCTACCTAAAGTTTCGGAAACCCGTATCTTTCAACATTGGAGAGTGGATGTTGACATTCATATACTGCCAATTTCGGATCGATGTCCATTCGTCTAGGCTAACTGAAAAGTTATTACTCTGTTGATAAAATTTAGCTCAGCTTTGTGATTTTCTTGTAACATTTTTTCGAGCCATTACAGACACTAAGTAACTTATATATTTATAAATACATAAAAATTGTGTAATTTTACATATTGTGTAATTTTCCTTTGACTATGTTAAATTAACTACTTATTGAAAGTGCGTAATGTAATAGAAAATTCAATATGTGTTAATTCTTCTAAAAAAATAATTATAATATATTTTTAAGCATTTAACCATTTTTTTATTTTAAATAAGTAGTACGTAAGTGTATAAAGTACGTAAAATTAAAAAATACATTCTGAGAAAAACTGATATTATTTTTGGCAAAGCTGCAATAGATAAAAACTTTAGACTAATCTCAAATAATGCATATTGTTTAAAATGTAAGAAAAGTAGAAAAGTCATATATTTAAATGTTCTACATTTAAATATATCTTTAAATCGTCATTTTATTCGTTACTATAAATTTTTATTTGTTTCATATAGTTTAATTCGTTTCCTCTATTATCAAACGAAAGAATAAAAACAATAATTCTAACGTAATTTTAGGCTTAATTTAGTATTAGTTTATATAGTATATAAATATGAAACATTTAACACGTAGTTTATTTTTAAAATATTTGACAAACACCATCAACTTAAATAAATGCAATAAAACCTATAAATAACGGATCAAAATGTGTGAAAGCAGGTGAATTGTACGTTATTATTTATCGTTTTGTTGACGCCTTGCGTGACTAAAAATGATATGAACGATCAAAAACATTTAGATTTATAATAAGAGTATGTTATGACTTATAGCGCAGACATTATACAATTTCTAATTCGATATTGAACATTGAATTTTCTAATTCGACACTGGGGAGTGTTACATTTTAAATTTCCTTTTTCTTTTTTAAGGAATAAATAATTTTGTATTAATTAGTTTACTCTAATAATTTTGATATCATAAAGAAAACATATTATAGAAAAAAGATATATATTATAATTACAAAATATGTTCTAGTTTAAAAAAAGAAAACGTTATTTAAATTAAAATTTTCTAAAGCAATACGGTGTCTCTACCACCCTGAATAGGTTAGTGCATTTCATAAAATCATCTAACAGGTACGACTCTTTCAAACGTGATGCACCATAAAAACACAATTGATGTCAATTTGATGAGTAAGAATGACCTCGAGAATGCTGGCTCGCCTATTAGTCTTATTGCCAGAAGAAATGAGAGGTTAATCGAATTAAATTAAGAGGAACATGAGTATTTCATTATTAAACTTCTTTTATTAAATTATCCACACTTAGTGGAGGTCATCAAAATAGGTATTATTGATCGGATAACCTTTAAGAATGTATATAGGGTCCTTATAGACTTAAAGGTTATCCGAGTAAGTTTTGAATAATAATTTGTAGACTTCCGTAACAGTTTATGTGGTAGGATCATGTTTAAGGTAAATTACTGCTAAAAACTTCGAAATTATCATCTAAACTGTTTACTGTTATATGTAATAGCCGCGATAGTTACTTACTGTTAACTTAACCACTAACTTTTCCATAATAAAAGTCTAACACAACAAAAAGTTATTGTGTAAGTATTGACACAATATATGTATATAGAACAACCAGGCCTTTTTTGGGGGCACGCTAATTCTCGAAAGTTTAAGTCGATAATATTTTGTACCCCTCCCCGCCCTTGCCACTGTGTTTTGAGGAAAAAACCAAAAATCTTTGGAAATAAAACGTTTATGGCAATTTTTCGAAATTTTCGAATTTTCCTTTGGGAAAACCCTAAAAAAGCCCTGGTAACAACAACTACATGTAAAAGTATGCCATTGATATAATTAGATACCTAACATTATTTTTTCCGCGATGCCTGTACTCGTACATACTTCTGTTCTGTTATTATTTACTATGTCTTGCTTTCTTGTCTGTATGTTTGTCTGTTTCTTGTTCACCTGCTTTCCTCTTCTGTACGAATTTTGCAATCAATTTTAAACTAACAAAAAAATAAAATATCAAATAGTTATATAATTCTTATTTTTTTACTATATCGATATTATTTTCATCATATTATTATCATATTTATAAAAAAACCATATATGTATATTTTAAATATCGGTACTAAAGTTTTCTAAATATCTAATATTATAAATAAAAATCTCCCAAAATAGTTTTGCTTTCCAAAAGAAAATAAAATAAGATCCCGATCAGTAACGAGAGAATTCAATGTCTACATTTTCGTTATTATTATATTATTAGTAACTTTTTGTCACACGGCCATTTGTGTACCTCGGCTCAGTTTAACATCAACGTCGTCGTGATATTAACGTTTTTTGTCGGCAATCTGCTCTTCTGTACGGACGTGGTCGTAATTACCACGCCGAGTCCATTCCGAATAGTCGCTTCAACCAAGGCCCGCTATTATGCTGGTGTAGTTGCGTCACGACATGACTCGACCACGGACCATGAGACCTACTAATAGGTGTTTGTTAAATTAATTGCATTTGATGTTATGATCAGACCTGGGACCTTGACAGTTATGTATATTGTCGAGTACAACTATTTTATATCTCTACATTGTTTTATTTAGTGTGTGATACAACGCACATCATAATATACAACATAATTATAACATACAATTATAAGTATTACAGAGAAGAATATTTTTCTAACTCATCATTATTTTATGTTGTATGACAAAAAATATTAAAATTAATAACAAAAAGTACAATAATAATAGTCATTAATAAAAAAAATACAATAACTATAGTTCCCTATACTATAGCATGAATAACTAAGTTAGTAAGAACTTGCGGAAAGTCACAACGCTCATTTTCAATTTAGCCTGTTGTTCTCGAGCTAGTAATAGTACGTTGATAAAAGGTAATATTTTTTTTTGTATTTGTAAAGAAATGTATGTCATTGACTTTCCGATAGTGGTCCATCGTTGCACTGCGGTTTAAAGACTGAAGAGTAACCTTCGTATTAGAGGTATCGTCATCTTCATCGATTTCCCCAGTCTGCAACTTGTAGGCTGTGTTGCTTGGGAGTATTACCGAACTTCACGTCTGAAGAGTCTAGTACCAACAATAATGAAAATTCTACTTTGTCGCGTTTTCTGTTACTTGACCTTCTTTGCAGCCTCCAGTAATAAGCTGTTTAACCATTTGATAATATTTTATAATAATTTTTGATTCGTTCGCACAAACACTATCCTATTGTAAAACAACAAAGAGCGATTCAACGTTTTAATTATTCGGTAAGTTAGAAACAATGAGTATTCAATTATAATATCTTCACACGTACTAAGTTTTAAATAATGTGTTTACCATCGCAAAAAAAAAACTTATATGAGTATAAATCGACCGAAATATTTGTGAATAAAAACACAGCGTCGGTCTACTATCGCAACTAAACTTGCCGGTTAATGTAAATATTTGCAGCAATAAAATCTATTTGGGTAATTAATTAAATAGACTATGACGTGTTTTATTTCTCTAGGCGCCTAAACGCAAGTTAGGTATATTCCAGGCACTAGGCCTTAAATAATATGTACTTTTAATGTTTTTTGTGGCACAGGAAGGTATTACTTATTTATTTTCGTGTGCCATAAAAAACAAATTTGTGTCATGCAAAAAATGTGTCATTTTAAATTTTTACTCAAAATGCTATTTAAATAAACGAATAATCTCAGTTCTTAGCTAAACCCGTTAATTTCTATGGGGTGAATCCAGCTTAATAAAAGAAGATGCTGTGACGACAAATGAAGACGGCTTAAAATCTGAAATTTTAAATAAAGGCTGAAAAGTTTATAGGTTAAAAAGCAGCACCGTTTGCCAAGAGTACCAGCTATTTATTTATTTAAAGCCATGTTACGTTATTTCCAGCAGCGGACATTTAAAGGTTGATGATGATGTCAATTATTAATGATAATATAATTAAATCAATCAACAGCCGTAACAGACCACAGGTGGATATATGTATGTAGGTCTTCCTCCAAATCGTCGCTAGGGAGAATTGGGGATTCCGGATTGATTATTATTTTCAGTTATTTCTATAGTCTTCTCGTACTCACCCACGGGCAGAAATGGGGTGGCCTTATTCTAAGCCGAAAAAAACATAAAGCAAATATTGTTTTTTTTTATGGCATAGGAAGGCAAACGAGCAGGCGTGTCACCTGATGGAAAGCAATCAACGCCGCCCATAGACATCCGCAACGCCATAGGCAGTGCGGAAGCGTTGCCGACCTTAAAGGAAAGTGAAACTAGGGAGTGAGAGTGGGAAGGGGAGGGTGTTGGGCCTCCGGAACTCAGATCGCTCACCGTACGAAGGGCGGTAGCTAAGCTACCACTCAGACGCCGGTTTTCTGCGGGAGTGTGGTACTTCCCCGGGCGAGCCGGCCCATTCATGCTACAGACAAATAATATGCCATTCTTGACAAAGTATTCGTCTGCAGCGTGACTCTACCACTAGTAAATTATTATATACTTTGTATTGTAACTTTTATTATAATAATGTATGGTCTTGCCTAGTCGCTTGTCTGATAGTTATGGTTTTGGTAAACGGGTAAGCGACCCCGTCCTCCCAAGCTACTACCGTATCTCTCCTTGTCTTCCGCTGCGGTAGTATCATATCAAATTATCTTGTGTTTTTCAATAAATAATTTGTTAAAAAATGACGGCGACTTAGTTCGCCACCCGTCACGTCCTGATTCCCACGACGGCCGATTTTAAACATGTCATGTTAACTTCGACATTAAAATGGTGGATTTTTACGATAGCTAATGTCATTGCTTCGCAAAATTTTTGTTCCATAAACAGGTGGTATGTGGGAGTTCTCGCCTTAAGTGGGTAAATAGGTGTAATTTAGGTCACCGCGGTCCGGTTGGTCTGATTCAACACTTCGTTGGGGCAATTAGGTTCAATTTACGGAGCATATTCTATGAATATGGACTTCACTCTAACAAAGGCATGTTTCTCTTGAAATTAGGTTGAACAAATAGCATGATAATAAATCCCGCAAGCGCTATATCTTCGAGGTAATAGTGGAATTAGAAAGTGTTACGTAAACTCAAAAAAGTACTTTTTGCCTTGCCATCTATCTGTCTATATGATTTTCTGTGTTTCTATAACCAGGTTATAATATAATAATAAAAAACAACTTATTTAAATATGATTTTTTCAATTTCGTATTTTGTTTCGGTTAGTATAGATTTCTTATATTTGAGTTTTATTTTATTTATGATTAGGAATGCTGTGATGTTTAGTGAATTCTTTTTTAGGCGTAGTAATGTCTTACATGGGTTATTTCACGTTATGTTATTTTTGCTCTATAATAAATGTTGGTGATACACATAATAATGATATAATAATTCTAAAGGCGTCCTAACTGCACGATGTTTAAAGGTGTCGACTTTTTGGTTGGCCGTTCTATGATGCATAAGGTAAGAGAAATCGTTTGTCATCATTGTCGCCGAGTTATCCTCTTCGTCTTCGTTCTTCCAGTCCGTAACATGCTGGACTACTGCTGGTTATTATTAAGGCCGTAGCGCCACTAAAGTCATACTACATAAAAGAGGGGCAGTCGTTGGCCGGATGCATCATGCGTTTCATTATTTACCTATAAACTTAAAATTGGGTATGATAAAACGAAACGAGCATGCGTCGTTCTGAAAGCTTGATTACTGGCCCTATTATTCTATGAAAAACAATGATTTATTTTCATTCTTTATAAATATATACTTATATGAATGATTAAAACTTTTTAAAAATTTGAGGAATGGTGCGGGTGAAAGAAATGCTTGGGTGCAATATAAGCTACTAATTCTGAATATTATTTACTGTATACATACAGTATGCAGTAAATAATCTTCAGAATTATTTATCTGAAAATTACATGATGTAAATAATGTTTATTAAAACTAGAATCAAATATATCAATTGGTAAGGATTGCGCCTAGGATGTAAAATTGTTGGTTCGATTTTACGTGTAGACTGTTGATACGAACAAAAGTGGTTAACAAGACTTCTAGTAGTATCAAGATAATGCTAGTCTTATTTTAAAACAAAAATAAACAAAGACGCGCACATGACAACTCCGTCAACAATTCATAAATAATTTAAATATAACTTTGGAGAATAATTTTCTGGGATCTAGATAGTCAGTGTGTATTTTGGTAGAAATTTAATTAAGCGAATGCTTCCATTGGCTATCAGACCGACAACGCAGTTAATTGAATGGGTTCGTTTTGTTTGGCTACATTTATGGCATAGCAGTTATGCCATCCGCAGTGACGTTTTGCAATTCAATGCGCAGTGTTAACAAGTGTACTGGAATATTGGGTTTCAAAAATTTAAAAAAATATATTTATTAGAAGAACTATTAGAGTCATTGTAGCACGAAACGAAAGCTGGGCTCGATCGAGGGAGTAACACACAGTTAATATCAGCATCAAGTGGTTGCATTTTGTTTTGTAATAGCGTTATCCAGGGTGTGTGCAGGGATTTGGAGGCCCAATTCTTTCCTCTCCTTTATTTCCTTCCTCCCTCCCATTAGACCCTTCTTCCCCTTCCATTATTTTCATCCTTACTCTAAGTAGGCGACACACCTACAATGCAGCTGGTAGATTGTTTTTCACCTACTAGAGAAAGAGTTTGAAATGGTACAAACAATTCACAATACCATAATTTTATAGTAGTCGCATACAATTCATTTAAACAGCTAGTAAATAATAAATTTATAATGCAAATATACAATCATCTCGTATTTTAGGCAGCTATAAATTATTTTTAGTATCGAGCGACAATAATTCTTCAAACGTTGAGTAAATTTTAATTATTTATTATAAAATTATTGCCTTAATTTATGTATAATATTTTCTTCTAAGTTAATACTGTATTTAAAAACTTTACTATCTTATTTAGTCTTTTATATGATAGTTTTTTTCATAAATAAAACGGATAATTGGCTTAATAGCATAATTACCTTAAGGGGTCACACATCGCGGTTTTGATTCCTGCATTCTGATAAATATACTTATTAATGTCTACAGCCGTTCATTCGTTTATTAGTTCGGTATCCCTCTTACTGACTTGGACAAGCGTGGCGTAGTCAAAAGCCATTCCTCCAAAAATTGACAGGTTCCGCGCTCAGTAGTGGAACAATTCGAAAAATTGTAGTAGGAAATAAACATGATTAAGAATAAAATAAAAAGTTCATTTATGTTAATAATAATATCTTTCCTATTCCAATGTTGTGGTAATAATCTTTAGGGAATGCCAGTCATCAAGTGACAAAAATGAAAAATAGCAATAGCCTGTATGTTATGTTATATAATATGTTACACATTGTCATTGGATAATCTCTTATTAAGGGCAGTAATTACTACAAACTGATGATAAGGAACTCAAAATGCAATTAAATTTTCAATCGGAATAAACAATTTCGAACAATTGTATTTAAAATAAATGTCCTAATAATATTCTAAGCAGTGTGGGTTAAAGTAAAATGAAATATTTATGTAAGTTCAGACATCGAGTTCGTAAAATTAAAACGTATTAAAATAGCTGTGAGTTATTTTACTCCCTTCTGATTAATATGTTGCACCCACGCTTATCTATCTCATTTACAATAATTAGCATTATATGCAATGCACTACGCTGTAGTATTATCACAACTAGGGATTTATTCTATTAATGTATGGTTAATAATTTGTCGATGTTATTTGCTCGGAGCTGTAAGCGTAAATAACTTTAAAATAAATTGTGCAAAATTGAAGTCAGTTTTATGTCTTGACTTCTACCATTTACAATTTTTTCTTTCCATTTTCGTTATCTCGGAATTAGTATTGACTAAAGTGTTTGACGCAAATAGTGTTTGCCGCAAAAACAATAAGTACCATTAATAGTTTGTGCTTTTTTTATTTTTGTCATCACTACAGTCAGTTTACCAGTTAATAATAAAATGCTTACATATTAAGGCATCGTTGAAGTATGGCAATGTTTTATTGAGTAGTTATAATGGGTGAAAATGTGGATGAGTTTGCCGAGACTAACAGCGAGAACCGCAGCATAAATACACAGACGGATTAAAGTATTCAGCAAGGGAGAAAATATTGCGAGCTGTATTTTCCTTGCGATTGTACTCTCCTTAAGTGTTAAAGTTTGCTTGTGCAATGTGAGCCTTGTTGGACAGCATTCCTCTTCATTGAATTAGGATAAAGCGAAATGTTTTTTGTAAACAACTCAACTATTTGATTTGTCCTCCTTTACCAATATTCTCTACTGGGACTAGGAAACTATGTATAATATATGTAAACCATTAAGGCGAAAATTTACGGTAATTGCTCCTGTGATTTATTAATTTGAAGAGAAGACATTTTATGACATATGCTATTTTGATGCTTTGATAACATGGTTGTCAATGTATTTTTGTGGACATAATGGTGAAATAACGCATTTTCTTCTCGGTGTAGTAATTAAGAAATAAACGATTTCGAAGTTCAAGATTTTAATTTTCTTTATATATAAATTTCATGATAAATCTATTGATATTTAATAATAAAAAAATCAGATTAAAAATATCATTAACAAATCATTAACATTTTTATAATAAATGAATTTTAATGATTTGTTAATGACATAACCGAACTCTAACATTGGTTAAATTTGGTATTTCTTAATATGTATTATGGTTAGAAAATTATAATGAAGTTCATATTCTAGCAGTGTTTACCAGGTTGGTGTTCAGTGTTTGTTTATTTTGAAATCAGATCACAAATGTCATTTCGGCAACAAAATAAATGAAAACAGAAATAGGAGCACACTCATACAAATTCTGTCGGTGCCAAAGACACATACCAGAAGATTTGAAGACGATGACTCGATACTATTAACTTAAAGATAGAAATGAACGAGAGCTGTGTGAACGCATATCTTTTATTCGAGACAGATTTTGTGGAGATTGAGGGCACTAGTTAATTACTTGTATTTATCTACATTTATATATCGTTTTGCAATTGACGTTTATTTAGAAGTCTATTGTGAAGATGTACATATATGTATATTCCTTCATTACATGTTTTTGAAAAGTTGCAAACTGAACTTGTAAGAGCTACATTAAAACTGTTCATTTTTATCCACACCGATGCAATACCCAATGCATCGGTGTGGACTTCCTACTTTTATAAAATTCGTGTGAAAATTTTCAATTTTTGGAATATTATGTCTTATCTTATACTGTCTAATCTTCGTTACTTGTAAATGTTTCTATTGACTGTTGTCTCCATCTTTAATTAGAATTACATATTATTATGAACTGTAATAGTAATGTTTATTTATAACTCCTATGGATAGTCCTTTAAAATAAAAAAACAAGTACACAACTATCATTACAAATTGAAAGTATGATGGTTCGGTTTTCGACGTCACAGTATCTATTTGTAAAGTCAAATGAGTTTAGTAAGACAATGGTTAAAAACTGATAAAATATATTTGCATAGCTATCGGTTTGAACCGCAAGACGTATAAGTTACTTCGTTAGGCAACACACTAAAGCTTTTTGTATACGACTTAGTCACGCTATCGAGCAAAAACGAATGGCCTTGGAACAGAACTAATTTACGTACCTACATGCGATTGTTACACTCTAAGCAGAACGCAGTTTTGAATTTGTTTTTGTATCATGTGATACGTGATACAAAATAATGATTTAATTGAAATATTGTCATAACTAACTAGCCTAGTAGTCAGTTTGTAATTGATAATATCGGAATGTTCTTTTACAATTAACTTCCATAAAAGCGAAAAATTAATAAGTATTTATATATATTAATTAATAAGCTATTAAGAATTACGTAATTTCCATTTTAAAAAATCATTAGCTAAATCTTGTTAGGGTCTACTATTAGAATTAATATGATACGAGAATTAATCGAAACTAACTTCTTGTGTTAAAAAATCCAAACAAAAGGAAAAAAGTTTCAACTACTTCTTTCAATTCTTCAATCATTTGAAATAAAATTTTCTTCACGTTCTTACTTTTCATTTTATAATTTTTTCCCAATTTCGGCTGAAGAATGACATTTAACGCTTATCGGTCGCTAGCTTTTTATATGTGATTCTCGCTAGGTTGTAGCTACAGATACAGTTTTCATTGACTTTATTCATTTTTAGCTTAATATATTAAATAATAATTGGATAAGGCAATGATATATAACTGGTGATATCAATTGCTCTGTCACGGATATTTCACTAATAAGGCCATAGTGCCTGCATTTCACACAGAGCGAGTTTCAATATGCCGCAGCGACAAAGTACTGTTGTCACGTAAGAAGTGACTTACGACTGATAAGGATTAAATTGATAATTGTTGAAATTAAATGTACAATATTCACTTCGTAATTATTGCTGAACTAGGAATAGTACATACAAAAAAGGATTCATGAAGAACGATTGCATAGTTTCTGTGTCAATTGACAGCCTCTAGTTATCACTCAGTCGTTAGCTTATGTATGGTCTCTGGATATTGGATTTAAGTTATTTAAATAACAAAGAAATGTCATTTTTTGATATGTATCCAAATTTTTCAAATAAGCATGCATAGTATGGAAATTTCGTTCCAATGGGTTAACAAGAATTCGGGCGGAAAAGCACCTTCTGCACATGTGTATTTAGGCACTTACATAATATACTGTGGCGTGTCTTGTTAACACTACAGGTATTTGAATGATACTGTGGTATCATGGAACCTAGGTGTTTGTCGTTATGGAAATCGTTATGGAAAACATCGCATGTTTGAATCCTTAAGTAGTAAAATATTTTAGTTAAACTTAGTATCCATTAAAGTTTTATGTGTACATAAGCAAATTCAAGTGTAGTTTAACGGCGCTTTGTAGATACTAAAGTACGTTTTAACTGTTGGGAAACACTAAGTGAATGGTTAATAAAAAGCTACCGCAGGGTAAATCAAGTCACTTGGGAATACGTTCTTCCAATGACAATTCTTTGAAATCATTATTGCAAACAATCTGACGAATAAAATTTCAGAGAATTCTTTTGTAATTTTATTTGCCAGCTGATGAAATTTAACGCGTCCCCTTTGTCTTTCGTAAATATTTAATATTTTAGATTTGTAAAATAAGAATGTATCAAAAGTATTATAAAATAGGGTTCATTTTTAATTTTTATTTTATGTGTGTGTGTGTGTAATAAGAAAGAAAAATATTAAATTAATTTTATATTACATTTACTAATACAAGAATCTAGATCTCTAAATATAATACTATCGGTCAAAACCTTCTCTTTCGAATGTTGTTTATATATTGTGGTATCGGTGTAATTGACAAGGGACCGAGAAGACATCCTAGCACCCGAAGTAGGGGCTGACATATGAAGATAAACAAAGCTGCCAAATATCCTTACGTCGCCGTCGGTTGCTTGCGGTCGAGAACGTAAAATTTTATTTGAACCTTTCTTTGAAAATTATTTCATCTAGATGTTCTTGCTTACACCAAATATGCCTAATTTGGGATTTTATATTTAGATAATTAAATTTTTTTACAAAAATTGAAAGTATGTAAAAGCAATTCTTTTTTAATGATGTGATTAAACATATTAAATATCAATAAAATACTTTTGTACTCGTCATAACTCACATCAGTGTTACTTGAATTGCCAGTAAATTATTTAAAAATAATAATAAAAACTAGCAAAATACTATAATATTATTTTTATAGAATAATAGTTTTACCGAAAATACATAAAAAATAACAAGATTTTGTACGTACGTATCAGTAAGTAGTGTAAATACGTACTCGTACATACTTATTTATACAGAAAGTTGAGTTATTGCTCATATAAGTATAAATGTTCATGAACTGATGGTTCATTCTTCCTTGCCTACTTGTTCACTTGCTTCAGTGCTTAGAGTACCTGACTTACGATGCAACAATACTATATTCAAATCCCGGTCGAAACTAAAATTTGTTTCAAACGAAAAACAGTTTTCGTGTTTTAGGTATATCACCTGTCTTGTGTAGTATTATATATTTCTATTTTATCTTGAAGACACTGCATCCAAATTCTCGTCTAATCGTTTCAAAAATAAAAACGTTTTATTTTTCACGTAAAGGAGGGTTGAGATGATATGCACGCCTTTTGTTTTTGTGCAGACGCTGAAAGTACATAAATATCAGTTGATACTTCCGGGTTTTCTTAGAAGTCGCCATAGCAAATTGGATAGGATGTCATATCTTCAGTAGTATCATCTGATTAGAGAATATATCGACTTTAATCTAGGTGTTCTCTGGCCTAGGTGTTTATTATCATGTTAAAATGGCACACAGCCACCCACCCACGCACTGCAGGCATCGCCGTGGATGATGTTGTATTTTTATATTTATTTATTCGTAAAAACAAGTAAACTGTGAAAACTTTGTAGAAAATTCAATTAGTTTATCAAATCATTATTATCTTTGTGTGTATTTGAAACATAATCAAGGATTTTTTTATTGTGAAATATAGTAAAAGAATACTGACTAGCACGTAAGTGAAGATTATACGATTCGCACATACAAAGCAATCGTAGAAATCACTTCAGTCATCGTTTCATGTCTCTCTAAATTCACGAAGATTCTGATGAGAATACCTGTGAGAGCACTTATGGATTAATTGACAAAGGCTGCTAATAAGTTGCAAAAAGACTTACAAGTATTCTGAATTTTCATCTTAAATTTAGGGCTGTTTCAGCATGTTTATCGTTATATTTTTAACCGCACCTTTCAATATTTTTTTGCTGTAGCTTTTTTTATGAATACTTACATCCTTTTCTTTCTTTTCAGGATTGGCTATCGAGGAAAGAAATTACTACGAATGAGAACAAAAGTGCTAAGGCATTTAACTTGGCCATAAACAAAGCTTAATAGCATTCCAATAACAATTTTTAACAATCCTAATTGTTAAGTCAATTAAAATTAGTATCGCGCAACGTGCGTAGTGCATTGCCGTTGTCGGTACGTCGATATCGATAGCACGTCGCGTTGCGCGTGTTATTTGGCCTGTCGCTGAAACAGTCGGTGCTCGCCAGAGTCACGTGACTCGGCTAGCCCGCCCCGCCACAGTCGTGGATAACCTCGGCCAGAGCCCCCTCCCGGTGAAGAGGCTGCACGAAGCGCTTCAGAGTGCGCAGGTGAAGCGTCAACGGCTTTCCCCTCCGTACCCCGCACCTCCCGCAACCCTTCACCCGATCCATCAACTCGCTGTGCACCAGCACATTAAAGTGCAACAGAGTATAGTCCAACAAAGCATCGTGCAGCAACATCAGTTGACTCTGGCTCATCAATCGCTGCAAAACCTGCAGGCGCAACAGAGTCTTCAAGCGGCGCAAAACCTGCAGGCTGTTCAGGGGCTGCAAACGGCGCAGAGTCCTGTAGCAACGGGTGGATCCGGGAACCAACAAGCGGCGGGTGCGACACAGGGGGCGCTAGTGCCACCACAGCAATCTTCTCCACGGGCTGCTTCCCCGCAACACAAGAATATGGAACTCGCCCTTTGCCAGAGCATGGACTCAGTAAACACCGCCACCACCGAGGAAGAGGTAAGTCAGCTTTGATTTTTATCTCTTGAATATGTGTGCGTTATGAATATTTTTTAATATTTAAGTAAACATTAATAAACTACAACCTATGCAAATATTATCATTGAGATGGCTCTATAAGTAAAGCAAGTTCCAGGGGAAGTTCCTTTGAAATCTGAAAAGATCTATAATTACGTATTAACTACACTCCTTTTAAAAATATCTTGAAGATTTGAGTTCTATAGATGTTTTTTAAAATTATTAATATTATTATTGTGTTAAACTTGCACCTAACTAATTGGAAATGAAAATTTCCAAATGTCCCGAATATTCGAATTAATATTGCATGATGATGATGATGAATGAATACAAAAATTATTTTACACTTATAAAACTATATGGGTGTATAACTATTAATAATGTATTAATTTAAAGACATTGTAACTGTTTGTTTTTATAATTAACTTCCGGTTTCATGTTTATTCTCTTAACACTTTTTCAAAATTAAAATTGGCCTTGGGAATGTGGTTGGTATCTATGTTACATTCTCGTGTAAAAAAGTCAGATTTTGTTCTAAATAACATTTATATAGTATAATAAATATTTATTTATTATTATTATATATTCACGCCTATCCCCCGCAGGGGTTGGCAGAGACCACAGAGCTGCATCCGCTACCATTCATTGCAGCGAAACGGCTCTGCATTAGTCGCTTTTCGCCCTCGTGAAAATCAGGACGTGACGGGTGGCGAACCACGCCGCCGTCATTTTTCAACGAATTAGGTATATTAAATTCGTCTTAGTGAATCCCACGAGCCCCAGCAGAGCCCTGCATGCTGAGGTAAGGCACCATAGTACCCGGGGGAGCACGATCCCGGGACGGCGGCACGCTTTCGACTAGGCTCGCCCCTAGCCACGCATCCATTGGCACGGCAGACCGTGGATTGGTGGAGAGGAAGGGAAAAGAAATGCGGATTGGGGGGGTTACCAGATTCGGAATAAATATTTATAAATCCATATATATATTTATTCCGATGCGGGAATCGAACCCGCGACCATTGACTACGTGGGCGGAGGGCCGCACCACTGAGCCAATCGGTCGTCAAGAAATATTTATATTAAAACAAAATTAAAATAAATAGGAGAAAAAATACCTTTCAATGAGATAGTTAATACATACAAAATAATCACATAATTAAATCTCGTAGAACTTTAACTATTTGGTTGGCTGCATGGTGATCTGAAGTTTAACCATCTCGCATATGTGGCTTGTTACCGATCTGTGACTTTTGCCTTTCTAGTTTCATGGTAATTATACTAGTGCTACCATACTTAGGTAATTGGAGTTTTTTGTGAAAAAATTGACAGTTAAGGTGTGGTTATAATTATGTACATATTTTCATCACCTTATCTAAAAAAATATGGGAAGGAAAGGCAAACGAGTAAGTATAATAGCAATATAATCTGTCAAACAAACATCTACAACACCATAAGCTTTGCAGAAGCGTTGTCGGCCTTTAAGAAATGTGTAGACTTGTTTTTTAAAAGTTTTAATGTCGTATAGCTCCGGGAGAACTGTTGGTAGCTAATTCTACAGAGTGGAAAGAAGTTTTGAAAAAATACACATCGTACCAGATTGTCACTCATCTTATCTGGATGTCTGGCGACTTAGTAGAGATGAAACTTTTAAGTCTAACTTTTAAGCAAGTTTAATGCTACTACAAAAATTAATTAGAGTTTGAATTTAATAAAGTATAAGTTACGAGTATAAATCTGAGGGCGAGGCATAAAACTAAAGCTTGTTTATTTAAAGCATCTCGCAAATAAAATAAAAGCAACTCTAGGAAGAAAAAGCGATAAAATCCTTAACGCAAACTGTGAGGAGGCGACGAGAAGTGGGCAGCGGTCGCGTTTAGCCGAGACAAATAGAGTTGATGTCGCCGGAGCTCTACCTCCCCCTCATGTACACAGCTTTATAAATAACTTGTTTTTATAACAGACACTATCGTTTTATATTACTCTATTACAATTTCCTTGTACAATGGCATCGTAATGGACTCTTAAGTTCTTCGCGTAACGGGCGTTTTGACGTTCTGAAGTAATATTCTGTACCTAACAGGTTTGCTTTTCAATCGTTCATAACTCACACTAACGTATTTATGTACTATATAATTTTTATTAATGTACACAGATGAGTGTGTATATTATTTTTCTTTTTTCATGTCACACTCAAAATTGTTCTTCGCAGTTCACACATAAATAAAGTATAACGTAGTCTAAAGTATGTAATGAATGATGTACAAACAAATACAAAGGAACTGTTAATGTTATCTACATATGGTATCCGCTTATCATTTGCCAAATACGAAACAACAAAGGCTAATTTTATTAGTTTTTGAGCCATGCATGAATGGGCCAACTCGACCAGTGACGTACCGCAACCTTACCGAATATTGGCGTCAAGCAGTAGCCTTTGTTCTGTTCTGTGTTACCGCTTCGTATGTTGAGTGCTGGGATCCAGAGGCTCAACTCCTTCCCCCTTTCTTTAATTACCCTCTCCTTACTTCATTCTTTCCATCCTATTAAATTTCTTTTCCATTATTATTCATTACTTCAATGACATTCAGTAAAGCAGATGTGGATGGGTGGCAGTGAATATTTACCATCAGGTGCTCTGCTTGCTCTTTTGTACTTGCTCCTGCTCCACATAAAAGTTG
Source organism: Baronia brevicornis (assembly GCA_031353405.1). Taxonomy (NCBI): domain Eukaryota; kingdom Metazoa; phylum Arthropoda; class Insecta; order Lepidoptera; family Papilionidae; genus Baronia; species Baronia brevicornis. The sequence continues at coordinate 50,286 of JASFAT010003863.1, forward strand.
GATTTACATTCTTTTGGGTTACAGTGTATTTCGAAGGACGCGAGACGCTTTGATATTCTAAATTTAGGTATTATTGTGGTAATTACAATGAACATTTTCAATTTGAAAGATTTCTATATGCATAAAAATACCATAGTTTGTGTATTGTACTATTGCTACGGTAAAATATTTCATAAAACAATTGATATTAAATTATAAATTCCAGAAGATTAATAACGTTGCGTGATATAAATTTAACATTACACGAATTATGATGAAATAACTCAAGATATTTGTAATTTAGTAAAAGCCTGGGAAATTTAATTTGTCGTTAATATTGTTTGTGTCTTTTGAGCAAGGGCTTCGTTAATTGTTTGTATAATAATCTGGAGGCAACTAACTCGCAGGCTGTCCATTCACGTCGTTCGGCAAGTTAATGTTGATCTCCCGCTTCGCTTTGATGTGAATTCATGCACTAAGCAAAGGGGAAGGATTATGGACAAGAGACCCTTTGCTAATATAGCGCCGGTGCAATCATTCATGCGGCTGACTACATACATAACTCCGTGCACAGTTGCGTTATTCGGTACAGTAATCCTTTATTCATATTACGTTGTATTAGCATATTCTATTGCTGTACAGGCGTGACTTCTGCGAACCTTAAGTGAATGATGTTGCTTTTGAATCAGTTGTATGTTAATTGAAATGAATAAAGAATCTTGCTTAGAGTGCCTTTTTTTTTCTTTTCTTTGATGGAAATTAGTTATAACTATTATGCCAGTATTAAGCAAAATACGATAACATCAACACTTAAAATATAATTGGTTAATTTATCACGTTACGTTTTGATAAATTGGTGGCTATTCTACCAAAACCTATGGACTTTTTCAGTCAATTTAAAAAGTCACGATACACGCATTTATTTCATCACTTCACTTACACGCCCTAATCGAACTATATTGTATATTACACCACCAAAATTAAACTCATAATGATATAAAATTATGAAAATGAAATAGAAACACAATGTCACTGATTTAAGTTGGCAGGAAAAGTCGAGTGTCTTGGTTGCAGTAATAATGTCAATATGACTTTTCGTTAGAAATGCAACAAATCATACAAATAAAATATACAGAACTAACTCCTACAGAACTACCACGCCTATAGATCTATTAGATAAAGACAAGTGAAAATATGGACGGATTTATACTGTGAAAGAGAGCTGTAGATAAAATAATAATGTGAGCTAATTACTACCTACTCTATCTTATATAAATATAAATGAGTCGCCGAAATGTACGTACGCGCATAACTTCAGAACGCCTGCACCAAATTAGATAATTCTTTTTTTTTAGGTACACCATCTGTGCGAAGCCGGGACGGGTAGCTAGTATGTTATAAAATAAATGATATTTTAAAATATCTTCTTAAATAAGAAAATTTACTGTATATAATGTCAAACCATCTAAATGAAATTGGGAATAAAATTTTCAGCAGGCGAATATATTTTTACAACGCTGAACTATTCGCAGAAACGTTATTTCATTTCTTAGTGTAATTTCTAGAACATGTTGAATGTGAGATACGAACAAAACCTGTTTTGTTTATGATTCTGCGTGAGAAATTAAACACTGGTTGAAAAGAATACATTTTGTTGAACGGGCTTTATTCTGAGTATGGGAACGATATATTACGAATATTACTATGTATCATGACTTTGTTGTCACATTGTAAATGTTATTTATTCATTCAAAAAATATAGTTTTTTCAAAGTCGATTGGCGTGAGCTCAAACTTTATGAAAAATATCTAAAACGTTAATTACGCATTATTTTATCTACAAATGTGTGTAAGGGAATTCTTCTTGAATTGTATCAATGAATTCAAGTAGAATTCGGATAGGTCGGGCTATGAAAATCTGCTATATTTTTGTAAAAAATTTTAGGAATTTCAACAAGAAGCAGATATCTAGTTTAAATACTTTAGTTTAAACACTTTATTAGACAGTTCTAAAGAAAATATTGAATAACTTCAATATTTTGACTGTTCTCCACGCGACTTATTTTGTTCTTAATATTTTCTAGACAGTTATTTTGAACTTCCTTTTAAAGAATAGTTTTTCAATTTGTCAGTAACGTATTTATCTGTCATTACTTACCAAAAAAAGTAACAAATCATCAACAGCCTGCAACAGTTTTCTGCTAGATATAGGTTTTTCCGAAAATGCTCCATCTCGCTCTATGTTTGGTTTCACGCGCCTATTTTCTACTGCTCTGCACATACCGTCCCTACCCTTGGTATGTATATGGTATAATGGTATATGCAAGTAAACCTTTTTTTTCACAGTCCATATATGTCCCACTGCTTGTCCATTGCGGATTGACGGGGTTACCAGACTCGGAATAAATATCTGTATATATTTATTCCGCTGCGGGCATCGAACCCGCGACCATTGACTAAACTAAACCTTATCGTGCTGTAATTATTTCCAACCTGTTTCTAGTTATCAATATAAATATTATTCTAGTTGACTCAAAATATACAATTATTTGACGTTTAGCCTTTTAAAGTGAGATAATTGTTACCGTATATGTACATATGTGTAGTATTTGTATATCCATTTATAGCTTGTAAGGAGTTGCTTTTTTACTGGGTGTATTTTAGTACCTACATTGTAGCTAGCGATGCGAGTGTGTGTATACTACGTCCGTTGTGATAGTTAAGGTATAAGGGTGCGCTAGTCTGGAAGACGCCGGCGGACCGTAGGCGGCGCCGTCGGGTCTGGCGCCGGGGCTTGTTCTCTCAACTGATAGCTCTTTCACTTCGGAGAGTGTAACTTAATTTTACATTGTTTTAATGCTAGGGTACATAAATTTATAAATCACTCCCTTTTTACGACTAGATTACAGTTGTAGTAGAGTATTTATAGCTACTGATGAATTTGTGAAATTATTTACTTTTTTCTTGTTTCATTCTAAATGCGATAATATTGTCATCATTTTTTCGCCAAAATTTGAAAGTAAATATGTACATCCCGACCATTAAAACATGTACATCTATGATAACTACATTATCTGTTAATCATTCAAGTTTTTGTAATTTGTTTATACGTAGTATATAATAATTATTATTATAGGTAATGTAGCAATTCAGGGTATAATAACGTCCATGATGTTATTATGGACATATATACATCCAGTGATATGGTTGATAAAATCAACACCACCTTTAAATACCGTAATATAATATTACTGAATTTGATCTTGTCTCCGCTCATTTCATTTGTAAATAAATATAATTATTTCTGCCCGATTTGTTTTTGGAGAACATAGAAAAGGAATGTTTGAGATATAATCCTCAAATGTAGGCTATCTGATCTTCGCTCGGTGCTTAATGTTTCAAGTTTAAAGCCATTGTGGTTAGTTATTTCCCACGGAAGCGCTCGTTTAAAATCCAGAAAACGAAAACAAAACTTACAACATCTGGCCACAAAATTGGTTGGCTAACAGAGAAATCTGCATGTTAATTACTCGAAACCGAGTAACAATGAAGCCGGCCGCGCGTAAAAAGTACGAGTATCAGCGGATCGTGAATACAGCACTTCAGTAGATAAAGACAAATGAGAGACACTTTTGCAATGTTATCATCGACTCTTACATAATTTTACTCTTTTTTCACGTTTTTCTTTAATTATGTTATCATAGAAAGTTTCATATTTTTAAAGATGCGTCTTAAAATATGTATTATAAATATTAGTGGTCGTTCAGTGTTTGAAATTCGGCCGCAGTGCATTAAATTTTTGAGCTTGAACAATACAATATATACATACATCATACATAAATTTTATTTTTCTACACTATGACTCCATATAAACTATAACTATGCCCAAATATCACACCACATTGCACGTACAGAGGAAGGTACGTGCAACGTCGTTATAGAGACGTACAAGTCGCGTATTAAAATATAGATTATATTTTTGGAGTTTATTTATATTAAACTACTAAAATAGCTTAATTTTATATTTTTATCACAGCCCATATATTTCGCACTGTTAAGCAAGCTCTTCATTTCTGGAGGTATGAAGATAGTTAATGGTATCCAGACTACGGGCTAGTCTTAGGCCGGAAAACAAATCGTTGTTTACTTCTTTGTTAATTTATTTACCTTAATGCATTCGGAGAATGGCATATGAAGGTATTTAAATGTAAACGTAAAAAGTATAAATGACCATTGATTTCGATAGCGATAATATCGCCACTAAGCCATTGAGGTCGGTAAAATATAAAATAATTTAGACAAAAAGTATGCTGTGTGTTTTTACTCGATACAGTTTCCAACAATTACTCTTGATCACAAGTATAAATTACCATAGGTTCTATTTATGTATAATACGTAGGATTTGTTGCGAAGTCACGCGCTAAATAAATAACTGTCCGCTCAGACAGCACTTCAGTGGATTCCTGAAACCTTAACCCTTATCTTATTACTATTTTTTGCAGTTCGGGAATATCCCGTTCAATTTGCAGCAAACATTTTAGCAAGAAAAATAGTGCAATTAAGGATATTATACTATAATTGTACTTAAGTTCTATTAAAACTTTGTCAGGGAGTAATTTTCTCGTTACCGATCAATTGTACATTTAAATCAACTAATTAAATTACGTTAACAATAAATATATATTATTTTACATTACATTAAATTTAGGGTAATCTATTATATAAATTTAATATCTCTATCTATTATAGTATGTCTAAATTACTTCCCGGATTGTAAGTTGCAAATAAGCAATACTTTAGGAACCGAAGAGAAAATTATTACTTCACTCGAGCTCAATCGCTGAGACACTTTAGAGCGATTTTAAGAAAAGAATTTCCACAGCTTGGAACATAGACACCTCGGCCGCTCCAACAGTTTGTCCACCTAATTTGTTCGTCGAAAATAGCCGCTCCCGCATTTCCCCTTTCCGCCTGATAAGGACAGATATATTTGTGTTAAACTGTGGAAAAGAGATAGTTTCACTGTGCGCCATTACTAGTCGCATGAATGAGCGATTGCCTATTACGTACAAGCTTTTCTCTAGTTTATACTTCACGAGTCCTGTTTGTCTGATGTTGTTAAGAGATCCCTTTGTAATAATTAATTGAGCTTTATCTAACGTTCTACGGTTTAGGTTACTTGTAGCAAACTTTTAATTGAATTTGTTCATCAAATTTGGTGCTTTGCGGGTCGTCTGACTGTGGTCTCGAAAGAATTTTTATATATCACTTTGCTTCATTTTACTTCAGATTTTAAAGAAACTCTAAATTGGTGCCCAGCTGTCTATATTCTAATGCTGTTATGTTTCTTAACGATGAGCAATTGGTTTAATGGCGGGGCCGTCCATTCCTCGGAATCAGTGGTCGGAAATTCGATCCCCGCATCGGAATAAATATATGTATGGCCTAAAGATATTTATTCCGAGTCTGGTAAACCCGCCAATCCGCATTGGACAAGCGTGATGGGTTAATGTGCGGAAATGTATATTTCTTCAGAAAAGTCAATCCATTCTAGATAATAAAAGTTCCCGAAAAAAAATTTATGATAAAAATTCAGCGCGACTTATAACAAAATAATAACGATTTAAAAGAATAAAGTTCATAATACCCTCGAGTAAAGTTCATAAGGTCCTTTAAAGCTAAACACGTGTATTACACTACGACCTACATAACCACACATACTCTCGATGCGTTGTGATTTAAAAATCACTGTGTTACACGGTCGCAACGCAAGCTCCTCTCATATTAATACGAGAGCATAACGTGCCCGCTATACAGCCTCTTTCATCGGCGACACGCCATAATACCCTACCCGGCGAATGGTAATGGGACACTTAGTTTTGAAGTAGTGACCTAGGAGAATGTATTAAAGAGATTAGAGATTGGATGTGTGAATACACGTTTTAAATATCTATCTATGCGGAATTTTTCATATTTAATTCGATTTAACTAGGACCATTTATTGCTAACTTTGCAAAGATTTCTTACGTGTCATTTAAATGAAAAAAGAAACGTTTTTACTTAAAGTCCTATATTATAATTCCTCTTTAATTTTTGTATGCCATACATACATATACATATGTATTTATACCAATATGGAAATCTCATCAAGAATAATGGTCCAAGACGGGGTATTTACTTGAAGGGGCCTTAGATTGTTACTTTTTGTCGTGATGCGTCTCTTATCGTTTTGCTGAACTGAAGAGGAGCATTCGCCGCTGAGTTATCGTCGTCGTCGTCTCGACTTATAAGTGTCCTGCTCTCAAGTCTTTCCCATGAAGATCTAAAGCTTCTTAGGCCAACAAAAGAAAAACACTTACCAAGGCACAATTTCAACAGATAATGAATGATCGTCGTTTTATTAATTATAGGTTATCTTTTCTAAGTAGAAAAATATACATATTATTTTTACTTCAATGAACGCTAAGAGTTCTTTTGGTTTATGTCATTGATATAGCAGAATAGAGAATTTGATGCGATGCCATTTTTTTGTAGAATAACTGAAAGTTGGGGAAGGAAAGGACTTTTGTATCCGGTTTCACAGCTAAAGCAAACTCTCAATGTGCTTACATCACAATATATTCGTTAAAATAAAACATTTGCATACGCGGGACGAATATATTTTGTAAAACTTAAAATTCAGGCTATTTATAGGTAACTTGTTATTAAGTACTGTTTATAGTATTATATACTATAGTGAACTTGTATTATATCATAAATTTTGTAATGCAAGTGTACCAGTTATTTTGATAAATTATGAAGTATATTAACAAAAATTTACTAACTATTTCATTGTAAGTAATAGTATCATATGATGTAATGATTTAAAAGAACCCTCGTTCGTAATAGAATTCGAAAGTAACAACTATAACTTTCTATGTAGATAAAATACGTCTTTAAAGACGGGAACCTAATGACTTTTATAGCTATGGGTAGCAAATAAAGAAGTGAAATATTCATGATATAAATTTGTCGAAAAATAATCTATTAAAGTAGAAGAAGCATTAGTGTAAAGATAGGTAGGTATATTTGTGATAATTTGTTATAAATATTTACGAAAAATGAGTTTTTGAAGTCCTTATCGTGAAAGTTCCGTGAAATCGATAACGTAAAATAATATATCAATACGTTTTTTGTTTTATTTGGAATAATAATTAGCGATTGAGCGGTCCCCGTAGTGAGAAATTATTTGGTTTTTAAACAAGTTAGTTTAGGATTTGCATAAGCCTATTTGTAATGCATTGTTTGCATATTTTTTATTTTTATTAAGAATATAAAATAAGTTCTTAAGTAAGACTTCTTAGTTAAGTTTTTGTATTCCGTAGCAAATAAGTGTAAGATATAATTAAAAAAATAGACAACATATTACAAAAAAAAAGAGGGAGTATATCAAGTGTGTCCAAGACGTTTTGATTCAGTCAATACAAGTGTTTAATATTCTACTGATAGACTTATATACTATACATAGGCCTCTAGCAATCCTGCCCAGCCGTAGTGCCAATGATGTCACTCCAGTAACGCTCTTTCCCAACATCCTAGTCTTATTTATACCGTTAGTATTTGATGGTCATAGCCTCATCTGTTTGTTAATAGTTGAAACGACTAGATTTCTTACATCATCTGACAGTCCACTGCTGGATATATGTAGATCTCTCCCAAGACGTAACACGTAAGTTAGATCTGGTAGCTTCTTCTTATATCCTGCATTTATTAAGAAAATTTTACAAAAACAAAAAACAATGATTTTTTTTTTAATAGAATTTTATCCTTGAAATGTTTACACTAAATCAGAACCGATGACATCAGAACGTCAGATTACTGTGAGTGTATTTACAGCCTGACAGAATTGCAACGTTTATGGTGTGCACTAGCGTAATGACAGTGACGTAATTAAGAGTAGACGAAGTAGTAGGTATTTATTGTGCATTGTGCAATCCGCTTGGCCAAGAGCCAAAATATACTCAAGGCGATATGAATCAGCGTAATGTGTTAATCCGCCAATCCTTGTTATCGTGAGATTACATATTATAGCAGTTGGATATCGAATTTTTTCCACCTGTTAACTATTCCTGTTCGAAAAAAAATAAAGTTTGACATAGGAAAAGTAGCATCACTCGCTGACACTTATGTTATTTTATTATGTGTATATATGCATAGATATGTATATTTTATGTGTATGTATGTGTTTATTTATGTGTACTTATATATGTATTCCAAATTTGAATAATGACCGAATGGGAAGGTCACAGCATGGGCCCGTCTAGTGATTATGCTACATGACCTATTATGCTACATCCAACTTCACCTGTAAATTGTCACAAATAAAATAAAATAATTAAATAAATACATATCGTCACGCCTGTCTCCCGTAGGGGTAGGCAAAGACCACAGATCTCCATCTGCTACGATCTCGGCATACTTTTTTGCTTCCTCCACACTCATTAACTGGTGTAAATTACCAGTTTAATGTATGTTTCAAATAAATAATCAATATTTGAAATCGAACCCATGATCTATATAGAACGCAAGAAATTGCGCTTAAGATTTTGACTAAATTTTTATATTATTATAAGATTTAATATCGTTTCGAAATAAAATAAGACAAAGGAACTATTCTTTTCCATTGTAGTTCTATTTTAGAGATTTATAATATCCATTCTTTAGCAGTCTGATATTCGACCGCTTGCAGGCTTCGTCGGTGTATATAGAGACGTTAAACTAAACGTTAAGGGACGACAATGCCGACTGAGACCGAACGAGCCGTGCAGCAATAATCCTAAATGCAAGACGAAAAACGACGCCCGCATTGTGCGAGGAAAATCGAACTCGAATGTCGCGAGACGAAAGGCTCTTTGTGCACAATCAATGGCCCCTCGATTGCTGATAACTTTCTTTGCAGTCTCAAAGTTTAAGTTAGGAACTGCTGCCGGCATATCTATTTTAATGCAAGCTTCACTTGTAAGGGGTTTCTTTTAAATGGATAGGTACATAGCTGACATCGTAAAACATTTCATTATTATCTTTTAATTTCTAATATTACTGGTACATGTATCTTATTTATGATATTGTATGAGCATCGACAGTCGTCAACGACGTAGATCTCATCCAAACAATTTTAAATATAATTAGAAAATTGGAGATGTTCGTCTCATTTGTTGGACTTGTTTGAACGTATTTACAAAATATTGAGACAGTAGAAAACTTCTTCACTACAAAGGTATTCGAAATTAAGATTACATAAAACGTATTCAAGTGAACTATGAAACTTTCTTGTTGCTCATACAACAAGTTGATTAGTTGTGAAGTAGGATTAACATTTCATTTATTAATTTGAACTTAGTTGCTTTTTGAAGTAGCCTCTTCATTTCAGTTAAACACAATTATCCTTAAGTAATTATCTGTACTTTCTAGACGTATTTCATGAAACTAAATAATCCTTTGCATAGTTCGCTCATTACTGTCCAACTAATTGTTCGTATAAGCCAATACTTCAATAATACAGTCAGGGTAAGATATTCCGGCGATTAAGCATATTCCGCGCCGGGGTGCGGGTAATCAGCCCGCGCCTCTGCTGTTGTAAAAAAACGCAATATAATTTAATCTTTTATTTGTTACTTTCTTAAAACTCTGTAATTTACAAAAAAATGCACAAACAAAAATCAACAGTTTAGTATATACTCGTATTAATATTATCCCCCTCCTTTATGAAAAGTCAGAATGTGTCAGAAAGGGCCCGACTTGTGGTTCATCAGGGGGTGCTTGTTCCGACGCTTATATACGGTAGTGAAAGTTGGGTTTGGCAGAAGAAGCATGAAAGCAGACTGAATGCGGTGGAAATGAGAGCATTAAGAAGTATGTGTGGTGTAACCTTGAATGATAGAATAAGAAATGAAGATATAAGAGAGCGATGTGGAGTAAAAGAAGGTGTTGTGACAAAAGTAGAAAAAGGGATGCTTAGATGGTTTGGACATATAGAGAGGATGGATGAAAGACGACTGGCAAAAGAAATTTACCTTGCGAATGTGGATGGAAGGGCCGGAAGAGGAAGACCACGAAAAACGTACCCTGACCAAATTGCTGAACTTTTTAAGAAAGGCCAGGTCAAGAGTACTCTCAACCGGCGGGCTTGCATGAGGAGAATAATGAGTGTGGAGGAAGCAAGGGAAGTATGCCGAGATCGTAGCAGATGGAGATCTGTGGTCTCTGCCTACCCTTACGGGAGACGGGCGTGACGATATGTATATATATATATATATATATATATATATATATATATATATATATATATATATATATATGTTAATATTATATATTCCAATAAAATTTCCAATTTCTAGCATTCGGCGCCCCCTAGGACCCCGCGCCCGGGTGCGGCTGCACCCCTTGAACCCTCGGGTAAAGACGGCCCTGAATATAGTCATTATCACGTTAATTTTATTTGGTACCGAACTAAATCTTAGCATTCAGTAATAACTCACAATCTTCTTGTTACTGCAGAAATTAAGATCTTGCCTTGTGGCGGTCACGTACAGGGTCGACTTGTTTGTAATACGAAGGAGTTCATCGGTCCAGCTCGTTAAGCGTTGGAGCGTGCTTTTATTACAGCGAGGCGTGCGCCACTGTCGCGCGACACTTGAATATTAAATCGGTCTACACTGGGTCATTTATTTTTTTATTTTTTTTATGGGATAGGAGGGCAAACGAGCAAGCGTGTCGTCTGATGGAAAGCAATCAACGCAATCAATAGACAACCGCGACACCGGAGGAGTCGCGGAAGCGTCGCTGGCCTTTTAGGTATGTATAAGCTTGTTTTTTGAAGTTTCCAATGTCGTATCGGTTCGGAAAGACTGCTGAGAGTAGCTGGTTCCACTAACTGATGGTGCGTGGAAAGAAGTTACGAGATAAACGCACCGTAGTAGATCGCCACTTATTCAGATGGTAGGGATGAAATTTTCCTTTACGGCGAGTTGTGCGGTTGTGGAATTCGGCGGCGGGAATTATTCCAAACAATTCCTCGAAGCATTCCCCATGATAGAAGTGGTAAAAAATGCTGACAGATGAAACATCTGTCCGCAGCGCTAGAGAATCAAGCCGATCGGTGAGATCTTGGTCATCGACGATTCGGATCGCACGACTTTGAATGCGGTCAAATGGAAGAAGTTGATATTGAGGAGCCCCGGAGGAGTGTGGCCTGACTATATACGAATTAACGTATATATTTATTAATGGAGTCAGGCGTTACTTTGCGGAAATCCATCACTATATGGACAGTCAAAAGTTTTACTTAGCTAAGATCCGCGACAAGCAAAACAATAACAGAAAATTAATAATGTGTGTTTTTCCGTTGGGTTTAGTGGATTATTTGGAACTTTAAACCAAAAACTTACCGAAAATCGGCCATCAACTCTCCACCCACCAACCACTATACACAACGCCAAACACACACTATCACTTTTCCATCTTGTACACGACACGTGTTTCGCCCCAACACGACTGTACACTCACGAGTAGACTCTACGGAAGACAACCTTTCGGTTGTCTTCCGTAGAGTCTACTATACCTGAAGATGCCTCGTGTTGGGGCGAAAAACGTGTCGTGTACAAGATGGAAAAGTGATAGTGTGTGTTTGGCGTTGTGTATAGTGGTTGGTGGGTGGAGAGTTGATGGCCGATTTTCGGTAAGTTTTTGGTTTAAAGTTCCAAATAATCCACTAAACCCAACGGAAAAACACACATTATTAATTTTCTGTTATTGTTTTGCTTGTCGCGGATCTTAGCTAAGTAAAACTTTTGACTGTCCATATAACGTATATATATTTTACACATTGTCTCGTGGCTACTGATAATAATCAAGCGCGGCGCTCGTTTTCAACACTGAGGACGCATCCAATAAGTAATCTGGGTGCCACCCAACTTGTCGATCTCGTCCATAGTATATATATATATATATATATATATATATATATATATATATATATATATATATATATATATATATATATATATATATATATATATATATATATATATATATATATATATATATATATATATATATATATATATATATATATATATATATATATATATATATATATATATATATATATATATATATATATATATATATATATATATATATATATATATATATATATATATATATATATATATATATATAAGACATTTTTAATGACGCAATTGATTTACTTACATATCTTGGCCTTATATTTATGTATGTTACAACTATAGAATGTTACCTTTGCTGGCAACACATCTGTAACGCATATATTGTGGTAGAAATATGTTGTTTTGTTTGTTCTTCGAAATTTCCAATATCGTATTTAGGCCAAAAACCGCTAAAGGATTATGTATGTTCGATGACGATTATACTATATGATTCTATCCTCGCATATTCAGTTCCGGTGCTGAATCCTTCTTTTTTCAATGTTATTTTCGAAACGATTATCGCAGAAGTGTTTTCGAGAGACATCAAACAACCTCTTTACGATCATCTCAGTCAGAGTACGTGATTTCTGAGCCAAGGGTTTAATCCCGGAAGAAAATGAAATTTTTTTTAACGTACATATATATTGACACGCCCATTTCCCGTAGGGGTTGGCAGAGACACAGATCTCCATCCGCTACGATCCCGGCACACCTTCCTTGCTTCCTTTTTCCATTTTTCCATTTTTTTGATGAAAATATGGATGAGTGTGGAACTCATCTATATTTTCATCCATCCTTCCTCTCACATTTATCGTAGCGAAACGGCTCTCCGTTAGTCGCTTCTCGCCCTCGTGGGAATCAGGACAAGACGGGTGGCGAACCACGTCGCCGTGAAATTTCTTTCTAAAGAGACAGACAAATTTGGTTTTTAGATCCATGAAAATTCTAGTGTGAGATTATGAGTGTATTAGAGTATTTAATTTTATTATTATTGTTTCAAACGTTTACTGACCTCCACAGTTCTAGAGACAATTATTGCATCACAATACGCTTTGCATTACAGGTGTTGTAATCAATGCAATTAAATGTGTATTAGGCGTACTGATGGTTGCTCATTACGTGATAGTTGTGTATAATTATTCAAATTTTATTGAATAAGTGTATATCCATAATAATCTTTATAAAATGATTTATACAATATATATTTTTGCCTTTTTATACAGCCTATATAAAACCCACTGCTATGCGCGGACCTCCCCTTTTTCTGGAAGGGTGGACATTAACCCACCACACTTGTCGAAGGCAGATTGGCAGGGTACCCAAACTAGAAGTCCATACCTATGTATTCCTAGTTTGGGTAAGCCATACATACGAGTATGTACATTTATTCGAATTGAATTTCGAACTCACGATTTAAGATTGACTCTGAAAGCGATACTTTTGAACGAATCGTTAGGTCGTCCTTTTTAGTTATATCATCAGCCAATTTTATTTACAGTGTGGAAAGCCTAACGATATGTTTCGATGCTTTCATTTTCTGAAAATATATTATTTGTGACTAGTTGATAATCTTCTTTTGTCCTGTTAGGAAAGATATTATAAATGCATCGGGCGTCTCGTCTGAGCTTCCTTTACGGTCGTTGTAATGAAGTCATAGCACAATTGCTATTGTTATTGTTAGTGTTGATAATGCAATCACTTACGTTGATGACTCTATATGATTGCATGTATATATTATACATAGCTGTATTAAATTTGTTAAAAAATCCGACGTAAATATTAAATATTTCAATAGCACTATCTCAATACAACATAATACCAGCGAATTGTTAAATTATCACGACGAATGTATGCATTTTAGTTTGGTATTAAGATATAATCCGACACATTAAGGTACAGCGGTACACACGACAGTAGTATTAACAATTCTATTATGATTTGCGAGCTATCCGTTGCGTTGGGGAACTACGGAATCCGTGCGATAATAGTAACATCACGTAGTTCGAACCTGTTCTTAGTGAGATGCAGCTTATACAACGCATATGAATAATTTTGATTAATATTAGAACGAACTAAACTAATGTACGAATTGTATACTAACATAAAATATTGACAAAAGTGAAGAAATATATATAGTTCATATTAAATAAACTATACATATATAAAAACATGTGTGATTTTTATTTTCACCAATATCTTTATTAGGATTGTGGATAGCTAAGGACAGGTAAATATTGTAATACATGCGGTTATAGTTGAATATTGGAACTCATCACGTCTAAAAATTTCTTTAATTTACAATTTAGGTAGTGGATTTATGTCTATTATATATATTTAGGGTGGAGGCTTAACTCCATACCACGTGGTGAAATTTGTATAGCATAGGTTATTTGTATAGCATATTTAATATTGTTTTCTTGAAATTATTGTTCTAATTATCAATTCATATATATCATATATGCGATATGTATAAACAATGTATTCCTTACACAGATTTTGTGTTAGGGATCATCCGGTAGTTGTATGCGGATGGCTGGCCATAAAAGGTGCTATGATTTATAACGCAAACGTTATCAAACAGAACACGTGGTCTGTTAACTATATTATTTGGTATGATGTGACATTGTCATTCCAAACAGGTATAACATATGGTGGAGTGACTTTACTCTTACTTTGTAATACAACTAGCTGCAATTTTATTAATCAATAGCTGTACTCAATCCCGTTATCACGTCTTACGAGAATCTCTACAAATATTCATTTTTTCATGAAGTATCTAGAAAATTATTAATGTTTGTAAAATAAACTAAAGTTAAACGCCGTATACTTTTAATATGTTTATCAAAAAATTTATGTTAATTAAAATATTTAAAGAACTCATCAGAAAGATCTCTTCACAAGTCTTTTATAAATTGTACGAACGTATCTTTTTGGACTTATTTTGTTTGTTTCATTTTGTCTCTGTCCTGTTTTCAATATTCTTTACCTTTACAATATTCTTTACCTTTTTTCAAAGACAAGCAACGTATTAAAAGTGTCCCTAGTGCATCCCAGGTATCTCGCGTTCGTTATCATTAATCTTTAGAATTTATTAACCGTTCTTAATCAGATACGAAGGCAAACAAGCATGACCTGATTTAACCCAATAGCCGCAGCCCATAGACATTTGCAATAACAATGCTGCTGTAGGTTTCAACGTATCAATTCAGAAAAAAATTTAAATATTACAAATATTTGCAATAGTTATATTGTGATATTTTTTATTTCTATTTTAAATTGGTTTACCGCTGAACGCAGTGTCTAGTCTTCTTACGCTCCTGATTCACCAGTATATTATTATAATATTTATACATTTAATAGTTCATAAATGTTTTATGCATTTTCTTTTGTGTTTCTTAGTAGCAATAATTGAATTGCAAGAAGTTTATCGTTAAAGCTCAGTGAAACCGTCAAACATATGATGTAATAAATTTTCTACGGCTTCTAATTAATGAGTGGCCGGCCTATTGCAATATTGGCGGGCGGTTCGACACTTTAATCCGTCAGTCATTTGTTACGATTTGAATTATTTTAATGAGCGGCAAAGATCACGCTAATTAATAGTATAAATGGCTGGCTCTCGATAATAAAATAAGTCGGTGTTCGATTAGTGGACGTCGGGGCAATATCGGTGTCTAGGTACGCGTGTCGCGCGAAAGTTGGCTCGCGACCAACGCTGTGTCGCTGGATGCAGACTGACCATTCCGTTTTATTTTATGCTCTCATCAGGACCTTTGCCGGGGATATAAAATACGAAACTGCGTGAAATTTTCGCATGTTGCTTATATAATACTTTTGATCTTTATTAAATTCTTGGTTAGTATTATATAATGGGATAAAGCATATATATTTAGATAATACTAAAAGTTACAATAATACATAATGTTTAAAAAATATAAAGTTGCTTATAAATTAACACAATTTTACTTACGGTATAGGTATTAAAATATGTTATAATATATACTTGTTATAATACAGCCCAATACCGACCAGCTGTATACGTATACAGATTTTTATGGGATAGGAAGGCAAACGACCTAGCATTTCGCCTGTTGGAAAGCAATTAATCCCACTAGTACACATATAATTTCAGGAGCGATGCGAAGCGATTAAGACGCATTGCAGAAGCTATGACCTTATCATCATATCAGAAAATAGTGCATATGTTTTTTTATTTGTTTTTTATTTATCAACAATAATTTCCGTGGTTTTAAGCATTTTGTTATCAACGAGATGTTTTCCTAAACTTAGGGACAGTAGCTAATAGTCTTAAATATGTTTTGGGATAAAAAATGTTCTAAAAGATAAAGAATAGCTTTAAATACCGTCAAGATTAAATCTGGTCGTTGTCAATAGAAGACCGTAGAAACAGACAGATGGATTTTGGTTTAAAAACGTGAGTTAATTACATCGACATCATAGACAAACATTATGGTGATTTTTAAGTAGTTTTGAAGAAAATAAAATTAACACGTTCGTATTTTACTTTGATTATACCACAACTGCAAATAATAATGTGAACTACATCGATCAATCGCATACGTAACCTCTAGCCCCTGCGGATTAAAGTAGCCAGTTTGGCAGCGCACCAACGAGTTCTCCCACAACAGTGCCGGTAGATAAATGCTATGAAAATATTTTCAGTTGACAGTGGCCGCATGGATCCGACACACGTGAAAATCCGATTATCTCTTAAATCTGTTGACATACAAACTCCGTCATGAATATTAAACGCACCTTGTTATCAGTATATTCGTTTCCAACCGCAGAGCATAATTTTGAAACGGATAGAATCAGGTAAAATAATAACAAAAATATTATATGAATGAATCAAGCGTGTTGCGTATGCTGGCGGAGCTTATTATGTAAATGTGATCCCTTGTGTATTTTGTTGATAAAATTGAGAGCGCACAATAGGCGTCGGGGACAAGGTGTTCATGATATATTACCGCCAATTTAGCGTGGTATTCTTAATAAACATCTTCTTGGTGTGATGGTTAATGGTTCCGAAAGAAACAATAAATTACTTTGAGTAAAATACACCAATACGCACTACTGTGTGTGTTTAAAACATATATATTCCTTTATATTTAATCTAATATAAAATATTACTGTATTTTATATTAGCTTAAATATAAAGGGATATGTAATTCTGTGCACAGGTTGGTCACGGGTAAATGTTAGATAGTGTACAATGATTTTTTAAATCTTTAAAAATGTGTGATAATTTGGAATTTCAAAGGCTCTTTAAAGTCACATATTTTCCCATAAAAATGGGAATCCTTCAAATAATTAGAAAATTAGTTTTGATCTAATGCTGCTTGCTAGCTTATTTTAATTTGATAAGCTGAAAAAAAAAACATATTGGAAACGTACAATAATTTCATTGTATAATATTATTGTGCTCTGCAGAGAGTTCGAAATGCTCACATCGCGTAATCGAGCTTGAATATGAGGGTATAATTGCTTATTTGGCTCATTTAGGATTCACCCGCGGACCGGGCAAATATGATAGCCGCCCCTGGCGGGCGCATTCACCGCTCCGGTTGAGTCGTACGTGACCATTTTGTTATTGATCTCCAATCTCGCAATATGAGAAAATAAAGTGATTTAAAAATAATATTCAATTGAACACCATGTTATATTTATAAGAGTTTAATTTTACGTATTGCTCTCTTTTATTTAATATAGGAGTAATGGAATTTAATCTTTTTTAAATTTCAACTTACTACTGCAAAAAATAACGAAATAAACAAGTTATTATTAGAAGTTTCTTTTGGAGTCGAACCAAACAGTAATGTTTGGTTCACCAACAAAGGTTTTATACTTAACAAGACATATAGAGATATAAAGACATAAGACGAATTAAGGCTTACTATGCAGAAGCATATTAATTAATAATAATCTACTACTCGAAAATATCGTTGAATAACTGTTTAATTTTTTTTATGGGCTAACGAGCAGGCGTGTCACCTGATGGAAAGGAATCAACGCCGCCCATTGACATCTGCAGTGCCATAGGTAGTGCAGAAGCGTTACCGGCCTTTAAGGAAAGTGTCATTATGGGAGGAGGTTGGGCCTCCAGAACTCAACCGCTCACCGAACGAACGCGGTAGCTAAGTTACCACTCAGACGCCGGTTTTCTGCGGGGGTGTGGTACTTCCCCGGACGAGCTGGCCCATTCATGCTATACACTAATAATATGCCATTCAATACGAAGCAATATATTAAAGTTCTGTTTTATATCCACATTTTTGAATTTTTGTATAAGTTGATTACGGTTTAGTTACGTTTTCTATGATTTGTTTCTGTAACGCTGCTGCCTTATACCCAGCTTGTGACAATTTATTATCGACGACCTTTTTTACTATTGGTGCCGGGGTTGCGCTTGATGCCGGGGCTCCCGGCAATCAATGGTCGCGGGTTCTATCCCTACATCAAGATAAATATATGTATGGCCTACAGATATTTATTCTGAGTCTGGTTATCCTGCTAATCCGTATTGGACAAGCGGGGTGGGTTAATGTCCGTTCCTCCAGAACACGGTCGTCATTTCAGTTCTCGTCTAAGCGGTTGTCAGTCCTCCGATAAATAATTTATGTACGTTTTTTCTATTTCTGTGACAAGAAATAAGCGTAGAATACTATGTTTTCCATATTGGAAACCATAATACTTCAAAAACGGAGTAGTTTTTTTTCGAGAAATATGTTTGTAATATAGTTTTGTTAAAGACGATTCTTTGTCAAATTTCCTTTTAACCACATCCAATGAACAATACAATGGAAGGTACTAAACGTAACAACATATAATATTGGAATAAATAGTTTCAATCGATATTATTTTTTTTTATAGTTAAGAGAAATTTGTTTCGAAGAATGCTAAATCATATTTCATCAATCATTTTCTAAATATCTTAAATAATAACAAACTCTGACTAAATGTCCGATACATGAAAAGTAATTGTTTTCTCTGTTGTCATTTGAAAACATTTTTAGTTAGCAAAATCTTTAAAAATACACGCGAAGTTACAGCATATTTTCAACGGCCTACTTTGCTTTTCATACGGAGTAAATACATAAAAATGTTCCAGATATGTCATTCAGTGTGGAAGCCTATTCTAAAACTGACCGTACGAACGCCCCTCCATCATGATTATATCTTTTTCGTCCAAATTATCGTCTAAATTTTATGTTATTTAACTTGCAATTCTTTCAAATAAATAGTTGTCTAAAAAGTTTTTTATTAATTAGCTTTTCTATCTTTCTGTTTGAATATTCAGTATGAATCGCAATCGAATTTAAACTGAGATCTCCACAAGCTAGAGTTCAAACTTTTAACACACATAGCTCTTTTGCTCTTTGTTTATCTATTCAAATAAAATTGTACACTATTTTTGCAATGATGTAGTTAATTATAGCACATAGCTCAAGACTAAAAAGGTAGTTTTTTATAATAATAACCATGGCTTAAATCGGATGGAGATGGTGTAGTAAGAAAAAATTTTAAAAGTTATTTTAATGTTTAAGTCCGTTTTAAATCTAAAAAAATCTTGATTTATTAGTTTATTAAAACTGAAGTAGTTTTTACTTTTAATAGCTTCATTATATATATTATAGAAACACTTTTGTTCTATGTGGACATGTTTATTCTGCTCTATTTAGGAAGAGGCCTCACAGTCCTTTAAAAATATTTTTTAGTATGTACATTCCCTAAGTAAATTTGTAGTTAACAAAGAAAATAGTCAAAAATTCAAAGGTATACTAGAGATATTCAGGGATTCGAATTTTTGTCGTTAACATTTTGTTAAACCTTATTGAACGTGTATTCAACAGAGCGTCATCTTTCGCATTTATTGGCTGTATCTTATGTAATAATATTTAAAGAAAGAATAAATCTTATAGGAATATTTCGTTCTTAATATTATTATTACACTCCTGTATGTGCGAAGAGCAATTTACGTTTTTCTAATTTACGCATGGGAACCAAAATATTCTGGGATAACAATTTAAAAACGTTTTGACATCATGCACAATGCACATAAAACAAATAATAAAATAAGCATAAAAATAATGTTTCTACAATTAACATTTGTCATTAGAGATCGGTGCACAATTGACAAAGGCCTTCCTCAAAGACTTCCATGTTTGCCTATCCTTTACAAATATCATTTTGTACTAGCAACTCTTCTAAGATCATCTTGGATTTTGTGATTTTGTAAAATGTAAAATATAAAATTGTTGAAATTGTGAGATTGTTGTGTTGTGGAAGATTGTTGAATTGTGTGTTAGTTGGAAACTGTAAAATGCTGGGAAGATGCTCCCCAAATAAAGACAGTTTTGTCGCTATTATATAGACGGACACTTTATTATGTTTATATGAATTGAACAATGATCTCAATGCTAAATAAAGCTGGTCTGGACTAGTGCAACAAGCTCATGTTATGTTGTTGATTAATTTAAAATAATAATAATAATAATTGTTTATTTTTTGTTCCAGGTAAGTCTCACATAAAAAAGACAGAATTAAGTGGCGTAAAGTGAGTACAATCCATTTAAATCAATCAATTGTAAAAACTGTATTAGTTTTAATAGTCCACTGCTGGACATTGCCCTGTCTAAAGATTGGCGTAATTCTTGCGTTTAAATTGAAGATCGCAAACTAATTCAATACTTAATTAGACATTTCGGCATATCTATTGGAATTTGCTCACATAGCTGCCTCGTACGACACCCACTGCATGAAATAAAGTGGTCTTATTCTATGCTGGAACCACGCAACAAATTCATTATAAACATAAAATTCTATTACAAACATAATATTAAATATTTAACGAGTAATATATAGGAAGTTTGACCTCTGATTAATAACAGTACGGCGACGATAATGTCCATTTTATATGATTGGTACATGCGATACTAATTACACTTACAGAAGTTAGAAATAAATAAAATGCTTTTAATGTTCGTGTTAGAAGGTAATAATATTCATATATTACCTTCCGCTGTTTCCGCCGTTTTCTTTGAAAGTGGTATAAGTCCGTTTTGATACAAAATTAGTTAATAATAAAAATGAATATAATTTACTATGAATTTTTTATGTATAAACTTTTTCCAATCATCATATCATAATTACTTTGAAAAAAATTTGAAATTAGCTTTAATGTGGCTTAAAGTTGTTCAGTTCCCCGATAACACCGAAATTATCTACCATATTTTTTTGTATTCTGGGCACTCTTATTTACCAAATCATGCCGATTTTGGAACTATCGAGAAAAAATATTTATTGTATGTCCCCAAAGGCTATTATACTATCCTAAACCAATGCCGAAAATTGATTTTGTTTGTATAAAACCCTTAGATGGTGCAATTCTAATAGGACGAAAACATATTAATGGTGAAAAAGTTAATTGTTTGAAGATATGTTGGATAAAGATTTTAAAAAGCAAACCATATACAATGTTCAATAAAACTTAATTTAGTGAGAGTGAGGACTTTAAATCTACAGAACTATATGACTATGGAAATATAGTGCTAACACATTTATATCATCATTCCAGACTTATGATTTATTTATTATTAAATATACCTACAATACATCATGACTATTTTCAAGAACTTGATCATAATGAAAAAAGTTAAAATAAATCATAATTATAGTAAGAGTATAAATATTTTTGGTTGAATGGTAAATGATGAAATAAAGCCTTTTTATTGTGTTATGTTTTATTTTTTTTATCGTTGAAGTACTTCATAAAAAGAAATTGGTTTGTTTGAATTGAGATCTCATAGTTAATATTATGTAAATGTAAGATTTTCACTTTTTGCTTACTTTGAAAGTCATTAAATGTATAATTTTTTGTTAATTACATTAAAATAATGAAGAAAAAATTATTATAAATTTAAATCAATTTAATATTTTAAAAAATACACAACTAGTGTATTAACGTATATTCATATTTTTCAAATTATTCAAGTGCAAAACCTTAAATATCTTTCTCCATATAAAATAAAATATCCTTACACCATTTTCAAAGAAAACGACTCATATTATATTAATGATAAATTTGTGTAAACACTTTGATATTGAACGATATAAAACTATGAGATAGAATTTTATCTCTTCGCAATTGAAATAAATCATAAATGAAACTATATATTGCTCTTTTTTTTATATTTTGAATTTAAATAAGATTTCGATTATCATTCAAAACTTTTCTTATTAGTTCTTCGTTGGGTTCAATATCATAAGTACCTAATCTTGTGTAAAATTATGAAAGTGGTGCGTGTTTGATAGCCCTAATGTACGGTACATAGATTTCATGTTGAGCAAACTTCACGTCTGCGGGGGTCCAAAGTGAAATTCGCCGTAATGCTGTTTTGCGGGTTTGCTTAATGTTCCTGAAACCAGCGACGCGTGCAACGTATGCTACCAGTGCATACGTTGTGTTTATACGAGCACTCCGTAATATTCTACCTATGATTTCATACTCCACTCTGTTTATGTTGGTTTTCAGCTTTGAAACTTTTTTAAAAGAGCTAGGTAAGTAAGTATAAGGTGATTAATGGAGTCAGGCTTCACTGCGGAAATCTATTACTATGTGGACAGTCATAAGTTTCACTTAGCTAAGATCCGCGACAAGCAAACATAATGTGAGTTTTCCTACTGGATGAAGTGGAATTATTTGGAACTTAAACCAAAAACTTACCGAAAAACGGCCGACAGCAACTCTCCACCCACCAACCACTATACACAACACCAAACACACACTACTACTTTTCCACCTTGTAAACGACGCGCGCAAGACAACCGAAAAGTCTTTTCGGTTGTCTTCCGTAGAGTTTACTATACCTGAAGATGCTTCGTGTTGGGGCGAAGCGCGTGTCGTTTACTAGGTAGAAAAGTGGTAGTGTGTGTTTGGTGTTGTGTATAGTGGTGGAGAGTTGCTGGCCGTTTTTCGGTAAGTTTTTGGTTTAAGTTCCAAATAAATCCACTTCATCCAGTAGGAAAACACACATTATTAAATTTTCTGTTATTGTTTCGCTTGTCGCGGATCTTAGCTAAGTGAAACTTTTGACTGTCCACAAAGTAAGTATAACTAGAATTCTTGTTAATCGGTTAAACTAAGCGTATAATGTTTGTTTAATGAAAGTATGATTCAAATCAATTTCCCAATGGGAGATACGAACCCACGACATCGGTTCATAAGAGCAATTCTTACCAACTCTTAAATTGCTGATGTTATCGCTGTTTCGTTTTTTCCCGTTATATATTTATATATTTTAAGACTTTACTTGACTTTTTATGACGCGCTTGTAATTCTTATAAGCGTATTCTTGTAACTAACTTGGTTTGCATCATTGTCTACTTCGAGGTTTTGGGTTCAACTATAAATATTATTGTAACTAACTTTAGTTACTTATCACATTCATTGTTTTGATTTTCAGAACTTTATATAGTAGGGAAGTCGATGGGAGCCGTATATATGTATTTTTATTACTTTTTGCAGGATTAATTATTTCCAATGTGATACAATTTTTGATAAGGGAATTCGGGAACAGAAAACTAACACTTCGCTTTTATTCAATGCATTGATATCTTTGGCAGTGTTATAGGCGGACGAAGAAAATAACCTTAGTATTCACTGATTGTAACTAACACTTTTTGATAATCTGCTTTAAATAAAACAAGTATCTAACAAAACTCATACATTTTTTCTACATTTTTATTTTTATTTAAATGATGATTACAATTTAAGTATGTAAACACAATTAGTTAGGAGCTGTGTTAACGATCTAAGATTCTATATTCAAATATATGTATTTTTTACATTGGATTATTGACGTGAACTATATCTTCCTGAATGTAACATTATAGGAAAGCTAGAGTGGTTAAGGATAGTTCTAGTAATGAAGCTTACTTTTATTTTGTTAATAATTAAAATAAACATCATTTTTATTTTCGTGTGATTTGCTTGATTTATGCCAAACCATTGGATACTTATGTAGTTGTTATGTTAAAGTCTCTTAGGATTCGTAATTTATTTCTATAACACAAATTTTCGACGAATTGAAAAGTGAGTGAGTCATTTACGAATTCCATAAGTTCTTACAATGCAAAATGACAAACAGACGACCAAACGGACGTGTCTACACAAACGTTTCGCAATCGTTGCGAATTCAGCAATATTGCAAAAGAAAACAACATTGTGTTTATAACAATGCTCTGAGAATCATAACCGTCGCCTGTGAAATATATACGTCGATCGTGAACGTCGCACTTTTGCTTATTAATATTTTTAATATTATACCGAACTTCATCATCATCATCAACATTATTTTAAATATTTTTTTGTCTACCGTTTTAAATGATTTTATTCTTTATTAAAGCTTAAATTTCAAAATTAAGTACTTCATCATAATTCACGTTCATCAAGCACTTATGTCACAATTTGATCCTATCATTTTTCAAAGGATTTGATAAAATCTTTTTGGAAAATAGCTGTCTTTAAATTACTTTAAATAATATCTTAGCGTTATTAATACTTACAGAGTCAACTAAAAAATAAAAGAATCATCTAACTGCTTGTGTAAAGTTATCAAATTTGTGTAAGCTCCTTAGGATCTAATAGGGTTACATAAAAATTAATTAAGATTAATACCACTATGTAATATGTCACTAATATCACGAAGGACATGTATTAAACCGTTCAATTCGAAAGAGTAGTTTTCTTAAACGTTAGTAGGTACACGCCGTATGTGTCATAGTCTATACGACTGTATGTCTCAAGTAAGTGTAGCTACCATACATACCTATGAATGAATTGACACAATAGTGAGAAACGGCTATATAATTTAATTTAGATGCAATCTGTTTGGCCTTAAAGTGTTATTAGCACTATTTGTAACGCAATGTAAAACAAAAGAGATAAATTGTGCAGTGTATGCGTTTTGCTTGGAATTCATTAGTCAATTGTTAAAATAACTAATTAATGTTTTATATGTCTTTTTATTGACGAGGTAACTAAGCTAATCGTGCAAGCAGACCGCTGATAGACGTATTCAACTCCAAGTAATGTGTAGATATGTAACCTACCTTAGGGAAGGTTGAAAATATTGAGTGGAGGCAAAGATAGGTAAGATAAGGGAGTAGCGACGTTGAGAGAAAGAAGAAAGATTGTACCTGCGGCCGTCATACAAAGTAACTAAGCTACTACTGTTCAGAAGTTAGTTTTCTGCAAGAATATGGAACTGTCCCATTCATGCTCTTCAATACCTATATATTATAATATAACATGTATATATTTTTATATAATAGAATTATATAATAGTATAAATAATATAAAATATATTTTAAGAATAATTGTTTGTTAAGGTTTAAAACGATATTATCATTAATACAACTTAATATCTGCCAACTGGCATTCATTCTGCTACTCTACCAAGGACTCTCAAGCTAGAGGATTTGCCCACATTTGTAACGCTAAGTAGTGTACATGTGAATGTACTCTTACATTTCGCAACAGTAACATTGTTGAATCTCCTGCCAGTGGTAGTGTTTGCCAACTCTTACAATCATTTTAAGACATCTACAATAAATTGCGATTATCTAGTTGTCAAAACTGCCTGAAGTAATAACCAGGATGTCTCAGAAGGAGCTATTGTTGATTGAGGTCTCTAGACACGGTTGTTCCCGTACACGCCCTAAAAAATAATAGGACGTAAATACTTGTGTGTTAGCTGAAAATGATACTGTAATTTGTGTCGTCAAATAGATATATCTCAGTCGTCAAAAACAAAAGATTTTAAGAAGAAAATATATAACTAGACCACTTTATTATATTAATCCATATGGCATACAGTGTATTTTGTATTCACCTTACCGGTTGTGGTGGCCTTTAAAATTAAGCGTATTAAACATTTCATCGAGCACATTTGCTTTGTGAGATTATCATATTACGTTATTTTTTTGTTTTTACAAGATGTCTTGCGTAAAAATGTGCATTCTTTATTTGTATCATAAAAAAAATTTAGAATTTATCGATTTACCTGCATTTTATTTTGGAATCCCCTATACGTGCATGTTTAGTCTACCAATTCATTCCAGGTACTAGGTTCAGGTCCTTATCAAATTAGTTTTTATGTGTACTTTGGCAATAAAATTCTAATTCTAAATAAAATCCTGTTTTTAAAGCTAAATATGTAAATATTTGTAATGCTAATTTCGGCAAAGTTATATTGCTTAGATTTTTTTTCAAACAATTAATTAAAAAAATTGAGATGTAATGCGAAGCGATTGGGACCTTACAAGCCTACATATATCTTAAAGGCCAGCAACGTTTCTTTGATGCCTGCGATGTTGAAGGTGTCTATGGGTGGAGTTAATTACTTTCCATTAGGCAACAAGCTGGCTCGTTTACATCCAATAAAAATATGTATAAATAATAAATAATTAAAAAAGAAGTTCAACCACATACTAATGTAGCATATTACATACTTGATGTGTCTGGTGTTTCCCAGAAGTGGATACGGTGGCACTCGGCATCAAGGTGGTCTTTATGATTAATATTACACGTGGAAAGATTCTCAGACTTCGCAAACACATTTATGACACATGATTGTACTACTTAAGACCTATTTAAAGATCAATCGAACCTCCAGTTCTCAAGTTCCTATTCTGTATTAAGAACAGGCAGTTTGTATTGCGGTTTCTCTTTCACATAGCAGCGTACATAAAACAAAAACAGAAAATTTATTTCACCAGAGCGTCGGCTATATTTGTCAGTATAGATGTATATATAGTAGATATATCGTATTATATGTTTTCATATTTAGGATAATATATGTTAAATTAATATCTCCTCATGTTATTGGAGCCATAAATTAGGATATAAGTAAAGTTCTTCACCATACTGAGACAATCGATTATCATTGATAGTGTCGAGTATCTCGTCGCTTATCTCTCAGAGTTTGACAACGAAAGTATTCGATCAGTGCAGGCAGCTTGTAAATACGATTGCGAAACCTGATCACTGATAGTTCGTTTGCAGCACAAGCTCAAAGTCGTTCAGAGAGCTATGCATGGAGGTCCTTTCGTGTACTGAGGTCGATACTGCGTCTTGATTAACATAGTGCGGGACGCCCGCTGGTTGAATGGACCGACGATCTGCAGGTACTTAATACTTGTAATATTTATCTCGATGTGGTAATCGAACCCGTGATCATTGACTCAGAAAGAGGTAACTTTGCAATAGAGTTGTTACTTACAAAAATAAACTTATGTATGTGTGTTATATATTAAAAACGGCCCGTTTCAATATTAAACGAAATAAAATTAAATAAACGGTATCAATACTAATAACAAAGTATGTAATAATAACATTTGGAGATAAATACGCTTCAGTCATGTTAATCAACGTCAACCAACACGTGGGTACCGACTGCCTGCTGCTCGAGTTAAGCAAACAGCGATATCGCAATTCCGACACGTTTGTAATTACAAATAATATATTCAAAGGATGTGATAATTGTTCCCTTCCGTTTCTCATAGACGTTAAAATTGGTGTTTGACGAAAATATACTTTAAACATAAAGTTAGATATTGTATTATATTTTTGATTTAATGAGGTTTTATATCCACCATAGCTCTAAATTAAAGGCAATGTTCTACTTTTATATTCCGGATAAGATACAATTTGGACCATACGTGTCTGAGTGTGGGTGTTTGCGTATAAATAAAAACCATTACGCTCCTAGCCTCCAACTTTATCCTTGTATACGAGGCAAATGTCTGACGAACACCATAACTCAGATTAAATATCTGTAGGCTGTGGAACAATTTATCTTGATGCGCGAATCGAACTTATGACCCTGGCTCAAAAAGTAAAGATTTCGCCACTGCGCCATTTTGGTCCCATGAATTCGTTTGTATGTGATAGTCTGAATTGAGAGTCGCTGTGACGGCTACAATATCTATGAATATATAACTATGAATATATTATTATTAAAAACCGAAAAACGTAATGCGCCCAATTTCCATTCTACTTAATGAATTATTGAATTGGATAATTCTACAAGGAAATGAAATCGCAAATCTTATTCGTCATCATTTTGTTTATACCTCGTCCTATCCTCAGTCATGCCAATCAATTTTTCTAAGCCTTTTATATTTTTAGTTCATTAAATTCTTCTACCACTTCTACCTTCAGTTTTGTCCTCAATAATATCTTTTAATAAATTGTATTTCTCGTGAAACTATTAAATTATAAAAAAAAACTAATATAATTAATATAAGGTAAACTAAATAGTTTACTTTATAATAAATATTATATATTACATTTTTTCACAATCCACATATGTCCCACTGCTGAGCACGAACCTCTCTAATTCTGGATGAACGGACAATAACCGTGGTGGGTTATTACGCTTGTCCAATGCGAATTGGACAAGCGTGGTGGGTAAATTTACATTCTCTCAGATATCGGGTGGCCTCGTGCTCAACAGTGGGCTATATGTATATGACCTGTAAAAATAAATAAATAATTCTAAATTTAACCATTTTGGAATTACGCTTCATGTGAAAGGTGAAATTTCCGATGGTACTCAGACGTAGTCTCTTAATTCAATGTAGTCTATACACTGTTAAACTGTTAGGGTGTTACTTTCTGCTTCAATTAGTATGTATTAAAGACGTTGTGTTAACTTTTGTGTAAATTATTGTGTATCTGGGCTAATGCAACCGATAATTGTGGAGTTTCAAAACGGATGTGTGAAAAAAATCTGAGTCACAAACTTATATTTTCGGTACATATTATTCCGTAAATATTAAAATTGTTAACAAATATAAAAACAAGTTAACAATTGGAAATTTAATTGGATATTCATTCATCAAATATATAATTATACGAATAGGTATTGTTTATTCCTCTTGATATATAATAAATGAAATTAACTTTTTTCTCTTTTTGATGACAAATATTCCCATTTGTGTTTCTACTGGCACATAAATATTGATAATTTTGAGATTTCTGATGCGATGAAATAAGACAACACATGAAAAATTCACATTAACGAAATAAAAAAAACCTCACACTAGGCTTCCTTTAATCATGGCTGCCATTATAAACTCACAACACGACTAAGACAACAAACAAAAGACTCAGAGTGAGACTGGGAATCGAACCAAAGCGAAAATTTTACCACTGCTCTATTTGGGTAGTCATTAAGTAATATACTATTTAATAAAAATAGGCGTGTCTTAAAGTTACTAAGCATTTATATTTCCTGAACAATTAATAT
This sequence comes from Baronia brevicornis, assembly GCA_031353405.1. Lineage (NCBI taxonomy): Eukaryota > Metazoa > Arthropoda > Insecta > Lepidoptera > Papilionidae > Baronia > Baronia brevicornis. The sequence continues at coordinate 79,584 of JASFAT010003863.1, forward strand.
TAAAAGGAGAAGAAGGTTTGAGCATAATGTTCAGTGTTGAGGATAAGGCCTGGATGTTTTAAGAATCAGCCAAGTGTGAATTGAACATATTTTGTTACACTTTTTATGTTGATGGCGGCCGCTAGCCCTTAAATAACAACTGATCAGACAGGTGTATGAAGAAAAAATATAAGAGGTGAATGTAAAAAAATTATACCCTTACAAGTTTCTGTATAAATGTAAATGTATATTAGCAATTCGCAACTTGGCTTGCGACTTCGCGACCATAATTTTAAAGGTTTAAAAAATTTCACTTTAGTCCTTATCGCCTTTCCATTTTTTCTGAGAAAATTAGTTTATACTATTTAGGGCTTTGTCCTCTATTTTCCTGTGAAGTCAGCGTAACTTTTATCCAAATCAATTAAGCTGTTTCTCAAGATCAACATATATTTAATAATTGACGCCTACAATATAAATATAACAATATTATATTCCATGCTTACGATATTTAAATGATAATTTATCCATTTCTACAATTATAGATGTCGAATAAAATGACACAGTGCGATGTCAGAAATGTCGGTAAATATTTTGTCTGCGTCAATTATGATAATTGATTTGAGAACGGGCAACTTTGTTATTTTAATACGGCTCTCTAGTCTTACACGGGTAATTTAATTGATAAAAAAATACTCGTTTGTTATTTAAATATAATATTCATTAATTCATTATTTAGATTGCTTATTTATATTCATATATTAGAATTATGACGATGAAGTTACCGCTTTCGTTCTCTGTGGCTGCAAGTTGTTAACTTCCGTATCGGGATAAATATACGTATGCATATCTATTATCTATCGACATGTATTCAGAGTCTGCGACACCTACTAATCCGCCTTGGTAAATTGGCCCGCTGGCGTGCGTTAATGTCTCCAGAAATTACTACAAAGAGCCTCAAAAATACAATTATAGCTTATTTTCTTGCATAATATATTTTATAAAAGAATACAAACAAACAGAAGATAGTAGATTAAAATTAAAAAGACAGTTTAGTACGCGTGTTCAAAATTACTTAAGCAATTATCAATAAAATAAAATAAAATTAAATGAACTTTTGTGTGCTAACGCCAATTATTGTTTAAAATTTAATTAACATGCGAACTCATTAGTATTTCAAAGTTACCTAGTGTCACTAAGGGTGCGGTCGCAATAAAAGGCTTGGATGTCCTCGATAGGGGCGCGGCCACATGCAAACACCCCATTAACTACACCAACAATATTTCATACACGCTCATATAATATGCAAGCGGCGTTGCCGTATTTATGACGCATTGTCGGGTGACTTGGAAAAAATTTCCTGACAGCTTTATTTACTAGGAAGCAGTAAAGAAGGAAAAAAAAGTATTGGACATTTATTCGCCGTATATTTCCCTTAGGATCTTGAAAAACACCTTCGGTGTTTATTATTTATGTATGATATAGTTTTACTTTGTTTTGTGTGTAAGTTTCAGTGTTTAAACATAAGTATGTGTCTCTACTATATGTTATCAAGATCAAAGCTATTTAGAGCGTGTACTGTGTTAGGTCGTTAAAATTTTACAAGTTTGTGTACTGGTAAAGCCTAGATACTGGTAATCTTAGCTAAATTTTTGAGACACCAAAATAAAAGCCTGGTAACATTTTACAATTTTAAGGTGTTATAACTAGATAGAAATAAGTTTAATTTTATATTCGCATTCTTCGTCTTAGTGTAAACAATATATTTAAACACTTAAAATGTTTTTTATAGTTTTTAATATATTATATATTTTCTACGCCGTAGTCGATCTTCTAAGAGTGTATCTTCATCATTCATATCATTTTACAATTTTAAGGTGTTATAACTACATATGTACTTTCGAAATATAAGTCGTACTTAAATTTAGGAACAATACTTAATCTATGAACATCGTAATTCCAAATCCAGATGACAGACTTGAGGGATCCGAATAAGGTAAACGTCGTTATATTTCTTACTTAAAATTCGTGGCTTGAAACTAAAAGTACCATTTCTTTAGATCTGTAGCTTCATCGGACAATAAATGAAAGGAATGGGAGATACACAGACATCTCCTCTTTTCAGAGGATTTGAGGCCCCTAACTTTTAGAAAAACTTCTACGCCGTAGTCGATCTTCTAAGAGTGTATCTTTTCCAGAGGAGCCGACCCATTCGTAACTGCAAAACTTTCTTGTATTGTGACTACTATATTACCGTAATTGTTATTGTGTTATTAATATATAATTTAAAAATGTTTTTAAAACGTAGGATAGGAATGACTCCCAGAGCTTCTTTGTTTTTGCTCTCCTCTTTGCTCTATTTGGTTGTAGATTATTATTCTTTTACATGAGCTTCAAAACAGCCTGATTCGAATAATTAATTTTTAATATTGACTTTTATCCTCGTTTATGGTAGAAGGAAATAAATTATCACAAATATTGTTTTGGTTTTATCCTTTTATAAAGAGACTTTTGAATAGATGATTATCCTTTTGTTGTTATTTATGATTTTTTGAAGATGTGTCTTTGAGTAATTCATTAAGCCCACAACAATGTGCCCACGCTTTATTCCATACATTATTCGCAATTGTTACAAAAGTATCATTACGATTTATTGATCCAACGATATCTTATCTCCTACATTTATCTAGGACGGCTTTATTGGATATACTAAGCGCATATTGTTCGTATGTTAATATTTGTTTTGCAATACGTATTCATTACGAGTTATTGATTCCACTTGTAATATCTGGCTTATATCGTCGTACATTTTTGACAATCCATAAATATCCCATTGCTGGGCACGGGGTTGTCCTTTCCTGTAGAATGGATAATATCCTAACCTAAACTATCACGTTTTTTAAGGCCAATTGTTGGGACACCCAGACTCGAAATAGATACCTTCATACATGTTTATCCCGATCTGGAACTTAGGCCTTCGATCCTTGACGCGAATTAGTTCGTCGTATATGAGCGTATATACATTCATATTTATATAACCAATATGTCACGGTACTTTCTACTTTATCGTAGATTTGTACTTTGACGTACACTTAAATATTTAATTCTATCAGTACGTCACAAGACTCAGTTTTCAAACTAAAATTGTGACTTTTATGTTATTATTGAACTTACATAAATTTGTGAAAAGTAAGTGAAAAATCTACTGTTAGTAAAATGTAAAAAACTGTAAAAGTAATAAATTGTAAATATACTGCAAATGTAAATTAACAAGTTGAGAACAACTCGAGGAAACATTAATTTCATATCAGTAAATAACGTGCAAAAAGTAAGTTTAAACCATAGTTAGATTAAATAACAGTAATATTTTTAAATATTACTGTTGTATCTGCCTAGTTAGTATATAGAAACTACTCCATGAAACTGGAGCGATGCAAAACTACAATGGTATCAACTTACTCGAAAGCCAATTTTTTTAAAATGCATGAAGCGAACGAATGAAACGTCAAATAACACTACTGTGCGAGTACATCAACCCGATTCATATCTACCCTCCGTTAAAAAAGTAATGTGAAGTAGAAAAAAGTCATTTAGAAATGACTTTTGTAGGAAATGCGCGGGTGAGATAGAGACAAATATATATTGTCATAACCTGCCACGTCACCTGGCGCAAGCCTCGTCCATATTTGATTAGGTTCTGTAGGGGTCGACACTCCTAACTATGCGAGTAGCGAATTGAAGTTTGATGTCTTTCATTGTTTTTCTCTGTGATCAAATATGTAACAACCTGACGCGACCGTCCTAAATATTATATAAAATGCATATTATATAAAATAAATTAGTTTTTCAAACGACTGCTGTTAGAAACTGAATGAAAACAATAAAACATACTACTGATAGAATAATTTATGTTGCTGTAAAGGTACATTAAAAAAAGAAAAGAGTCATAGGACGGTTGGTAGATGTGAAATATTGACGACGACTCGGTCTCTTCCATATGCTCACGGCAACGTGTAAGTGACCCTGTATAGAGTCGAGTGGAGAAGAGAGTAGTAGCCTGAATCGAGTTGATGTCTCGCTCAACGACTTCACTTTCATACTCCGCGATAAGATGTTTCACATAAAAAATAACAGCATCCAACTAATGATTTTAGCAACAATTAATGTAAATCAGTTGATGTTCTGTTAATTGTATACAGCGATAATAACTTTTTATTTGTATATTAAAACGGTAAAAAGAAACGTTTTACCTCTTTTTAAGCACATTGTACACACGGAAAGTAATAGATTTGGCATAGTTAAAATTGAAGGAGCAGAACTATGAAATTTGAAATTTAATGAATTACGATCGAAGTTCGATTACGGGTAACCACAATTTAATATAAACAGAATACGACGCGAAATTGCCCATAACATACAGCTTAAGGCAAAAGAAACAAAAATCGATAGAGTTGATTCTCTTTGTTTTAAAACCGTTAATCTCGGCGCTCGTGAGGCTTGCCTGTTGTTCTGTTAACCTCACCACAAGTGCCGCAACTGGCGCAAGTTTTACCTACTGAGTCAACTTGGAGCTGTGTTGAGTTTGTAAGAAATTAATAATTACATCGTATAACAGTATACCGTCCGCTATTGTCGTCTTTATGGCCCTCAAATACACACGTACACCCAGTTAGATATGTTTAAGTTTTTTTTCTGTTTTGAACTACAGTGTTATTTATTCAAAATGAAATCATTACAGGGTTTTTTAATTAAATTTTATAGATAATATATATTTTTAATTTTAATTATATTTTTTAATTAAATAAATTTTATTTTATTTATTTAATACTTTATTGTACACAAAACCGGAAATACAAGAATTAAAAGGAAAGAAGATGTACAAGGGCGAGCTTAACTTAAGATTGAGTTTTCTTCCAGCAAACCCAGAAGTGAAAGAGAGATAAGATAAGCTATGAGGATAGAAATAAGTTTAATTTTATATTCGCATTCTTCGTCTTAGTGTAAACAATATATTTAAACACTTAAAATGTTTTTTTTTATAGTTTTTAATATATTATATATTTTCTTCATACAAAATTAACAATATTGTTACATATCATGTGTCACAGATTATATTGTACATACATATGTCAACCGCACCATAAACATTTTTAACTTGAACTTTATGTATGTATTGTTTGTATAAGAGACATGTATATTTTTTATATAGAAGAATATATATAATAACAAATAGGTTTATGAACCCAGGAGAATGTAGTAATTTGGTAGGAAAATTTGGTAGTATGGCAGTTAGTAGTATTTAATAACAACGTAATATAGCTATAGAACATGTCAAAAATGTGCATTCATTTTTGTATATATCAGTATGTTTAAATGACAACCAAGTACTCATTCTGTGCAAATATGTTGCGTTGACAAGGATGGATATGTGGTATGTGTAGTCTATCTTTGAGAATAAGAAGTTTTAATTTATGGCCTGTCTTGAGACCAATTGATGTGCCAAGCGTTACTTACAGCGTGAAGTGTGTAATAATATAAACAAAGTCTAGACTGGATTTTAGAACTGTCACGACTGAGTTTTGCTTTTGTATGTAGGTGCTATATTGCTATAGTAGCTTGAAGGTAGTTGAATTACATAATTGATAACACAATTATTTTATCGAATAAATGTTTTTTATTTTTATTTGAAATCAGGTTGGCATTTTCTTTCTTGCGTACTTAACATTATTGATAGTATTTAGCGTACTTACTATGTATTATAAAGCTGTGTAAATGCTTTTCTTGCGTCTGTGCGAAGGCGTCCCCAAATCAATACGAAATTGTATGTATTTTTTTGTCATATTTTCATAGAATTATCAAATTCAAGAAATTGTTGGCCAGATATAGTTAGTAATAAATATGAGTAAAAATTGTGTTTAAATTATATCTTAATTGCCGTAGATATCGTTATAAGTATTTCCTATATATCGTTACGTGACGTCAACAGATTGATAATTTGAAACTTTGTAAGTAGATAGAAAATACAATGTTTATTAATGAAGCGCTTGTTTAGTTATTTTGTATCCATGTTCTATCTCTACTTGGTACAAACGTATTATATAAAAAGAGATAAAACATGATTTTACATCGCAAGTTAGTGCTTTAACAACGTAATCAACACACAAAGATTTAAAACATATTCTCAATGTAAGTAAGTGTGGTAAATTGATTGTGGTTAAATAACTAAAACATAAGGTATCGTCCTCTTTACACGTCCTGGTTCTGGGTAAAGGCGTTTCCTTACTTTTTCTTTACAAAATGATTATGACCTAATAATACGATCTGTCATTCTATTTTTCTTTTATTGCTTTGCTTATTTGCTGCTTAATATGCTGCCCCCCCTTCCCCTTACACATTTTGGGTTAATAAATCACAATACTACGAAAGACGGTCTTCGATCGCAATCAAGTTGTAGGCCTTTAAAGCTGTAAACAAATGACAATTTTATAGTTATGCACACCAACATATATTTATTCATTCAATGAATTAACGCTCCACCACTGGACGACATTAGTTTGATTTAAGATTAAAGTAGAAAAAATATCCTGATTTCACGAGAATGTTTCATCAAGTAAAATTCTTAAAAACTAGGATGAGTTTTGTCACCAATAGACACACAAAGTCACTATTTTAAAATGAAAACAGATGTTGTACGAGTAGGTAGAACTCTTCAATTTCGTCAAACGAAGTTAACTGCTCCTTTGATAACTTTGTGCATTAAGTAAGGAACTTTAAGTTAGTCTTGCAGGGTGAAATCGAAATCTATGTGCCGGTAGGGGAGGAAATTCGCGGTTAAAATACCTAAACGATTATTACCTCCATTTTAGAGTAAATGACATCCAAATTAAAGTAACCATACTGATGTTCAACTAGTAGATAATAATGCGTCTAATAATTAGTATTAGTGCTTTCTTGTGCTGTATATAAAGTTACAAAAAAGACATAAAACAGTGAAGATACTATCTTGTTATTTATTATCAGCGCTAAAATATAAACCTATGATTATTTGATGTCAGTATTAACGAACTCCCGTCAGAGTTTCGGTGACCGGAAGTGCTTGCGGCTGGAAGCGCGGGATTTGACCGGAGGTTGCGCAACCCCGCCCTGACATGTTAAGCTTCAGTATGGGGCTTAACTGAGTTATTAATTAACGGCCACGGGCTTCCGGCTTCTATCAAATCTGCAAAGTTTTTAGACATTTTTTTAAAAGCGTAGCCAACATTTTTGATATTCAATATTTGATATTTCAAGAGCTTTGCTATTTGAAACTGAGAAGTTGATTTGAAAGAAAAAAAATTTTTAAACCTTAAAGTTTGTTAAGAGATCCAATAGCTCTTCACGTGAGTTCTACATTGCTAGCTAATAGCTAACGCTGCATAGAATTCAAATCCCATCGCACATGCTTCTGAAATTGACATTTGTTTACTAAGTTATTATCAGCTTTTTCGACGTTCTCAAGTTGAAGGTATATTATATTAAACAAAATTATTGTAGGTATTTTAAGGATATTTAATTAAACAAAAGGGATATTTAATTAAACAAAATTGGCCAAGCACGACATTTGTGTGGAATATTAACAGTGTTTGTTTTTCATCAGTAACCAGCAAATTAACATTCGCGAAGTCTGCACGTTCGCGAATAAACAACTTGTACAACAATTTGTTTGTGTCAATACAACACTATTTGTATAAAAATATATTCATTTTTTGAGAGTTTTAGCTATTTTTTCGATCTAGTTGGAATTTTCAAAATGTTGTTTTATTACAGTCATTACAGTATTATTTATCAAAATGGTTAGTTTTTCGATACAATAAAAGATTTGCTTCTATTATTTAGAACGATGGTACCATAACAAATTAAATATTAATTTATATGCATAAATGTAACGAATATTCAATTTTATCATATATTATAATATATTAAGATGTTATCTTGGAATCTCAACAAGGTGTACTAAAACCTTTCCAGATAATGCTCTTTCATATTATTATATTGAAGATAATTGTTACTTTGAAATTTATTCTATTCCAGCCAATGCGCTAACCGTAACAAAGAAAAGCTAAGAGAATTCAAAACGGTTCTTATTTGAAAGTGTAAATACTTATGATTATTTTTTTTATGGGATAGGAGGGCAAACGAGCAAGCGTGTCGCCTGACACATACTCATTGCATATTTGATATTGAATTTAATTTTTTTACATGAAATTTTATTTGTGTGAGGATCTACTATATCTATTATTTCATAGAGATAGATATTTATTATGTGGGTAGGGTGCCGTTGGCATTTAGAGAAGGCATATGCCGTAATCACCTGCCATTGGACGGTCCCCTTTAGTAACGATAGCCTCCCCCGACGTGGAAATATTAAATGTTACTTTTTTGTTTATTGTGTACGTGCGCTGTCGCTTGGGGTGCTCTAACTATCGAGTATAACGTTACCAATTCATTTATTTTCCATTAATGAACAATAATACATTTTAAAAATTTTGTTTTTTTTTTAGTTTTTATTCATTCATTCAGTTTTGTCGTTTTCTGAAATGAGTTGAGAGATATTTTTTATTTAATAAATAGTTCACTTAACACATTAACAAACAATATAAGAACTAAATTTGTACTTTTTCACTAGGTTTATTTCAGTTGTGTTTAGATAAAAAAATTACTCAAAAAATACATTTTTCCTCTATACTATATTTTGTTAAGGGGAAAAGGTATTCAATGAAAAATATCGCCGTGGCGTTAAATTAAATAAATTGCACTTAGTTTCCCTAGTGGTTAAATAAGTCACACAAACAATACTAAGTCATGGCGGTTCTAAAGAACAAAAACGATAATTTTGACACGAATATAACGATTATGTTGTAATAATCCAAATATAAAATTATGATATACAATAATATTAATTTAATTGAAAAAAAAAAAGAAAAACTGACAATTGCAATATCCATTTATGCTTTGCAAAAGAATCCGTCACCAGTAGTAAAAGCATTACTAAAATGTTACTTTAATGTTTAATTTTAACTTTGTAATTTAGTTTAATGAATCCTTTATAAACTAGACTAGCAAAGGCTTATATTTGTTCTAAGGTCCATAGATAGAAGTTAGTTTGATTTACTGGAATGGTAACATTAGTCTCATGTACGAAACAAGTTGGATGTAACCGGTTAGAGAGTTGAGCTAGAAATTTAGCATTACCCTTAATTTTTTTGCGTGGTAGTATAAAAGTTTATGTGTTCGCGGTAAAGACGGAAACAAATTTTTGATGATATGATGTGCATAAAAATAATTTGCGAGAATGGAATTAAATGGATGGTTGAGTGTTGTCATGAATTTTATGAGACATAAAATTAGATGATACTTGATAACAAAAATGTTCTGGATTGCAATATTGAGGAAAACATTTCCGAGCTACTTGTAGTATTTTTTTTCGAAACTGACACTACAATGCTACATGTACAGGTTATAATATACAGTGAGAATAATACTTATGTAGAACAAGTGCCAGAACTAGGAGTAAGGCTATATCTCTGGTCACTAGCTTTCACCCCTTATTTCTAATGGATTATTTATATCTATGGACAAATAAAGTTAAAATCTTAAACATTATATATTAAAATGTGTGTGTCTTTATGTGTGGGTCTGTGTGTGTTGTGTGCGTGCGTGCGTGCGATATTAATGAATAAATATTTTGTTGATAAATAATTTTTAAAAATGATGTAGAATGCGAAAAATATTCTTTTTATTTTGATTTAATTTCTCTTTATATGCAAGTAATAACTTATTAACTTTACTTATTTATTATATTTACTTTAATTGATTCTTATATTTTTTTTTAATTTCCGGATTTTCTAGCCTTTTCACAAGTGTTCTATCTCCTCCTTAATGTCCTCATTTTTATAAGCATAACTTAATATTTTTACACTTTTATAATACTAACGCAAAATTTCAGAACTACATAACAGTTTCAAAATAAATTTTTAATACTATAGTATTTTTTTGACAAACATTTTAATTGAATTTCAATCAAAATAAAACTATTATAGTTATATGCAGCATGACGACAACCAATTAGCACATTGGTGCTAGGCTGCCACCTACGAAATCAGTGGTCGCGGGATCGATCCCCGCATCGGGATTATCGGGGTCGAGATTTATGTATTGTCCTACAGATATTTATGCCGAGTCTGCTTATCCCACCAGTCCGCATTAAAAACAAGCGTGGTGGGTTAACGACCGTTCCGCCAAAAATGGCCCCATCTCTGTCCAGCACTCGGACATATATTGCTGTTAAAAATATTTAACTGTATTAAAATATTGAAAAAAAAAATAATTCTTTTATTTATTAATTTTATCCATTAAATTTGACTAATCTCTTTTGCTTTTTCACGGAGTAATTGATTATAGAATATCCTCAATACCTCGCGCCCTCCAATAGCTGTCGGATATTATGATTAATGGCCACTTTTTTCACAGCGCGAGAAAAAATTTATAAGTCAGTTTATTTTTAAATTAATTCGCAATCTGAATTTACATCTTGATCTATTTCTATTTAAAACAAGGAAGTCGTCGGTTGTTGTATTTTACTTACCCTCCGCTTCGTCTATTGGTATTGTATTTTGTCTGTTCGTTAGGTATTTTGCTACGGCTGGCGCGGGACTTCATATGCCTTGCGGTTACGAGACGTGGCGCATGTGCCCCGTTGTTTGTTTCTCTAGCGTTTGTTTATTTTAGTAAAAATTTATAACACTTCGCAGAGATTTGCCTCGGAACACGTTGCGCTGTCTTTGAACTTATCCGCGTGCTCACGCCAAACTATGTGCATATATTTCACTAATACTTACAACGTTAACCACATTTCATGTTTACAAAGAAAACTGACGGCTTCTACTATTTTAACATTAGTTTACGACTCATTAAATTGACGTCATTTTTATTTGAGTTTTTTTTTTCTTTTGTAGTTCGCAATCATACATACGAAACGGTTGCTTTGGCATACTTTAAAAGCGACAAAAGTCATGTTTTGTAATGAAACTATAAGTGTCCTTTTAATCTGATTAATCAAACAACGATTAAAATTATTTAATTCACCAACAAGCCATGGTAACCAACGATCGTTAACGGCGACCGAAAACAATCGAACCGGCTTTTACAATCAAACATTTTCATTAAGCCGACACTTCGGACTGTAAAAAACACCTTCGCTTCGATTTACGTACTATTATGTTGTTACTTAAGCCAGTTCATTTGTCTGTTTGGGTTTAGGACTGCTCGTTAAATTAATGTGGTTTATGGCTCTCGGCTATGGATTTATTTAACCGGTTCATTTTGTTAGGCGTAAGTTTGGAATATAATACAGCTTTTTATTTTTACGTATTTTGTTAATAACATACATTATATGTACCTATATGACCAATATAAAACCATAAAAACTAGCAGAAGTGCAAACAGAAATGTACTTTTGTTTAAAATAAAATATTTGAAGAAATATAGCCATATGGAAGGTTCTATTTTGCTGTATATAACTGAAATCCTAGTATGGGGCTGTGACTGTGAAGTATAAAAAATGTATACAATTTTCCGTAAATTGTTTGATAAATTTTATTTTTTCACTTTATTTTAAAAAATACAAGTTACATTTCATAGTTTTTCAACTTTGTAAAACCATATTATAGTTTTTCTCAAAATGAGAAAAAACTGGAAATCAAAATGTTAATTAGGGAAATAAATTCTATTACTAAGCAAACAAATACTTCATGTAATTTTTAGGTACTAATTTGCAATGACTGATATTAACATGGCGGAGGATTAAAAATCTCTATTAAGCTATTATCCCAGAGATACAGTGGCATAAAATTAAAGCACGTTATTAAAAAGAGTGGTACCGGCCAAATCGACTCGATAAAGTGACGTAACTGTGAGCGCCATATTGCAAAACGGTCGCAACAAATTAGTTTACTTATCTCGTTGTCGGCTATCATGAACCCTTGACCATGATAGAAGTAAATTATAGACTGAGTGTAATCGCTGTAAACATTCGTGTAGACTTTTTAATTAAATTAAGTTTTTTTTTATATATAGCAGAGCAAGCAAACAAACATGTGGCTCATCTGACGATAAGTGATCACCGCTGGCCATAGAAATTAGCAACGCCAGAGGCGTCACAAGTGTATTGCCGGTATTTTGTGAATTGCTCGTCGCTTAGATATCCCGATGTTGTATTTGTTCAGGCACATCGCAGCGCTGGTAGATCATTTCACAGTTTCACCGTACGGCGGAATATTGAGATTCAATCGCAGGGTAGCGGACTGGCAACCGTCTAGGCAGTGGGGACAAAATACACTCATTGGTAAACTACGATGATCCAATTAATTCGGTGGCTACGCTACCGCTTACGGAGTCAATGGTTGCGGATTCGATTCCCGATTCTGAAAAATATATGTATGGAAGGGTCGGTAGAGTGATGAGTGTGGAGAGGGCAAGGTAAATATGCAAAGATCGTATCACATAGAGATCTGTGGCCTCGGCCTACCCCTACGGGAAACAGGCGGCACGATATGATATTGTATTGCGCAGGCCTATGCCCAGCAATGGGAAATATATTAGCTGTGTAAAAAACAGCTACGTATTAACCGAATAAACTTTCTACGTTTTAAACGATAATATGAAGTCGTCACGTATTTGTATATATAATACATTAAAAGGTCAAACTGATCAGGTAAGTCTGCGTCAATTTGGCCTGGTAGAATGTGTATATTATGCAATTAAGAGTGAGGAAGCGCTAAGGATTAGGATAAGATAAGATAAGCGATAAGGATTAGAATAACGATGATGCCGTGATCCGATGACGGATCGTTATTCCAAAGCGCAATTTGCAAGCATCCAGCTCTTGTATCCTTATGACTATTTTGGTACTTAAATATAATTTTTGACTAATACTTACTTGCATTATTAGTCAAAAATTATGGACGAAAACAACTTACACAGTGTTTGAATTTATAATAAACTGAATGTACATTTTATATATATATTTATATGTATATTTTACTAGCATCTCGAAACACAACAACAACTTTAGAAGACAACCTGTATACATCCATTTACCCAAAGTTTTAGTTCACACAAGTTAATAACCAGTTGTTACAACACAATATTGACTGCTAACTACGTACGTACATAATACGTAAAATATTGAGTATAACACGAGTAATGAATTTTGAGTATATGTTTTAAAACAGAAAGTAGGCAGAACTATCCAGTAAGGAAAATTAATCATCTTCATCATGTTTGCTCGGAAAAAGTAAATAACGATATCTGTCTTGTTAGGGATTATGTTCGCATTGTTTGTTTATATTTCTAAACGTAGGTGAAAAGGAGCCTAATTATTTTCACAAATTTCTATACCTTCTAAAGTTTCGCTTAAAAAGGTTAAAAAATTTTAGACGAAGAAACGCCTTAAAAGTAAAAATTGTCACAATATAGTTGCGAGTTTTGGTGTCGTGGAAATAAGAAGCTTGGGAAAGAGCAGTTATTTAAAAATGTAAGAGAGACACAATTTTATTTATAAATACAACATGTATTTAGAGACACATGTTATTTTTTTTAAATTGGCATGTACATATAAAAAGCGATCTGTATATAGATTAAAGGCTATGTTGATGTTGATACAGTATATCGGTGTCGGGTGTGCCAAACAATTTGCGGCCTTATTGGTGATGACGCACCACTTCCTTTTGTGATAAGATGTTGGTGTTTGCCACGGCATCGTTTAACAATGGTGGTTGGAAGTAGTTTGGTTTTAGATTTGATTAATGGACTTCTTGCGTGTTTGGGTAAATGAATGTCTATCAATATATTGTACGAAATTTCTGAGGCATGACCATTGTATAATAAATATTTAAAGGCATATTCGAAAGTAATAACTGATATTTTAACTTTATAGTTTTTCAATCAATAGTTGCAATGAATAATATTTTATTGTACATTAAACACGCTAAAGATATGTTTTTTAAATCCCATTTCTAGATAAAAGTCACTTCATTATGAGAAGATATGAAGTTGAACGATGTAATACTTTGTATTGGCGATCTATATTTTTCTTCGTCAAAACATAAACCACATTCATTTACGATGCTTTACCTTAGAGTCCTTCCAAAATAATAATTTACATAATTAATACACATCTCTGAAATACAATAAAGCATACATTTTATTATGCTTTCATCAAAATCAGTACCACAGAATCGTATACGAATTGTTTACCAAAGATTCAATTACTCGTAGTATCTACTACTTTATTAATAACATAGTTTAATCGTACATACTCAATCAATACGTGATGAAAAAACTGTATACCTCATAAAAAACCTCTATTTAGGCACATTGTGCACACGGAGGAGTGCAGAAAAAACAAATTAAGAGTTAGGGTCAAATTCGACCACTGGTCAACCACTAATTAAATTATTGAACCTGGTTACTTCTACTAAAATGATATAAATAAATATAAAAGATAAAAGCAAGATTAAGAAAAACATTTTTGTTACTAAACGGCGTATTAAAAAATTAAGCTCTCTTCACTGTGCTACAGTATAATATATACTAACATGGTTTGATTGTGAACAATGTTACGTAATCCTGTTTTTTGTAAAACATTTGAATACCATGTTGACGTTTTTATAGTTCGAGAGCATTCAAGATATATTTTATTAAATAGTAAACGCGCACGTAATTCCTCGGAGCCCTCCTTCCCTCATGCCGCTTTCATCAATTGTTTCGTGAGTTTGTTGGTGGTTGTTTGTTTTCATAACATAGTGTCTGTCTTTGACGGTGGAGTGTGTTTACGCAGCGGTTGGGATCGAGCTGAGAACGACGCTGGCTTTCGTCAACGCCGAATTTTCCACTGACGTAAGTTTGAATATTTTCTTTGTGCTTTGTTATATCCTCATCGTGTTATTTTATTTATTTGTTTCACTTTGGACGACCGATTGGCTCAATGGCGGGGCCCTCCGCCCGCGGAGTCAATGGTCGCGGGTTCAATTCCCGCATCGGAATAAATATTTATATGGATTTATAAATGTTTATTGCGAATCTGGTAACCCCCCAATCCGCATTTCCTTTCCTGCCCCTTCCATTCTTCTCTATCCTTTCCCTTCCTCTCCGCCAATCCACGGTCTGCCGTGTCAATGGATGCGTGGCTAGGGGCGAGCCTAGTCGCAAGCGTGCCGATCGTCCCGGGGTCGGGTTCCCCGGGGACTATGGTGCCTTACCTCAGCATGCAGGGCTCTGCTGGGGCTGACCTCCATCTTCCCTTGCGGCTCGTGGGATTCACTAAGACAAATTTAATATACCTAATTTGTCGAAAATGACGGTGACGTGGTTCGCCACCCGTCACGTCCTGATTTTCACGAGGGCGAAAAGCGACCAATGACGAGCCGTTTAAATCATTATAACATAACAAATATTAAATTAAAATCTTTTAATATGGGTTATAGATAAATAGATAGATTCATTTATTTTCCTCTGTAGTAATACACATCAATACAGATTAAATTATGACAAAATTAACAGTACATACAGATGGGAATGGGCGATGGCTCAGTCAAAATCTCATTAAACAGAGAAACTGATTTTGTCCCACCGCCCGATCCTCACGGAGATGCAGTGCAGCGCAACTTAAGAAACCCGAGTCCCATATATATATACTTGTGATCGTGAACATAAACAACTATGACGATATTTGTTTTCGTTTAAGAAATCTTTCGCTGATCGTATATTGTATTTTTAGTATCATGTTTCAGAAAAAGATACTTATATGTATATGATAAGATATATATAATGAGATACTTATATGTATCATTGATAAAATGTCTGTTTGAATATAATTTTAAGTTTACTTTCATTAATTTCCAAGTCTAACGACACGAATTGAAGTGATAAAGTCGAAGTAAAAACGCAATCATCTCTGTATGGCGCATCCCGTATAAAGATCAATAGGTACAACAGCGTCTGCAGGTATAACAGTGAAGAAAAACGAGCACAATATCACCGATTTGTTACGGATGACCAGTGCTAGAGAGGATCGTGATCTCGCCGATTGGCCAGCTGTCGGTCGTTGACTTAAACTGAGATCCGTGCTTAGTTAAGTTATTACTTATCTTGTTGCAAGCAGAGAAGCTATAAAACGCCTGATGTTGCATTAAAACAATATAAAATTGTAAATACCTATGGACGTACAATTTACTGTTGACGTATTTAGAACTCCTTGCCAATTTCATTAGTAAATTATTTTTTATTTTGGTTTTCTTTTAATAGAAGAGACAGGCAAACGAGAAAGACAGTAGATAATTAAGACATCATCTTATAATACGTCTATAATATTAGGACAGTGCATATGCGTCGCCTTGGTTTTGAGAAAAATAGGGGAGAAGGTAGTTTGACATTTTAGCTTTTAAACGTAGCTACGGCACAAAGATAAAGAATTAGTTAAGTAGCAACGTGACCAAACTATTTTTAGTATTTCAGTTACTTGACCGCTCTCTATCTTCGTGATTTTGAATTATCTACATATATAAATAAATATAACTTTATATATAAATAAATATAACTAAATGGTACTTTATTACTTATCACCGTTGTCGATGCCTAACTCGATATTATTCTTATAAATTCAAATAAAATGCCAGTATCCCTTACTAGTTTAGGCATTAATTTGTCTTTTAATCAAAAGATACCAATAATTTATAATCATTTAACAATTCATTGCTGATATCGGATATAAAAGTTATTACTTTATAAAGATTTGGTGGCATTAAAACCAATTATTGGATTAAATATTTAAAATGAATGTCTCATAAATCAAAAAATAAAATAAAGGTTGTTCGAAATCCCAGAACTTTAAACAATCCTTAAATTATTGTATAAAATGTATTTTATAATTCAATTGTTTACTTACATAATATTCTGTGATACTTAGTTAAGTAAGAATATATTGAAATCTTTATAAAAGATCGTAACTATGTAAAACTGTAAAATCCATAAAGATAAGTTTTTATGTTTTTTCCTGCTACGTGCACTTTTCCGGTATTTTTCTTGCCGTCTACAGCGAGAAATCCATCAAAGGATTAGGGGGGGTCTAGCGAACGAGATCGGTTCATCGGTGTTGCCTGGCTGTGGAATAAATTATCCGCCACTTAAAGACATCGCGATTTCAGCTGAGTTCTGCGCTTTGGTATGGCGTAACATATTGCTACGTACTTTTAGGATTACTTACGATTCTAATAAATATTTTTAGTACTAGTAACTCTTTTTAGTAACATTACAATGAAGAAACATGTGGAAAGTCAAAAGTCTTTTCGGTTGTCTTCCGTAGAGTCTACTATACCTGAAGATGCCTCGTGTTGGGGCGAAACACGTGTCGTTTACAAGGTGGAAAATTGGTAGTGTGTGTTTGGTGTTTTGTATAGTGGTTGGTGGGTGGACAGTTACTGGCCGTTTTTGGTTTAAGTTCCAAATAAATCCATTTCATTCAGCAGGAAAACACACATTATTAATTTTATGTTATTGTTTGCTTGTATTGGATCTTAGCTAAGTAAAACTTTTGACTGTCCACATAATGATGGATTTCCGCAAAGTAACGCGTGACTCCATTAATAATGAAGAAACAGCCAATTCTATGTAAGATTCTATGTCAGTTGGCGCATCGGAAGAAATATATGTATGGCCTACATATATTTATTCTGAGTCTGGTAACCCCACCAATCCGCATTGGACAAGCATGGTGGATTAACTTCCGTTCTTCCAGAAATGGATGGTGGAATATATATGGGTTGCGAAAAAAAGCTCACTATATACGAGTAAAATTCATTGCAAGCACGATCAGCACAGATTCAAGTCCGACCGCATCACAAAGTGGTATGGAACGAAGAGATTATAGAATGCATGACGCGGCAACATTAGGTGCCGCCTCTGTCATTTCATTTTATGCCAATGGAAATTGGACGTGACGTAAATTTGTACCCTTATTTTATTTCAATTTTTTGATATCTGTCGGAAACAGTAGAGATTATATTTACCATTACGTATACTATAATTTACTATTAAAAATAAATTAAAGTAAAAGATTATTGTATTTCCAGTTCTTGTCGTTTTATTCGAATATTTTTAAGACAAGTACAATAATGTTAAGGATTATTTAAAATATTATAAATAAAAATACGAATATCAATAAATGACTCATTCTTATAATTTAAGAACAACAAAAGTAAATAATTTAAAAACTTGCCGACGAATTCATGCTGCAAATAAAATCCAAAGATAACAAAAGAGTAACCCTATAGCTATAAAATCTATAAAGATAGGTGTGTTATAAAAAACTAATTATATTTTTTAATTGGTAAATTTTTAAACACTTTTATTGTATGCATTATTTGTCACATTAGTTATAAAATTATAAATATTAAATTTAAAAAATCATCAGTGAAACTTTTTAAAGCCGAGTTAGATAAAAAATGCAAAATTAGCGAACTGTGCTTTCATTTCGCTCTCATTCATATAGGAGGTATAAATTGCAAGGAACATCTATTTTTTTATATAAAATAAGTGCATGTGATATAGAATGATATAAGGTAAATAATAATCAAATACTAGCAAGAGATAATTTTATTTAAACTTCATTAGCCTAATTGGTTATGTAACATCCACACATCTGACGTTTCACAGTTGCTTGAAGTGCAGACGAATTTGCACCTCCCACGTTGGCCTGTACAGTCACAAACGGAAGTGGTATAAATATTCGGTAGATACAATACCAAACGTCTTGCAAACACGAAAGGCAGAAAGAAAGAAGAAAGGCAAGGGAAAGAAATATTAAATAGTTTGCGTGACAATCATAAAATCGTGGATTTGTCTACCTACCATTGGAATATTGACATGATCATTTTTCTACAAAAGCATTATTAAAATTAGCTGGAATAGAAAGGTTCTAAAAATTCCAGCAACGTTAAAAGCATTTCTAGTTTTACTTTTTAGAAAATAAAATAAATAATTAAAATTTGTATAAGAAATTTACTAATGAATTCTAATCAATAATCTTCTTACTATACTGAACATATTCGTTATTTCGAATTCCTAATAATATTAATAAAATAAAAAGTTAAAGCTAAACTAGAATTTTGAATCTCAGATTTTTCGTAGACTAAGCAGGTTAAGTTTGTGTACCCCAATGTCGAATATATATGTTTTTAAATAGAGCACACCAATGCATAGATATGAATAAACGTAAATTGAAATATGTAGTAGTATTTGTACGAGCGCGGAGTGGAAATACAATTTTCAAAACTTAAACCATGGTTTGAAACATCGATCTTGTATCAAAGTTGTCTTACTGATGTGCTCTACATTATTTTTTGCCAAGGACAAGATATGTAAGGTAAAAGTCAGACGTGTTATAATGTAATTAGTTTTTATTTTATTTAAGTATGTATTAAACAGAAGTTTGACGCCTACAAACTTGAAATTTAGAAATAGAAAAGAATATTCATAACACTTTTTTTACAGAAACTTAATGCTAAAGTTACCTAAGTAGATATTTTATTGTACATATAAAAGAAAAGACACAAAAAAAATATTAAAATCTAAAAAGTGCCACAAAATGTTTCTTGCTCAGCGTAAGCCATAATTTTAGTATGCAAGTCTTGTTGTCTTCATAAAATTTGTATTATAATTTAGAATGTACCATAGAGATATATATAAAGAAGCAAATTATGCTTATCATCATTATAAGCACCTTAATAAGCCTGGCTGTACATAGACTCATCATAGTCACGCTAGTGGACCAGGGACTGCAGAGCTGCTGTAGTAATGATTGACGACCTAATTGGCTCTGTGGCGAAAGAGAAACACCAATTCGAAGCGGGAATCGAACGTGACCTTTCGCCTCGCCACTGAGCCAATTAAGTCACCGTATAAATATTGAAACAAAATAATACCACCTCTGACCGTAGTGAAGTTCAAAGTTAGAATTCTTATGCAACGTAATATTGAAGCGAAGAGGAAATAATTTGTTGATTAATGCCGCGGCGGGTGACGTTTCATGGAGTTATCGCGGGGTTGTCACAATCGCCCGTTGATTGCACGACCTTCCTCTGTTTTCGATTGTATTCCGATCAAAGTGATTCCGATCACAAAGGGATATAAAACGCCTGCGTCACCGTTATGGGGTCGGGTTGGCGTTTCGATTAATTGTTACGTTAGTATGCCAGTGTGCTTGTCGACTGATATCGTGTAGAATTTTAAACCAACCGAGTCTCGCTTTTTACGTCCGTGCCTTTTGTTGATTTATTACCTTTCATCGATTCAATTATGAGTTCGTGTCGTATAATCTAATCATTATCGACACTTGAAGGGGAATTCTTGAATCAGAGCCATAGCGACTGAATATGCTTTCAAGTATTTAGACTAATTGGTTTATTATTTACATTCGCGTCAAAGTCGCGAAATTTGCTCGTCGCACCGTCGCAACTTAAGAAAAATAAGCCACCAAGTTAATGTCCTTAAAATTTCTGTTAGTACGTTCGTTACCTCAAAAATGAGTTAAACGACTCTGAAGAGGATTTCATGAAAAGATTAAGATGATTAAAGCTATTCTTAATTCGATTTCTTTTAAATTTCGACATGACATTTTTTTTAATTTCCGTAGGTATTTGATTTTCGCAAAAGTTCGAACTTTACGAAAATCAAAGTTTCATTTATATGTTGAATTTAGTATTTCAACAAACCGACGTATAGTTTCCTAATCATTTACATTTGCATAAATTTCGAATCTATAAGAAGTTCAATCGATATGTATCCATATAATACGAGCTGACGTGTATCTAGGCCATGTCTTATATGCAGAAGCGATTGACAGGCAAAACGATAAGGATCCGTACTGCAAGTGACCACATGCTTGGGCTTGTTTGTATTTAAGTCAATGTGATTCGGTCCGCAGACGCAGGAAAGTGAGTGGCCAGTTAGAATATGGAAGTAAGAACGCAATAGCGCGTGTCGCTGTACTAGGGCTGTGTTGAGATTTTTTACGATGAAATAGTAAATAGTGTAGGCAGAAAACATATACGAAGTTTTAATTATTATAATATAATATTATATAATAATTAAAACTTCGCTAGTGTATTTGTCTCACAAATTTAAGTTATTGTTATGGATTTAAAATAAGGTTAAAAATTGATTAAACATTTTTTTCTTATTTTATAGAATCAAATAAATTTTTAAATAATTTTATCAATGTAACTTAAAAAAATTATATATTGTAGTAATTTATTCTTATACCACTTTTGAATGAATAATAAAAAATAATTTAAAATGATTTTTTAATTACTATTATACGTTGTTACGATCTGACAACCCTAAGCTAATACAAACCGCACACGTAGCATACGCATTCTCTCTTTGTACGTCCACTGTCATTGCACCAAGAATGCGTACATTGAAAATGGTTGCTCAACTCAGCTATATAGAGTATGTATGTCAGTACTATAAGTTGATGAGCTGCACGCCCGAATACCACCCAGTCGTAATTAAATTGATCACAGTTATAACTCTATGTCAGACCACATTCGAGCCACTTCAAATGTATAATTACTTGGCACATTAAAGATAGAGATCAATTAATTATAATAGTTTATTGAATTTTTCAAATAGCAGCGCCACAACGTGATTGGCAACGTGGATTGAGTTCAGGTTTCGAATGGGTGACCGACTTGCTGATACATTTTCTTGGGCTCTTGTGTTTTGATGGATGTGGAGATGGTCTGCCATAGTTGTCTTATTTTGTATGCGAATTTTCAATATCTGATTACTTTAAGAATACTTCAAGAAATGAAATGTATGAACATCTATGTATATAATATAACATAAAATAATGTTACTTCTTGAATCTTCTTTCTTGTTCTTTTTGTATATTGGATAGAGAGGCAAACGAGCAAGCGTATCACCTGATGGAAAGCAATTAACGCCACCTATAGACACTTATATGTCTAAAATATATGTGTCCGCAATCATAGGTACTACGAGCTATTGTCATTGCTGACATCTGCGGTCGCCACTGTTCGTCGAGAAGACAATCCTCATAATTATGTTCAATACATGTATGACTAACTGAATATTTACAAATTGGTGGTGGTAGTATAATTAATAGAAATAAACATGTATTTCTATATTGAGAAAGATACAATGGTGCAGAAATTATTTGGTGTTGTTTGCTTCAATCAGGTGATTGTATTAGATTGATTCTACGGTGTTTAGATTTTAATGATTCTCTACTAGCAGCAGCTAGTTAGCGACGATTTAGTGCACTATACATCACATTCAGACTAGAAGTGTGAAGGCGAAAGTGGGGCGCCGAGATACGCTTTGCTGCATTGAGATCGTGCCGGTATGATTTATACATTCGCTTCGAGCTAAGCCAACGAACGTATGCTTTCTCGTCAGTGTGGAGTTTTAAATGTTTAATCTTAAAAGATTTATGGATCTACAAGAACAAATTACCTGTATAAAAATTTGATTCAAAACAATTTTCTTGCTAAAGATTACGCCGACGCGTGTAAGACTCGTAAACAAAATTACTTAAAACGCATTTGTGTGAATCACTTCGCAGAATTTTATCTTTTCGTTTTCATATATTTCAATATGAGTATTTACTTGTACTTGAAAAAAATGAAAGAATTCCTTCGTTGTTAAAAAATTGTATTGTGGTGAATTATAACTATACATTAGATACTTTGGCAGTACATAGCTATACCTTAATATTTTTCATCTTCGATGAAATTTTAATTCGTATTTAATGTAATAATCTATTTAATATATTATAGAATAATATAAAATAATAATAAAAACTTTTACTGGTTACGATATTATTTACAGTAAGAGCTTCGAAAATCTGTATTCAAAATTGTGTTATTTGCTTATGATTACTAAGAGGCATTGAGGTATTATATTGACAAAAATAGACTACTATTGCTTTGCATATATATGAAATTGGGAGGCTGTACTGATCAACATCAAACAACTAAGTTTGTTGCCCAACTATGTTGGGTTCTTGCCTAAAATTTGTCGTCAGGGGAACTCATGTAAGTGCCGTTAACGAAACATATTAGAAATTTGTTACGTTAGTTACCCTAATCGACCTGAATACCACAAGTTTAACTATCACATTGATGGTTTACCACGAACAAAGTTTTACCAGGTTTGTCCTTAGAAACCAGCCCTTGTGGATTCAGGACATGAGTGCATTTTATGTCAATGTGAAAAAAAAATAATATATGACGTAAAATCGTAAACTGAACAAAGGTTGTTGTTAGTTAATAGTATCCAATTCACTTTTTTAAAAAATGAATTTCCCGATTATTTAAGTGCTATGTTTGCTATAGCAAGTAGATGAGGAAAATAAATTTTGGGATTCCTGGATAACTCGTAACTTTTAAAATTTTTTTCGAGATCCATTGTAATTAAAGAAGCTGAACTGCTTTCGACTTCAGAATATGTGTTAGAACATTACAATATATGTTTTTGATTTTGATTGAAAAAATTATAGCATTTTAAAAATAATGTTATATTTATTTAATAATTAATTGCACATAAAAATATGAAATTAAACGATATCTAGTGATAACTTTATAGGTAGAGCCATTAAATTGAATCATCAATTTGTAACGTCCATTTGAGTTTATTACTCGAATAGATAAGAGAGACAATCACAAAATTCAGTTCGTGAAATCAATTATTCATCTTTTCCGCATAGTTTCAAACTGTTTGCCAATGTTTCATATTTTATTTTCAAATAACTTTGGTAATTGATTGTTAGAAATGATATCTTTCAATAAATTTTTCAGTATTATTTTGGTGATATTGATAAATAAATTCTGTTTTGTGCGATTAAATTTTATTTTTAACTAGTGGGCATAGACAGACATTTGAAAAAATCTAAAAAAAATTGTTAAGAAATTAAATAAAAACTTTTAGATCTCGACAACAGCGCCGTCTATCGGGTCCATAGGTGTCTTATCTTTCAAGCTGGAATAAACGACACACACCCACAATATTTCATTGAAATCAGTTGGGCGGTTTCGGAGATAAGCGTGTACGGAAATAAGGACACGTTATTTTTATATAGAAAGGCTTGAATACAAAGCCGTGATCATGTGTAACGAACATATAAAGGAACATTTACAAACGGGGTCCCGTTTAGACTGTGAAAAGAAAGAAAAGCAAAAGAACTGATTACGGCCCACGGTTTTCATAAATCTGCACTTGTGATTTAATAACAAATTCAAATATGGATTTAAGATAAATGATCATTATGATTACTTATGACAACTTGAAAATATATGAAGAATGTTGGTCTGGAGTAAATTGATGGAATACTCTTCATAGGTACTGTATTTTCTCGTAAAATGAAAAGAGACTACTATAAGTCAAAGATATATGTCGTTGTTGACATTAGTATGTGTATGAATGATATACAAAAACTTAAAAATGTTTCAAAATTAAAATATAAGTATCGCGTAACACAAGCTATTAAGTTTCTATTTTCCTTATATTTAGACTTGTTTATTATTTGCTCTGATTGTTGCACAGATAAATGTATTCAGCAATTACGTAAAAGGAAGCAAACAAGTCTACGCCTCGCCTAGTGAATGACGTCCCCTCAACAACGCCGGGGCACAAGTCCATTAAATGGTACCTTGAATACAAAATATTTTGAAACAACATTTTAGTCTTGGAATACGTTAACATCAATGTTTATTCTTTGATTTTTACTTTTGAATATTTCTTTTTTTATTTAAAAAGCTATAGATATTACAAAACAATATACTTCCACTCATATTTTTTATTTATATTAACCATAATAAAGGTATTTAGGTAAGGGAAATTTTAATTGAATTTATAAAATATACACTCTATTCTAAATTATATAAGCGAATAATATTTGCGAAATTATAAATTTGTTGGAGAAGCAGATAATATAGAATGATGTATAAGATATAAAACATAATATAGAATGATGCATAAGAGCCAACTTAACCTACTTCTAGCTGGTTTATCGAGTAAAACCTTAACAGACTTCTTGTTAAAAACTTGGTGAAAACTCATCATATTTTGGAACATGAAATATCGATAACTATAATAGGTGTAAAAAATATTGATGTTTTACATTTGTTTGTTTCGTTGTTTAAACGGTTTTTGAAAATACTGTTGAGTGTTATGTAAATGTGTACTCAAAACTTTTCCCGGTATCGTACGTACCTAAAGAGTAAAATAGAAAATACTTTTTAAATCTATAATTACCAGCTTCTTTCCTCTAAAAATGAAAGTAACAAAATAAAAAAAGTTTTTTTTTATTATTTTTATCACCATCTCTACATAAAACGCTTTAAGAAAAGTATAAAAAAAAATTTCTCGTAGCATTAAGGATTTAGGATTCCATCAGTTATCATACGACGACGTATTTTTGTTAAGGCCTAAAAACCCCAATACTCGTGAGTAGCTGCAAAATGCGTTATAATATTAATATAAAAATATCCTCACTTGTATTTAATAAATATAAATATACAAATACAGTTGAAATAGTTTAACAAAGTAGCAAATAAATGTCCTGGAGTCTGACTGTGGCTAAATGCCGGGCTGTACTTTCTTAAAACGTATCCTTTACGTACGTTTCGTATCCTTAAATTACATTTGGCTAATTTTAGTAAGTGTGATATCAGCATATATAGATTTTGGAGTTAATCTGAAATAAATTCAAATTGTATATTTGTATAATTTTTTACTAATGAAAAATTTAAATTGTTTAGATGAGTTATATATATGTCTTCGTTAACACTCCATTACACCTGTTACTGCGACTGTAGAAACATACAAATGTCATTCGTTTCAGTATATCCGCTTCAAAAATAGGACAAACTCAAAAGAGACGTTATTTATTTCGGAAAAGGCTATTATTTATAAGGAGGTATAAATAATGGCAAAAAGCGAAAGATTGCGTGTGTCTCTTGTACGGCATTTTGTTCGGTAATCCAATAGTGGAGGAAAGATAAAAGCAGGAAAGATAAAAAGGGGTGCTTTAATGGAATTAAACATCGGCTAGGGGGTGGGGAGGCGCTGCGTTGACCGGCTGGTGCCGTAAGCCGAACTTTTCGGAATGTCTTTGTTACGCTCACGTTTTATTATAGGCATCTTTCTTATGTAAGATTACTTATTTTAGAAATATAAGGTTCTTTATAAAGTAAACAGAAAAAAAAATATTTAGTAGGAAAATGATGAAAATGTAAGTGTAAATTCCATATAAAAAAATTACAGAAAATATACCTAGTCTTCGTCAAATCGACTTTAAAACCTGTAAATTGAATGCTGATTGTATTTCTATCTTTAAATAGTTACAGCAGCAGTATGGCGGACTAGGCTCCAAACTGCTTCCTCATGATTGATTTGTTTGTTCCCACATTATTTGTTCGTGATTCCAAGAAATCATTCCAAGAAAATTCATGATTCAAATCAAGTCTGTAAAATTTGTCAGTAGATCCTTATTTATAAAGTGGATTTAGGGTGTAGTTTAGATATATCTATGTATATTAAAGTAGATTTCTGTATATGATCAACTTATTGACGACCTAATTGTCTCGACGGAATTATCGCTTTCCAAGTTAATGCACAACCATTAACTTTAATTTTCGCATTGAGATAAGCATATGGATAGCTTACGAATTAATTATTTATTTATTCCGAGTTTAGATATCTGGCCAATTCTCTTCGCACAAGCGCAATAAGTTAAGAGAAAGTCCATCCCTTCAGAAATGTGGAGGCTCGTGCCCATTAGTGTTATATATATATATATATATATATATATATATATATATATATATATATATATATATATATATATATATATATATATATATATATATATATATATATATATATATATATATATATATGTGTGTGTGTATATATGTAATATATGGGTAGTATAAGAAAAAAAGTTCAAATACTTAAAACGTTACAATTAAAATGTTTATTTATTTATATTTTGTGTTAACGGTGGGTTGGTTTTTATAAATTTCTGCGTAAATAAGTTGACAAAATTTATATGACTCGTTGACATTAGATGGCTAGTTAAGTACGCGGTCGTCGATGATTAGTAGGTCGATTAGCGCACCGCCAAGAAGCGACACGTTGCTCGCTTTCGTCTCCTTTAGGGTTATCAAATTTAAATAGTTTTATTTTATACAAACAATAATAAGATTCAATTGTATCGGAACAGAATAATATAAAAAAATATTTGATAACTATTGTTACCATTTTTATGTTCATTATGTTCATATTAGGTTTGAAAACTATTCTAGTACTATAAAAATTACAAATGTTGGTTGGTAATTATGAGAAACTAATAAAGTATTTTTATGAATTAGAGAAAGCCAGCAATAATTTTAATTTATAATATTAAACGTTGTAAAATCTATTTATACTTGTATTTTATATATCTGTACATGTTATATACTGACGGAGATGAAAAGTTCAAACAGAGCGTATTTATTTAGGGACATTGATGCAATGTAACCAATATTGAAATTTAAAGGTCATTTCGCCCATTCGTAGATTTCTTCATCTTTATGAAACCCTTAACTTAACGGAAATTTATGAAGGTATGTACGAATTGTTATTTTTTTCATAAAACGTTAGTGAACATTGTAATAATAATAATTAAAGTGTATCGGATGTATGTTACATCATCAACTTTTTAGTCTTTACTTAGCGAACATAATTTTGAGGAAGAGTAACATTAACAGCTTAATTAATTGCGTCCGTCAGTTGTACTTTGTATTTAGCTCCGGATGTAACAAATTCGCACGAAGGGTGACAATCGACAACGCAATTATTGCGTGGATAAACTCATTAGTCGAAGAGCAGTTGTGTCGACGTCGAGTCGGTGACGCGTCATTTGCGCAAATTGCTGGGAAACTATAGCGATTAGCGATAATTGCTCGGCTTGCCAAATTGACGGATCTGTAGACCTTGAAGGGCAGTCTTTGAGAGAAGTGTGATAAATTGATACATAAATCAGTGACACAATGATCTGCATTTATTTATCTGATTTATTACACATATCTAATGTTTTATCGACTATTACATGATAACTACATTTATCTATTATATAATAATAACGATTGCGTACTGATAATGATCATATGATTTCACGAAGGAAAATACTTCAAGATATATTTATTATTCATTATAAATGAGATTATAATTAATTGATGATGATGATGAATTGACGAGAAAAGCATATGGATCGTCAAAAGCGATAGTCTTTATCCTGATTCACTGTGTTGATAATTGTTAGTGGCCTTATCTGACCTCTATGCCTATATCTTCTTGATACTAATTGTTAATGCGTGCGATATATTCCTGCCGATGGCTGAGACTGATAAGCGACGGAATGGCAGTGTAATCACCCTAAAAACGAAGGCTACACCTAAATTGTCGCAACCCGGTACCACCGATTACTAACCTTCTGCGGTCCTAATCCACTAGCCCTGCGTGGCAACTAGAATTAATAAGCAAATAAATCCTTATAGATTTAGTATAGCTTACGTCCAACAATAGAATGCTTTACCGTATAAGCAGCGTTGATTGCTTTCAATCATACGATCGCCTGTCCGTTTGCTTTCCTAACCCATAAAAAAAAGATCAGATAAAATAAATGTATTATAATAAAATGTTTGCTGTATTCTGTATTCTTTATTCGATAAATGGAATATTCGTATACAAGTATATTGTATACTCAGTTAAAAATAAATAAAGCACACATATTACAGTGTCATACCTAGTTTAATGACCTTTTGTTATAACTAAAGTGACACATTCACAGTTGTGACGGAAGATTTTGTTATTGTGACAACCAAGTCGTAAGTTTTGTTAATTATGCCGTCGGTGTCGTGCCAGCCCTAGCGTGCACCTGTCGCTGTCGGTGGTGTCGGTCATCGCCGCTGCGCTAGCATCTGTCGGCGGCATGTACTTTTTTGCTCCTGCTCTTTTTTTTAATTACATAGGACGATAAAGGTTTACGGTAAAATTAGAGTAGGTATTGATGTTCATTTGTCGATAATAGACACTTAGGAGAAGTTAAAGGTTTATTACATTAAATTAAGCAAAACAAAAACAGAATGGAAAGTTTTTTAAATTAGGATTTTTATGGTTGGGATAGGCAAACGAGCCAGCGGGTATGGAACCTTACGGTAAGCCTTCGCACATTAATGTTTGCACTACTGACGCATCGCCTATATTAGGGTAAATGTGAGACTAATGGGAGGGGAAGAAGGTAGAGGGGGAGAAGGACTTAACAAGGGGAAAGGAATTGGGCCTCAGGACGCTTGTATTCACCGTAAGTAACGCGGTTACACTGTAAATTGTTACCTCGATTTTCCGTTAAGGTGTATAACACGTTAATGCCTTAGATGTTTTTGTTTATACATACGACGGCTCAGTTAGCGCCGTAAATATTTGAAGTGCTATAAAGTGTGCACCTTTTGTAGCTATTACGAAGAAACTAAGACGATTTTCAATGACATATCACACCAAACTTTTATGATAGTACGAGCTTATATTTATTATTAATGTTAATTTAGAAGGCACGAAACAGAAACCAAACTATGAAGGGAGGTTCGTGAATGGAAGTTTTAAACGAACATTCCTGTAATTTCTCCTAAATAAAAATTGTTACATCCATAAATATGTATAATACGGTAAACAATCTAATAGAACATTTAAATCAGTGGTAATCAGATATTTTGATATATTGATTTCAGCAAAAGGATTAATTACCTGTTGAATCTACGTTATGTTGAGATAATTATAGATATATGTGATGATAAGCTATAATTTTAATATGCATTTAAAATAATTTATCCGTCAGAGAAACTTCGTATAATTTATCCGAATGAACTCATAATAATGTGAACCGTGCCGTTGGCTTTTACTGACACAAATTTAATATACGCACGGGATGGTTGTTATGGCAGGCGGGGATCAGAGGGGGGAGAGGGTTCAAAGAAATATTTGAAAATTTTCTTATATTTCTCAATCATTTCATTTTCTCATTTAAATCTATAATACTATTCCTGTTGGTATGATTAACGTGAACCAACAGTTACACAATGTTTATTTTAGAAAAAAATAAATATTGTTTAACTGCTGTAAAAAAGTAAAATGTAACCAAAGATTGTTGTCCCACTACTGGACATATCATTGATAATAACAACTGTGAGTATATTTTGGATGGTGCTGGAGCTCACGACATTCGAATGATACAATTGCCAACTTGTGGCAGTCATTACTTGACATAGAACTGTCCCAATTTTTTAACTGCTGCGCTTGACAGTTGGTTTGGAAACCGCAGAGCTAGTTGATCTTAAATTTCTACGTCTCGTTATTTGACTCCACAATTCCAATCTACTTAAAATATAAATACGAAATATATGACGGAAAGAAAAATCTAAATGTCCTGCCATTTTAAGTAGCGTTATAAATATAGGTTCTTATGTTTATTATGCTACTTACACCGGCATAATCATACATAATCACAGACATAATCTGTGTAGAGTTAGTGGACTTACAAAAAATGTGCGCAGATTGTTTAATTACCATAACATTTTTTGTTTCGTACATCAATCAAGTCTCTGTGATTAGAATATTTTTTTGTCGTTTAAACGACGTGCGCGAAAGTTTCTCGTTAATTTGACATGAACGTTAATGTGGTACTAAACAGTAGATAACATTGACCCATGTATCTAAAACCCAGATGAAACTATCTTATCTTGCTATGCAAACAAAATAGAAACTCATTAATTCGTGTTTACTACTAGATTCTACTAATTTGCATATATTTTCTTTGAAATTTTATATGCGTTATTTCTGTCATAAAATTTTGTACTCCATATTGTTATTTCCTATAATTGCGTAGTACCAGTTAACTTCAATCGGATCGTCGCAACTCAATTCTAACAGTGACATTTGATATATTTAATTTATTCCCTTATTTCAAATGCTCAAACAATATTTATAAAAGATCGAAAAGTCGGCAATGGCTGCGATCAAAAATAAATAATCGAGAGAATGCGACGTTCACTCGAGTGCTATGTCGGAAATTGAATAAAGAACAAAGTGGCGTTCGGAAATTAACTCCAAGAGTTGCGAATTCGGAACGAAGAACTCTCCAGATCATGACCGGAATTGCGTCAGTTGCTGGAGTTTCTGAGAAGTTAGAGTAAACCGGGAGCAAGGTTGCCCGTATTAAGGATTAACTTGTTTAATATTCAAACTTTCCACAATTTTAATCGTCGGCACTTCATGGAATAAGCCCTTTTTTGGTAATTAAAACGTTTACATCTCAGATTCGACTGGTTTTTTAAAATAAAAAACTGTAAGTAATAATATCAGATAAAGTGGTTGTTGCATTGGTGGATGTTCCGTTTTTAAGTCGAAGATCACTTCGTTCCCTAAATGTTAGTATAGCTTGCATATATTACCTATATTCGAATAGTTTCGTATCCGATGTTAGTCCGCGTTATTTATGAATACTACTGTGTAAAAATTTATTTTGTGTATGTCGTTTGGATTAAGAAAATTTGAACGAGAGAATCTTTTACATTTTCACACAAACTTTAAGTATTTGAAAATAACATATCGTGCAATTTATCAAACATTTTGGAAGCTGAAAGGACTTTATTTCAATATGTCATGATTATATAATACGAGTATATGTCAAAAGTTTTTGTGGTGTCCTTGTGTATTTAGGGACACTCCGTTACGCACAAAAGTCTTTGGTTTCGGTTCGTTTTCGAGCGGATTTTTAATAACAAACGCTTATCTGGTTTTGCGGTTGTGAAAAACGTATGTTAGCGTTAAAGAAAGGTTAAAAATATATAAAATACGACGTAACATTTTTATTATAAATATTGTATTAGGAACATTTAGATATGAAAATAAAAAATGTCTGGTAATCCTTGGCGTCATCATATCGAGTGACATCCTGTTTCGCAATAATCTGGAAGATAAGCTGAAATTGGTTTCTATTAACTTGGGTGTACTCAGTAGAGCGAGAGAGTTATTCACTGCGGCTCTTTGCCTTCAACTTTATAAGGCACAAGTCAGGCCACCTATGGAATATTTTTCTCATGTCTGGGCAGGCACTCTGACACCCCAGTATTCGTATTTTCCTCTTGAACGTTAACAAGATTAAAGCGGTTCGAATCGTCAATTTTCAGATTTCACTGAATGGCCTAGATTTTTTGGTATTGCAGAGGGATGTATTATCTCTCAGCATCGTTTACCGCTACATACATACCTACACTATTATATATATATTCTCAAAGGTTGTTTAAACTCCTGCTATACTGCATGGACGGCTTTGCTCGTTTACCTATATCTTAAAAAACATTGCAAACAATTTAACTAATATTGACAATTTTCCATGGAAAATAGACGTTTTAAGCACTAAGACAAATTTTTATTATGAAATAATTTTGTGTTCGTACCTGATAATAAAATCACAAAAATTGTGTTTGCGCATGATGTCATAAGTTTCGTGTGACGCGTCTCGTTTTTGATATTAGAAACGTTTTGCGGGTCTTTAAGTCTCCCAATGGAAACGACAGAATCGTTTAGATTTAAGGAAATGTTAAACAAATTGGATATGAAAAATAATTTGCTTTCTTCCTCATGTGTATACGATACTGGCATGTTCTTTTCAGTATATTTTTGTATGGAATGTAAGTTATATTCTTTTTCTCGTGTCTTCCGTCAACGTTACCTGCATATGGTGAATACTTTTTATAGTAGGGCGAAGTTGTACTGACTCAAGATAGTTGGCGGTAAAACAATTCTAAATAATTTAACTCAGGTTGAAATACTCATAGATCGATGATTGTGAAATTGTTTTACATTGTTGTCCTGTTTATATAATAATGATAGTGATGACTTTTCTTCTCATTTTCACCTATTTTATTCTATTCTTTTTTCTATTAAATTTCCATGCATCAACCTAAACTGAACACGTTCAACGTTGATCTACCAACACTCACTGTCCACGAGGCAATCGAGAACTAACTAATAGAAAAGTAATAAAATAGAACTTGTTTTACATTTTCAGAAATATTGTGAGAAAGAATGTGTGTTCCCTCGTTGGTCGAAATAGTAATCATGGTTTGCTCCCAAGTTGATATTAAATCTGATTCTATTTCTATAATGCTAGCACGCGACCGATCGCCAAGTTTCTCGGAATTGCGTAGCGGTAACGCAAGTAGGTATTATGATGTCGTATCGTATCGATACACCCGATCGTTTCGTATAACATGTGAGCCGGATTACCCTCCATAACGTCTTGATGTTAGACATCTGCCGCGTTTCCGAACGACCGAGAGCAGATGGTTTTTATATATTTTTAAGTAATAAGCTTTATATTACGTGGAATGATAGAAACGTATAGCAACGACTTACGTTTTTTGTGTATTTTTATACTGGGATATAAATTCCAGGAATGAGTTTTTTATTATTGCAAGTTAAAGAAGTAATCATGGTCCGTACATATTACATAATTTTTGTAATGTAATGATATAAAAATATAAATGTAAAAGAAAAATATAATTATTACATTGAAAAGTTTAACTGACATGAGACGAGTTACTAATATATAATATTTTTACAAATGTAAGTATTTAACGGAATATATCAGCTATAATGCTATAAAAAGGGAATAGTTAATGAGAATAAGGGAATAGCACTGAAAATTATTAATAAACTTTGTATCGTGGAATTTTATTTATATATTTGGAATTAATTATATCTTGGAATTGGATGCATTTATATACCATGCTTTAGGGTTAGGAACGCGTTAGATACATAAATAACAACTTTTTGAGGCTAAAATCATTCGCATTCCAATAAAAAGACACTCATTACTGTAATTAAATAAATTCTCATCGAAATAGTACAGTTGGCAGTAGGACTCTATGACGGCGACCCGATTTGTTTCAAACGTATTTCACGACAAGACGAGTTTTATGTCAGGGGACATAAAATCATGTCACTCTACAAACGTTATAATACTGTAAGCTTATAAATGTCGTTATAGAATTTCACTCGCTCTATTTTTTTACTTAAGAATTGCGAGAACGTTATTTATTTCGTTAATGAGAATTAAATAATATATTACGCTAGTATCAAGTTAAATCATGTTTATCAAAAGATATTAAGAATTTTTGGAGCTAGCTTTAAAACAGACAACCGAATTTATTTCATCCCACTTTTACACCTATGTTAAAGTGTATTGAAAAAAATCTAAGAATATTCACAAAATAACTTAAAATAACGAAAGCTTATGAATATGAATTAAATTGTATTAATGGAAACTTTAACCCATCGCCTGAACTTCAGCTGATTTGTCGTCTTAAGATGACTTCAGGTCGTTTTTAGATGTGGCCATATTTTAATCTTTAGTCGTTTCCGTCCCTTGTCTCTATCCCGCCCTGGAGCTGGACGACTATTGGGGGATTTCTCGTGCGAATATTTGTCGCTCAGGCATCCCTCGTCTCAATTTTTTGGTAAAGACAATGTTAAATTTTGTTTTCTGATATAGTGTAGTAGATATTTATTGAAATTTGAATCACCGATTAACAACGGCTTTACGGCTTAGAAAAAATCGCGACGAAAATTGCATGTTGAAGAAAATTTCAAAGCTGCCAGTCGCCGAGGGCCGTCTCAAGTCTTCAAAAATTTAGTATATGTGCTCACTTGTCGTATCTATAAAGATGGAAACTCGTGTTTTTCAGTATTACAATATATTCTTAATTATTAGTTAATAATTAATATAAAAATGGTTTGTTAGATAAAAGTTGAATGGCTGTTACATCTAATCTAGAGTACTGAAAGAAAACATGATTATATATCCAAAGAAAATTTGGCCCGCTTCCAACTTTAATCAGGTGTTATAGAAGAGATTTATGTGATTTATTGTCATTATATTTGAAATACAAATATTTTGTTCGATATTTAGCGCACTGTTGTGACTGATATCTCATATATTTTATTTATTTACAAAAAGTTTGTCCACGATTACGTTGATATTTTTAATTTTAAAGCGTTTTTTCAATTCATGCCCAAGAACACTACATTTACGATAAACAGTAGGCCTAACTATCTATGATTAATGGAGTCAGGCGTTACTTTGCGAAAACTATAATACTATGTGGACAGAATTTTTACGTAGTTAACATCCACGACAAGCAAACAAACACAGAAAAATAATGTGTGTTTTTACTGGAAGAAGTGGATTTACGAGAACTTAAACTAAGTCTTATCTTAGTGGTTGGGAAGTAGAGAGTTGCTGACGGCTGTTGGACGGAAGGTTTAGTTTAAGTTCCTTGTAAATTCAGTAAAAAGCACATACATATTTTTGTTTGTTTGTCGTGGATGTTAGCTAAGTAAACATTATTACTGTCTACTAACTATCTGTCGCAAAGTGTCTTAAACGATACAAAAGATAGTTCAGAAAAACAGATAAGACAATAATTGGAAACATGTAACTTTTTTTTAGTTTTGGTGGTTGGCATAGAAGTCAATGAGCTAAAAATATATGAATATAGACAATAAATTAATTTTTTTATGGGATAGGAGCAAGCGTGCCGCCTGATAGAAAGCATCAACGCCGCCCGTAGATAACCACGACACCACAGGAGTCACGGAAGCGTAAGGTGTATTGGTTGAGCTTTCAGTTTTCTTGGGAATAAATTCAGTCGGGCAAACGCTATAAAAAGTTTGTAACACACAAAAATGTTATTTAGTCACTGTTCAAAGTTATTCATCTGCAAACACCGGTTACATAGAGTCGCTAATACTTCCAAATTTTTTTGGAATTTGAAGTACTTAAAAAATTGTTTATTTTTGTATCTCCGTTAAATTTGTCAATTGCATGTCTTTTGTAATATATAGTATAAATACTTTATTTTTTAATTATATTTTTTAACATTCGTTAGATTTGACTCGTTATAACTTTTATAATTAATTTGTTTTTGGAAATACGTTATAATTAAATATTTTATATGGAATAGAAAATCAACTATTATGTCGCTCGATGAAAAGCGATCATTACCATGAACATCTGCATCATCAAAGGCATCGTGGTAACGTTACTGGTTTTTAAGAAAGGTGTAAAATTGTTCACTTTTTCTTAAAATAAATGTTTTAAACTTATAGCCTACTAATACTAAATTAGAATTCTCTGCATCGTAGTAATGGTGCTATTACAAAGGCCCAGGGTCAAGATAAATACCTGTTGATTAACATTTAATCCACCCATCATGTTTGGTTCAAATGAACACTTCGCAATTGCAGAAAATTATTCATAGACAATTTTTTTACTTTTAAATTTTGTAAAATATATACTACGATTTTCTGATGTGCTCGTGTGTCGAAACTAACAGTCGTATTTATACACACAGACAGTTCGTATGTATACACTCGCTCGCAGGCACTGTTGTTTGTAAACGTTGCCTTACAATGTATCGTCTCGGCATGTCCCAGCTTTTGTATCGTAAATATCGATATTCTGTGAATTCTGTGATGATAGCAACAGGCGTATTTATGCACAAAATAAAATTGTTGGTTTGTTTATATGCATGGATTAAAATAAACATTTAAGAGTTGCTACTTACTATTGTAACTTTTTTGGGTGTGGTGACATTATAGGTAATGTTTCTTTTTATATAATTTCATACTTTAAAAAAAAAGTAACTAAGACACTAAATAAATTTGTTCGATGTAGATAAATACAAAGGAATCTTAAAGGAAAATGTGCTTAACATATTGTATTTATATTAGGCTACTTTTACAAAACACTAAAATATAACATACCTATATCGAACGGAAACAAACCTGCAAGGATGAGGCATGTAAAATAATTGTGCGTACTAACATTATTTTGACTAACCATATACTGTTAAGAATAATTAACATTGACCGTTTACAGTACGTCCAAATAACGGAATTAATTATGGCTGTTACTTGACCGTATCTTAGATAGTTTGAATACCTTTGAGAAAACTGGATATTTTTTGAGCTGGTTAAATGTAAAATAATTGTTAATCACTGCTCGAATATCAAATGTCCTTAGTGTGTTAATTTAAAATGTCGTAGTTAAATTAAACACTAAGAAACAAAAAAAATTAAAAACTTTCTTTTCTATGAAAACTTTTATGTGGAAAGCATTAGTTTTGCCGTTTTTAACTGTTCCGTTTAAATAATTAAAATGACACCACCGCTGCTACAAAAACATCGATAAACATTTTTTTTTATGATGAAACCTTCACTATTAGGCTGCCGCTTCCCACGGCCCGTTTCTAATGAGCTGCGTTGTGTTGAGTAACAGGGGCAAGGGTTGTAGGCTTTTTAAAAATGTAACTGTTGCCGTTGTGGAATTACGTGACATCTATTTTACCACCATAAGGATTTTATTGCAATGTGTCATTATATATTGTTAACTCATATCATCAACAGCCTGCGGCAGTCCACTACTGGACATAGGCCTCCCCCAAGAAGCGCCAACTAGCTCGATCTTCGGTTTCAAGCATCCAGTTTCTGCCAGCCGCTATGCGCAGATCCATCGCATCTGGGAGAGGGGGGGGTGTCCATACTACGCTTGCCAAAACGCGGTATCCACTCCGTCACTCGTCTGCTCCAGCGATTGTCGCATCTCTGACAAACAGGACCAGCCAATTGCCACTTTAGTTTGCTAATTAGAAAGATTACATATGTCGATGACTTTAATTCTCCAGCGGATTTCGAATCATATTTACCAGAGAAACTTCGAGCATAGCTGTCTACATATGCTAATATAAAATTAACCCTGCAGTGTCCATCAGATCAAAGTGTTTGTTTCCCATGTTTATAAAAAAAACATTATCACATTTTTATTAATTTAACTAATTTAATAACGAGTATTCAAATCTATTAGGGACTTGCTCATCTAGCAGGAAAAAATGACAAATCAATTGGGGAATCGAAGAACTGTTTAATACACAAAAATAGTGGACGAAAGGGATTCTCATAGTATTGTAGGACATTATCTTTTGCATTTCGCTTGGTCCATCAGGGTACTCTAACTACATTACAAACTTTGCAAGGTTAGCTTAGAAATTTCATTCAACAAATATTTATCTCGATGCGGGAATTGAACCCCTAATATGAGTCAATTAGTACCTAAATATTAATTTACAATGGTTGCCTTGAGTCTTTATTTTATGAGAGTGTTAAGTTACACGTTGCATATAAATGAATTCATATGTTTACTTTGTATACATTAGTTGTGCAAGTTAGTTTAATTAATCACATAAATTTAATTTAATACGAGTATAGATATTAATTTTTTAAACGTTAATGATGTATATTAAAATTCAACTTTTAAAAAACTTATAATTTAGACAGATTGATATGAAAAAATGAAAAGAGCGTTCCAATCTCAAATAATAATCTAAACAAAACCTTTTCAACTAAATGAAATTATAATTTGAGACGATTTTATTAGTTTGTGATTTTAATGGATATGTAATATTTACTTTTATCTAGATTTTTTAATACTATTCGTAATTTCAACTACCACTAGAACTTTAAAATCTACATCATAAATATTAAGGCAATTATGTTAATAAAATCGAAAATAAGTCACCGATTAAGTAGCATATTACACGAATTAAGAAAACTTAGTTGTTTAAAACGAACAAATTTCAAAAATCAAATTCGAAAATTTGCCAAAAAACTTTTCGAATTGGGGGCCGTCACGTTACTAGTTTTATGGTGAGTATTCCTATTTCTAAATAGGCAAAATAAGTGCGTCCTTTGTTTACTGTGTGCGTGTTGACTGTTCCTTATCCGCTATCGCCTGAAGTAGGACTGCGGTGCATCGACCTTACCTCGTTCACAACACAAAAGCGATCGTAATCATAAGATTTCTGCCTCATAGGCTGCATGTTTTTTGACCTGACAGATTCATTCCAACGAACAAAAAAATATATATTGAAGAGTGTATTAGTACTTTAACCGATATGACAATGAATTTCAATCTTTTCAACAAATGTCCTTTTTGAAAACAAATTTAATAAAAAGTAAATGAAGATTTAAAGAGTATAATATATATATATATATATATATATATATATATATATATATATATATATATATATATATATATATATATATATATATATATATATATATATATATATATATATATATATGTGTGTGTGTGTGTGTATATGTATCTCATTGTCATCATGATAGATTTAGTTATTAGGTTTTTTGAAGTATGCTAACAATATAGATTTAACTATTTGTATGTGGTAAGATGTCTATGTCTATATGTATATATAGACACATTTTTGTTTGTAAAAAAGGTTGCAACATTGCTCTACGTTTATTATCATTCTTTTCACACTAATAATATTATACTATTGGTTTTCTATTATTTTTGTCATTAAATTAGCCTGTTATAAAAAATTGTCATAGGTATTAAACATTATTCATCGATTGATCTTATAGTTTGCAATTGTTTACTTTATTGAGTATGTTGCAATATAATAATGTGATATCTAAAAGGTAATTTGATAGATTCAACGCAGTGACTAGTCGGGTCATTATACTTTTTACTACGTAATATAGCGCAATACGTACATCGGTTTAATTATATTAATGTTTTGTGAAATAGTATGATTTAATTTTATCATCCAATTTAGTAAAAGATAGGAGTTGCGGGATATTAATGCCATTCGTGCATGTTCAATTAGTATTCCGCACTTTGAAAAATAAAATTAAATGCTTTCTTTACCTTTTATTGCCTTTAATAATATTTCTGTACAGTATGCAGGTATAATATTTAATAATATTTCTACATGTTTTGTGATGTTCTGATGAAATAGAGTATTATACTCTCTAGTCCGATAGTAAACAAGGTCCGATAAAAACTTCATACATAATAATTTAACTACAGCAATGAGTTTAGAAAGTGTTCCAATGAGTGCTCGCTTTTTGAGATGGTGTAATGTTGAAACTTGTTGTTTTGTTTAGGTACCTACGAGCGGTTTTGTAACGCCGCGCCGCAAGGTTTGCCGCACTATAACAGCGTCTTAACCGTTTGAATGCGCGTGTCAGTGTAGTTATGACATTTTAATTTGTCTACATTTTTGTAATCGCGCCTTTCTATTTTATGTTATGATTATAATTTCATATCAGAACGATTAATGAAGGATATTATAGCATTCCGCTATATGAATACAAAAGAAAAGCGAGGCCATTTTTGCTTCATTTTTAAAGTGGTTTAAATTGCTGTTAAATTCCTTGACATTTTCTTGTTAAACAAATTTTCGACATTTTTATTTAAAACTACAACTATAAACGTTTTAAAGTTTGCGTACGTATGAAAGTTTTAATTAGACTTGGTAGCATTTTCTAATATATTTGTCAAAAATATCTACTCGTTATTGAATCTTAAGAACTAAGCTGTATTTGGTGAAGGGGGTGTAGATAAGATAGTTAGTGCCTTTTAAATTTTCGTAAACTCGCACAAATGGACATTCTGCACTGTTGACTTCTCTGAAATTTCATTATCAAAATGACTTAGATAGTAAAGTTAAGTAGAAAGTGAAAATGACCGGAACAATCATTTGAGGTAAATATATCATCACTTAAATGATGTGTGTGATGAATGTAACGGTTTACGCGAAGCTTTTCCGTTGATGGCAACGCGTCGCTCGTAGAAAATTACTTTATCTAATGGTATTCACGTGCGCCGTCTTTACGTATTCTTATGCTTGAATATTGTTTTTATTTTAAACGAATAGAACCTAGAATTTTATGTGATTTTTTTATTGTGTAACTAGCTGACCCGGCAAGCTTCGTACCGTACGAAATTTGCTTTTACTATATTCCTAATAGTTTTATCATATTTACTCATCTTTTAAACCTACCTTTACCAAATAATTCAAAACCAAAATTAGCCAAATCGGCCCAGCCGTTTATTACAAATACAAATTATCGCTTGTATTCATTTGTGCCAAAAGGGGTTCGTTTGCCACATCTAACTCAAAGATGGTTAGTTCTTCGACAAACGTGATCAACCCTGGACTAGGATAATAATGATATGCGTCGTTCTACATTTCTATTACATATAGTTGGCTCGCATTCGGTAATCTATACGGTATCTTCGGTAATAATATGCCTGCTGAATAAGAATGTAATGATTTTGTTGTAAATGTTTCGGCAATTGAATATAATAACAAATATACGTATAAAACGATAAAATAAAAACATCCCCAATAAAATTGTGCTCGAGAAGCCGATTATATATTGCGAAAAAAAAAATATGTGTAATGATACATTTTCATATGTTGAGTATACAAAACCCGATTTCAGAAATAAAAATCCATTAAAATAATTCCATGTTCCCATTTAAAAGAACCTTTCTGTTAATATTTATTTATAATGATACCTTTATAAAAAGAATTTTCGTGTCCGTTAATGTTGAAGTTACCGTTTGTTTGGCGCGCTACACTTATTATTAATTTATCTCCAAAAGCACGAGTACGAGTTAGCAACTTTGTGTAACGAGTTAATTGAAGTTAGACGAGATATGAGAGTGTTAAATATTAGATATCGTCACAGAGAGTCAAAGTTAGAGCTTTCGCATGGGGAAATTTCGTAATTTTGTTAAAATTTAATGATCACCGGAGTAAGTAGGTACCTTGTAAATTTTCAGATTTGTAAACATTCCTGCTAAAGTTTTGCCTACAATCTGAGCCTGTACTAAAACAAAGTCCCTTAGTTAAATTCGCTTAACGACCGTGACTCGTTTATTTTATTGTTCTTCTCTCTGATAATGACTGATGACTTTCTCGTGACGTCTTTGTTTGGGGTCGGCAGTGACGTGAAATGTAATCATGTTCTTCCCTTGTTTCTGAGTCTCCGGACAATAGAAATAATGAAACGCCTATTGATAATAAAACTGTTTAATTATTTTTGAAAGACTTTGTCGAGCACAATTTTAAAATAATATATTCTGTAAAATGTAATCCATAGTAACATTGACCATGAAAAATCTTTAAAATGGTTTTCATTAAATGATGAGCTTTGTATTGTATGTGCTATTTTCTTGCTTGTGCCATTTTCTCTCCGTGACTTGCGACAGTTTGATGTTTGTGTATTTATATATTATGAATTACATTGTTTTTTTTATTTTATTATATCGAAACAACCGATTAATGATATTATGAAATACATAATATTTTATTTTGAAGTTTCATCCCCACCATCTGGCGTTATCATCATGAATGGCGACACAGTACGGTGGGCTATTCCCGAAACATCTTTCCATACACCACTACTTGTGGAACCAGCTACCTCCAGCGATGTTTCATGAACCAAAACGACATTGAAACTTTCAAAAAACACACCAACATATTTCTTAAAAGCCGGCAACGCTTCTTCAATGCCTATGGCGCTGCGGATATCTATGGGCGGCATTGATTGCTTTCCCTCAGGTGACACATCTGTTCGTTTACCTTCCTATCCCATAAAAAATATTGTGTACGTTATAAATATTTTTACTGTTACGACATAGTGTATGTTATATAAATATCTTTGTGTGAAAAAGTTACCAAGCACGCCAGCATTAGCGTCGAAGCGCGTGCACAGCACTCCATGCTCAACAACGCGCAACCGCCACGGTGCAAGTAACATTGTTTATGCTATGTAACGGAGAAGACCGTTACTTATACAAGCAGCATCTGGAATACCTACAAGTCTGGACTAATTTAAACACTGTATATAAAATCAGAAACATGAGCTGTTTCTGATTTTCTATACAGTGTTTAAATTAATGAGTGAAAATCGGTGAGGGCTACGTAAATAAGTTACGATCTTAGATTGTAAGTTCGATTTCACTATTGCCGTTTAACCTTTTTTGCATAGCACAAGCACTATTAGTAGATTGATAATATCGATAATGATTCCATTATCGATATTGTCAATCTACGGCAGTCTACTGCTTCTTCTCCCAAGGCATGCTACCTGGCCCGAACTTCGGCTTCATGTATCCAGTCTTTGCTAGCTGGCCCGCGCCGATCGTTGCTCCATCTAGCCGGGGAGCATCCGTAAATTTCTGTAAAGGGACGGTGGACATATGCCTACCCTTCTATAAAAAGTTGCCTTCAATTTATCATAACTCTTTGTTATATCTCAGGCT
Organism: Baronia brevicornis; assembly: GCA_031353405.1. Classification (NCBI taxonomy): domain Eukaryota; kingdom Metazoa; phylum Arthropoda; class Insecta; order Lepidoptera; family Papilionidae; genus Baronia; species Baronia brevicornis. The sequence continues at coordinate 122,926 of JASFAT010003863.1, forward strand.
TAGATTTTACATTTATCATCTGTTTACACGGTTCTTTAATAATAGTGTTAAATGAGCACTTTGAACATCTCCTTTGATATTCGCAGTGAAGGCAGCTTATGATTTATTATTCAGCGGTTCCAGGAAGCATTCTATCTATATTCTCTGATCTTTTGTATTTGAGATTTTGATAAGTGTCATATTTACGCCTTTGAAATTATTTGTAAGTAGCTTATATCGGAAACCAATCTTGTACATTGTTACAGATAAAGGAATCTATTGTTTCATAGCTGTGTAGTTTATGTTTTTAACGCTTCTGCAATTTTGTCTTGAAACCTTGTAAAACCTTATAGGTGTGTTGCTTAAGAGTAAAGGGATTATTTAGTAAAGACGGTAACAGAGCATTGCAGTGACAAAAACGTCGACAGTTAACTTTTTTCAATCCGAAGTTAAGAGTATTTTCAATTGCGCTGAGCACCCGAGCATTCCATCCGAGAGAACGTCTTTAGTCGTGCGATTTGCTCTCGATACGATAGAGATCGATTAGTCTTGCTCGTTTTATTCCGATTTAAATTGTATCGATGCTGGAGCGATTAAAGCTTCCGCATTTGTACTTGAGTAGGGAAAAGAGAAATTAGTTTTGCTCCAAATAAATACTAATATAGTATCCAAATAAATACTAGCGAGGTTGTTTAATAAATTTACGAATAGTGTTATTCGAAAATGTGGCTATTGAGTTATTGAAAGCAATTAGTAAAATTATTTTGGTTTTATCAATCTTCTGTTATATTCCTTTATGTATAAAAGTGCCAGAAATTCATTACGTATCATATATTGATATTAAGCAATTTTAATAATAAATTATGAATATTTAATGTAGTTATACAATATTAAATATTTTTTGAAAATTATAATCGGCCTAAAAAGCATAGCAAAGCGATATAAGGACAAAAAATTAACACTATTTATATTTTATTTTAGATAATATTTCTCATTTTGCACTCTTAAATACTAGAAAAATTTAGATCAGGGTTACATTTTTTAAATTCAGACTTTTAGTATTTGCATAGAGCAGTAAATATACTTGTAAGTAATTAATAACGTTTCAAACCAGTTACCTTTGAATTGATATAAATAACTGTCAACTGGCAATGTTACATTTTTCAATGATGACAATGACGAATGAAATGATCTTATAAACTTATATTTATTTGTTACAGTTCAGGGTTATTAATTTTTATGTTTAAAGGTAGCAACTGTAAAGGCTTTTTGAATAATATTAAACTAATATTGACCTTTTTATTTATATATATACAAATATATAAATAAAAAGGTCAATATATATACAAATTAAATTTATAAAATTTTAAATTCTCGCTTTTAGTCTTCTTACCATAAATATTTTATGAAATAAACAAAAAATGCATCTTTCATTTCAACATCTAGGAGGTGATGCACACAAACCTCTAAACAGATATTTGCGGCATATCGAAGTTAAGAAGTTTAAGAGGAATACTAATTCGAGACATAATTATTTATTTGTAATAGAAATATGTAATAAATGCACATTTTATAATTTGTCTGGTGAACTTTGTATTTTCAACTTGAAAATACACTAATCTGAATTCAAATAAAGAATGCACACGATGGCGTTATAAAAAGAAAACAGAAACCAGCCACCCTCTTAAAACGTAGAACGTTCTTAAACATCTTTTAATATAGAGATGATAGTTACTTTTGTCTGCTCATTCCAAGTAATGATACAACACATCAGTTAACACCTAATACGGCATCTAAGAGAGAACACTTGACTCGTAACGTGTTTAAAAACTCGGTGGGTTAAGATTCCGTTTCGTTATATGTTGCTCATAGAATTTTTGATTATACGAGTATATTATCATTATCTAAGTGGTTTTTGTCTTAAGAGTCTTGGATTCTAGATTTCAATCTCTTCTGAAGCTGCTTTTGTTGATTTTAAGCATGTGTCTGAATTATTTTGCGGAATTTGAATACGAATACTTGATTTAAGACTGCTTTTTGAGTTTGGGGACTTAAAAATTAATCCTTTACATCAAGTATTGCTGATAGAGTTCTCAGAAAAAGGTGTCGGAATTGAATCGTGTAAGAAATAACATAGAATAGATATATTCTTTATCCAAAAACAAAATTATACAATTATTGATTGTCATATTTATATACAAATGGCGGTCTTATCGCTAATAGCGATTTCCAGGATGAACACAATGTTAAAAAGATAATTTGATGTAGGTTGGTCATTTTTTTTCGTTCGGATATTATCGTTATGATGATAGAAAGATACAATGATATTTATTAAAGTAGATAGTGAAGCATTTGTAAATATGAAATACGGAAAGACTTTTTCTCAGATCTGTATATCTTTTCTATTACAATATATTCCTTTTGTGAATTGGGATACATTGTTTTGTTAATATAAATAAAAAAAACTAAAAGTTTTAAGGAAACTCCATGAAGCGTCATTTTAGCTATGAAACCACGAACAATGTAGTTTACAGTTCCTAACGCAGATGTTTAAAAAGAATCAACAGTTAACAACGCCGTAAAAAAGGTCGGACGTAAACAGCCACCGTTGAAATTTTACAGTCACTTTTGTTCCCCACGTTTTTTCTCTTTCTTTGGTAGTAAGAAAGTCTAATGAGCGAATTTTAGTTACAACCCTGTATTTTAGACATAACATAATTTTGTAATCTTAGACATATTTCATATAAATACTTACGCGAAAATGTTTACGTACGAAAGTCATCTTCTTAACATTTAGAATGAGACGCAACACGTGCCCTAACAAATCACCGTCCGCCGTATACTTCTCAACCTTCTTCGTACTCGTATGTGCCAATATATACATTATAATGGTTATTGTTTCAACCTTACACGTCGGCATTGTTACAATGTCTAACAATTCGAAAGTAAATATATTAACCAAATTGTACGTATCTCTACTTTTATTTTACGATTAATTTTTTTTTTATAGAAAACCTTTTCAATTTATTGCTTGTTTATTAGATTAACACAATTAATTTATTTATCTGTGTAGTTTATAATTAGCTCTGGAACTTCGACAAGGTTTTTGACTTGTTTATATTTAAAGTCGGAAAATTAACTTACAGAAATACCAGAAACTTGAATCATTAAAATAATATTTAACTTACTAGACTCTGATACTTGGCTCTAAAACATGACTCTCTGATAAGAGTACCTATTTCTGGACCAACACAACACAATTTACGCATTAAATGCTTTAAAAATAATCATTCAATTTTTAATGTAAAAAATACAATAACAAGCAAATGTTAATGATTTAACAGCATGCACAAAAATTAATATGTACCTAGTGCGAAAAGTAAGCCGATTGATTTGTAATAAAATCGGTTGACCAACCCACACATGATATAAATCTTTCAATGAAGTGCCGTTTTGTGAAATTTGTTGATATTTGCGGGAACGTTGCCAATTGGTTCTCATCAAAAGGTGTCTTGTGTTAACACGTATTAGCGTCATATTGTATAAAATTTATGCAATTTAATTAGTAATTTATTTCGATGAGTATCGCTTTCGCTTCCAAGATAAATACATATCAAGGTTAAATTTTCTCTTAAAGGCCTCTCAAGGTTAAATATCTTCAATTAAGAGTTAATGTGTTATTATTCTGAAAATATCATTTTCTTATCGCCCATTTACTTGAATAATAATGAATTGCTTTATTTTTGTTTCAGGTAAATATTCAACTTTGTTACCTCTCGCTACTGTTATGGCCCTTTTTTCTTGTGTGTAAGTATTTTAATGGATGCATTTTAGCTGTAGTTTCTCAAATCATTGACATGTTCGCTTATTATGTCGAATGCAGTAGGGGAGCCCGTACTTTAATCGAAATCCACGACATTACTCATATTTAATTTTATCGATTATTACACTACAAGGCCACTGCTAGCGCTATATTATGTATCAGTATCAATATTTTTTTGACCATATGTGAATATAAAAATTAATTCCAACTCATCGTCTAAAGTAACTGATTGTTTCAGTCTTTATTGTGAAAAGAAAACAAGGGTCTTAATTTAAGATAAAAAGAATACATACTTTTAATTTAGGGATATATCGAAAAACGCGAATAAACAGTTCGCTGTAAAAAAAAACAATAAGAATTATTTGAAGGGGGGGTCATACAACACGACACTGAGCTCGACGGACGTGTCCGACCGCAACACCAGTGTGCCGCGCTATACCGACCAGACATCGGATATCTAACATATTGTGGACCAGTGATCCTCAACTATTGTGCCATGGCACTATTGTATGCCGCCAAATCCTTGAAGTTTGTCGGAAAATTTTAGGGATGCAAAATATTTTACACAGTCCATAATAACGTAAAATTCTTTCAAATTTATTTTATTACAAATGTGCCGCCAAATTTTAAAATAGTTAATAGTGACGCAACGCAATAAACAAAGCAACGCAACAAAATAAAGGTTGAGAAACACTGTTGTGGACGGAAGTTGCATAGTATACGGTTTCACTTACAGTAACTATGGAGTATGGTCTCGATTTCACCGAGGATTGGATTGCATTGTGTCTGTTCTGTAAGCTCGTTGATTGAGTTTCTGATTGAAATTCTCAATAGAATATATCCTGGGGTACCATTAACGCACTCCTAGTTGCACCGTCGACCCTTAACCGCGATTTTGACAAATATGATTTGTAAAACTATATAAATACGGATTCATTATAAGAGGTTTTCAGAATATGAAAGGATTGAATTTTGAAATCTTAGTTCAGAAGAAATGTACTTTATCGTTTGTCAGTCAAAATATACACGTGTAACATCAATAAATAATCTACTTTTAAATTGCTATGGTTGTTGTTAGATTAAGTGTGAACTAGATCAGCGTTTATATACAGTGTCTTGCACAACTGCGCTTCTCACGACATTGGATAAAATTACAGTTATTCGTTACGGTCCCCGAATAAACGGATACAACGATCTCAACAATTCAGCTGGTAATTACTGAACGCGAGTTTTGCTCGGTCGCGATGGCCGAGTTTTATTTCAGACGGTAAAATTCACTACTATTTTGATAGATTGTACGTCCGGGAGTTTTGCGGACCGTACTGCTTTGCGGCATTGTACTCGTTCCTCGGTCCGAGAGCACTGATTACTGCGCTTCGCCTCAAGGCTGACCATTGTTCTATGCTGGATTCTTGCACGCAATCCCGTGTTGTAGACGCTGTTTTTTTTTGTGTCCTTAGATTATCTCGGTCAGTTTTATTTGTGTTCACTTTTATATTCCATTTTGTTGCATATTAACAGATTTTTATCTTTATTATTGCAATTAGTTACCATTTGCAGTACATGATTAATGGCGATGTCGTTTAAATTACTGTATCGCGTTTTTCTGAGATTCTTGTTTAAATTTATGTTTCATTCTTTAAAACCGAACATTTTTTTAAAAGTTACAAACCAAAAATATTACATATTAAATTTGTGGATTTAAATACTGATAATTTTATCTAGATACTACATCTGAAATCTTCGTCCGTTTTGTTTCCATCCGCCTTTCAAGGAAAAATTTAAACGGAAAATGCTTTTTATACTTGAACACCAGTATCATATATACATATGTACACACAGTTTTTTTATATATATTCACGCCTATCCTCCGCAGGGGTTGGCAGAGACCACAAAGCTCCATCCGCAACATATGTATATTGAATACTAGACCTAATAAATAAATAAAAACCTAGTTATGTATAATATATTGAATACGTTACACACATGGACAGTCAAAAGTTTTACTTAGCTAAGATCCGCGACAAGCATAACAGAAAATTAATAATGTGTGTTTTTCTGTTGGATTAAGTGGATTTATTTAGAACTTAAACCAAAAAACTTACCGAAAATCGGCCATCAATTCTCCACCCACCAACCACTATACACAACACCAAACACACACTACCAGTTTTCCATCTTGTAAACGACACGTGTTTCGCCCCAACACGAGGCATTTTTAGGTATAGTAGACTCTACGGAAGACAACCGAAACTTTTCGGTTGTCTTCCGTAGAGTCTACTATATATCCAACAGAAAAACACATATTATTAATTTTCTGTTATTGTTTTGCTTGTCGCCGATCTTAGCTAAGTAAAACTTTTGACTGTCCATATTGTGATGGATTTCCACAAAGTAACGCCTGACTCCATTAATAACGTTACACACAGATAAAGTATTCAATATACATAATTATACATTTTGCAAACAATATTTAGGAAAGCAAGCGAGTGAGTATGTCGCCTGCTAGAAACTAATTAGTGCCGCCCATAGACTTCTGCACACCATAGGCAATTCGAAAGCGCTTTGAGCAGTATACATGTTTGTTTTTGAAGTCTCAATATCCCAGTGCCGGTGTAGGTAGCCGGTTCCACAAAGTGGTGGTGCGTGGAAATAAGTGTTTCTTTTATCATTAATAATTAGGCGTTAATAAGCATTTATAAACCACCGTTAATCTTCTTCGAATTCTAATTTAAATGAAATGAATATAAAAATTCTTGGTGCTTTACAATTGCAATTAGGTGTTGGGTCACGTTCAACTGGCCATTTATAAAGTTAATCAGACCGGATAAATCAGCAGGTAGGGTAATAATGGAGGATAAAAAATTCATCGCGCTTACAATCAACGGTACATCAGGCGGGCAGGCGCGGATGTGCGGTGCGGCCGTGACGGGCGGCTCTCAACCTGCTTGACAACGCCGCTCTACTATATTATATACCCTGTTGTAATATGTGCTATATTTTTTTTCTAAAATTTCAGTTTAAATATAATATTATACTTTGCTTGGCGCGGTTTAAGTACGTTTATTTTCGTACAAACAATTAATATTTAACCCCTTGCCGTGCCATTTAGCTCGACGAAACTCAGGCCCAAGTGTTACGCGTGGTAAACCCGTCGTATCTTACTCTTCACTACTATCTTCTAAAGTCTAAGTCTTTAAAAATTAAATTTCAATATATAAACTACTTTGTAACAGCAATTATGAGACTCGTGACTAACTCTGGTGGCGTACTGATCACGACCCAGGCTCGTGATGCTTATGTTTGATCCGACTATCTGTACACGACTGCAGCTCGTGATATTTACGTTTGGCCCGACTATCTATTCACGAGCCTGGCTCGTCATATTCGTTAAAGTACCTACGGCAAGGGGTTAAGTGTTGCACAAATTATTAATTGCACTTTTTTATCATTCATACTTTATTTCGGTCAATATTTATTGAATGGTGGTGTGGTATGGAACACAAAAATAAAATAAAGCGAAGCACTCGATTTTACATTTTTTCTGTAAAATAATAAATATACGGGTATTCTTACATATCGACGCATAAAAAGCGAAAACGTATTAAACCGCAAAATGTAAACTTACCACCAGAGTCAAAAAAATTTTAAGATGTCTGAAACGATTGTATCTGATAGTGCAAAACAGTCAGTTTCAATGCTGTACAAAAGTTTCTATTAGTCATAGACCTATCAGGCGCAGATCATTCGACGCAGTATTTTTTTCTGATACCAATATATAGTCAAAACTTTATTGACATCTGTGTCATTTACAGCGTTTTCACTTTTTGCATCAATAAATTATCAAATTGTTTTAGTGCATTATATGTATTAGTAACATACATACATATCGTCACACCTGTTTTCTCTAGGATTAGGCAGAGACATCATCACATATCTCCATTTGCTACGATCTCGGTATACTTTCCTTGCATCCTCCTCATTCATCACTCTTCATGCCAGCTTGTCGGTTAAGGGTACTCTTGACCCGGCCTTTCTTAAAAACTTCGGCAATTTGGTCAAGGTTTTATTATTAACAAAAGATAGTTGGTTATGTAGACACACAATATGCGTCGTTACTAATATATGTACGTACTAACGTCTAAAATTACGTTACTACTAATCTTATTATGTTTTTGGACAAAATAATAAATTATACCTAGTAGAGTTTAATATAGCAGTTAATTTTCAAAATGAGATACTAATTTAATAAAATAAAATTCACTAAAATTAATTTACAATATAGTAGCACATTGAATGGAAATTAGAATACATTGAACATATAGATTATACATATTAGAATACCTTGGTCACCTGTCTATGGACGGACGGACAGCGGACTATTTGCATTCAGCAGTGCGCGACCAGCGGAAGTTGGGTCTGCCCCCAAACTGCTCACTTCCGGAGCTGTGTCGACTCATTTTATTGTCAAGGTGCGACCGCTGTTTTGCTTTGATGGCTAATGAATATTACGGTTGTAACAAAAACGTAATAATTGTAACAATAAAAACATTGAAAACTGATTTCCTTTTAAAAATTTTAAACCAACTATTTATCTATATAACATTTTATTCTTTGTATTTAACCTTTTATTATTTAATGTTAGCCTATATTTATATATACATAATATCATAACTAATTACTGTATAATTTTGTTTCTGGCATACAATAAAGAATATATTTATAGATCTTTTAAAAAACTAGCAAATCATTTTTACACACATACATCTACATACATGAGTACATCTCACACCTACGTTTTGCCGATGATCTGTTTTGCCGAACAGCCTAAATGAATCCTTTCGAGGTGTCAGTTTGACCATAAACTTCGATAAAACCAAAACCGTGGTCAACGATCATTTGGATCCACAACCGACTATCGTCAACAGTAGTCAATGCACAAAGGATCGATAATTGTCAATAATATTATAGGTGATTATATCTTCGTCCAGATATAGTATGAAAAATATATAACTTTCGTCACCCTTGGTTACAGCGTATATGTTTTTAGTTTTGCAATGCAGGACTTGTTGATGATAATAGTAGGATTAATTAAAATCTAGTCGGTATCATAAAGCGTTACGCATAAAATAAAAATAAAAATGTTTAAAATGTATAATAACATATTATATATAATATAAAGTGTTCATATATTATAACAATTTTATATAAAATCTTTGTATTTTATATTAAATAACGTAATAGAGTTATATGTTCAGAACTCTTATTTTATTAAATTGCAACCAAACGACGAATGTTTTAAATCCACAAGTTTAAAGAATTAGAATTTATATTGAAAAGGAGTAAACTTTTATAATACTCACATTTTTTTTGTATATATAAATGTATAGTGGGACATTATCCACAATTCCGCCTTGCGTGCCCTTGTCTAACTGAGTGACCCTTGGTTAACTGACTGTACTAACATGTAAAATGTAAAACCAAAAATATTCTTTGGTATTTAGTTTGAGTACAGTTGTTCAAACGCAGAGTGGGGCATTAACGTGCTGAGCTAAGCCGCATACACACTCGCTGCGGTCGCCTGTTGCGTAAGATGACATCCGAGCCTCAGATTAGCATAACTCTAGAGATGTGACCGGGAAAGCTTCCCGTTAACGATGGAATACATTTCATTTTATTAAATTAAATAAACACAACACAACACAATTAAATAATTGTGTGTATATATATATATATATATATATATATATATATATATATATATATATATATATATATATATATATACGTGCATTTTTTTAATGAAACTTAATTTACAAATTATATACGTACCTATGTTATATATTAGTCAATTAAAAGTTTATGCTACCAAGCTCGCCCAATCGTGCAAACATTGAATGTAGGTTAATCAAACATCTTACGCAAACATGAAGAATCTACAATACGGGATAGGTAATTAGTTTTAAATATGAACATATGTTGCATTTTGTTTGTTTGTTAATGAATTTGAAAGGGCTTATGTAGAATCATGACTATTTTTTCAACAAAGTTTGTCTAATTTATAGATGTCTAAAGTGGGTCAAATAAACTCCATTAAATTTTTAATGCCGTACAAATTACTATAATATACGGCATTAAAAATGTAATAGAGTTAACACAATATTCATAGTCAAGAGGTTGAGTTCGGTACAATTTTATTCTAAGTAGAACATTGTGATAGCACGGCAGTTGACGTCTTATAACAGTCTTGCGGAAGTCGTGCAATTGTACAAATGTATTTTAATAGTAACGTGCAACGACATTAACTGAGCATTGCGAACACAATTTGCGGGCTACTTTGTCGTAATAATAGGTTGCCAGTTCTGTTGAGTATTTGACATTGAAAGTCTCTTTTCATTCGTATTATGACTAACAAGTAGCAGTACAAAACATGTCCATTATATGGAGTTTGTTTTAAGTTTGTATGTTTTTTGTTTTAAGTAGTCTTGTTATTAAAAGTTGTTTGGAGATCAGAATTTTGGGTGTTTTATATTACTAAAAAAAAAATCAATCTTTGAAAAAATTATCATGAATTTAGTGTTATTAATGGAGTCAGGCGTTACTTTGCGGAAATCCATCACTATATGGACAGTCAAAAGTTTTACTTAGCTAAGATCCGCGACAAGCAAAACAATAACAGAAAAATAATAATGTGTGTTTTTTCCGTTGGGTTTAGTGGATTTATTTGGAACTTAAACCAAAAACTTACCGAAAATCGGCCATCAACTCTCCACCCACCAACCACTATACACAACGCCAAACACACACTATCACTTTTCCATCTTGTACACGACACGTGTTTCGCCCCAACACGAGGCATCTTCAGGTATAATAGACTCTACGGAAGACAACCGAAAAGTGATATAATGAATTTAGTGGGTTGTTCGTATAAGTTCTATGTCATATTATTTGAAAATACGTACAATACAAATCATAGTCGATTAATGTAACTTATTTGTACCTTTGCTACATTTAAAAGGACGTTATAGTATAATTTTTGTAGATCTTTCTACAAAAAATGCATGCAGCATTAAATTTATTAAATTTGAAGTATACGCGATAGAAACAAGTTCAAAATATTGCATTCTTTTATTTTATTATTTCGATACTCGCAAACTTCATACAAGCACATCCCTAACTTCGTTACTCGAGGTCACAACATGACATGACGGAACCACACACATGATTCACCGGCGCTCGTCTATGTCATTGCATCGTCCTACAGGAAGCTTAATTTTTGATTGTTTTAGTACTTCAATTATTGTTACCTGACAATAATCAGGTACGCACATATTTAACTGTGAAAATGAATAAACTGACACATTTTTTTATTGAGACAGCTTGTCAATACAGTTAATACATATATCTAGCTACATATATTACATTAATACATTGATATTTATTATTTACATTCCGATTAATGGATAAAACAATGGAAAGTATCAAGTTATGCAATCTAGTTTCAATCATTTTATTTTTTTTTATTTATTTTATTTCATATATTTTTTTTTTTATCCGTCCGACCGATTGGCTCAGTGGCGGGGCCCTCCGCCCGCGAAGTCAATGGTCGCGGGTTCGTTTCCCGCATCGGAATAAATATTTATATGGATTTATAAATGTTTATTCCGCGTCTGGTAACCCCCCCAATCCGCATTTCCTTTCCTGCCCCTTCCTTTCTTCTCTATCCTTTCCCTTCCTCTCCGCCAATCCACGGTCTGCCGTGCCAATGGATGCGTGGCTAGGGGCGAGCCTAGTCGAAAGCGTGCCGATCGTCCCGGGGTCGGGCTCCCCCGGGGACTATGGTGCCTTACCTCAGCATGCAGGGCTCTGCTGGGGCTGACCTCCATCCTCCCTTGCGGCTCGTGGGATTCACTAAGACGAATTTAATATACCTAATTTGTCGAAAAATGACGGCGATGTGGTTCGCCACCCGTCACGTCCTGATTCTCACGAGGGCGAAAAGCGACCAATGACGAGCCGTTTCGCTGCAATGAATAGCAGCGGATGTAGCTCTGTGGTCTCTGCCAACCCCTGTGGGGGATAGGCGTGAATATATAAAAAAAAAAAAAATAAATAAAAAAAAAATATTTTTTTTTTATTTCATTGTAAACAGTAACCTAAACAATTTTACATAAAACCATCTACCGCTACCGCATAAATTAGTACATTTCTTTCTAAGACAAATCCGGACAAATACACAGACATTTAAATTTTATTTATAAATTATAATCATAATTTAAGCAAAGAAAACACAGCCTCATTAATCTGCAACTTAATTGCATTTTTTGACAAATCGATTGGCTCCATGGCAAAGGTACCGCTATTGAAGACAATGGTCGTGGGTTCGATTTCCCGATTTGATGGATACAGGTATTTATTTCGAACTTGGGTACTCCACTAATCGATAGTGGGCAAGCGTGGTGGGCTAATGTCCATTCCTCCAGGGATGGGAGAGGCCCGTGCCAGCAGTGGGCCGTAGATAAAAATTTGCTATAAAAAGTGTTTGCGTTATTACACAATATCTTATCAAAGTTTTGATGAGATAACAACAACTGTTTGAGCACCATTGTGTAATAAATTAATACACACATATTGTGACTATTATATGTGACTGACTGATGGCTATTGTATGTTGGGTTGTATACATACATATATTGTTTATAACGGATATTAGTCACGTTATACATATTTCTAAAGTTTATTTCGGCTAGTATTTTAATGGTTTTCGGCACAATTCGGTCGCGAGGCGACGACACGGGAAGTCATAAATGCCTTGTTGTGTGTTGCGGTATCCGAAGTACCTACAGAGCGGCTGCGACACATATTTTTTACGTATACGTTGTGTTTTAATCGACCTTTTTGCCTTCAAGGGTACATTTGATAAGCTCTATTGGACTATGGGAATTATCGATATAACGAACCGCATTTCTACACATTGTAATGCATAAACTATAACAAATTGAAGATCATTGAGGGTATAATTACATCTGAGCAGTATTCACAGAGAGAACCGTGGTGATTTAGTTAAATATGAGTTAAATTTAAGATAACATGATTCAAGCTAAGGAAAATAATTCGATTTATATCTTCCATTCTGTTTCTTTTTTAAAGACTAGCAATGTTTTTAATATCACAAAAATCGTTGTTAACCATTCGAGAAATACGACCGTACGAGAAAATTATATGGTAAAAGTTCAGTGTATAAAAGCCACCTGATGGAAAGCAATCAACGCTGGCCATAGATCACGATCACGACACCGCAGTAGTCGAGGAAGCGATGATTAAATTAAATCATAGATATATAATATTATTAATGGAGTCAGGCGTTACTTTGCGCAAATCCATCACTATGTGGACAGTCAAAACTTTTTCGCTCGTCTTCCGTAGAGTCTACAATACCTGAAGATGCCTCTTGTTGGAGCGAAACTCGTGATGTTTACAAAGTGGAAAAGTGGTAGTGTGTGTTTGGTGTTGTGTAAAGTGGTTGGTGGCCGTTTTTCCGTAAGTTTTTGGTTTAAGTTCTAAATAAATCCATTTCATCCAGCAGGAAAACACACATTATTAATTTTCTGTTATTGTTTGCTTGTCGTGGATCTTAGCTAAGTAAAACATTTGACTGTCCACATATACAATATTAAAATAAAGGCTTCAAAAATATTGAAAACGAACTTAATTATATTTTTTATGTAATTTTCGAATAGATCTGAATATCACATTGTTTTGAAAGATTGTAGTGCGTGATGTCACACGCTTCTGTCGTCGTCTCTTCGATGACAGAATATCGTTAGCAGTGATTTTATACAAGCGTTTTAGTTATTTAAGATGTGCATTTATTTTTGTCGTTTTGACGTAATAAAATTGATATTCTGGCTTATATTCAGACGCAGCGCTGTCCGCGTGTCGAAGCGGCCGCGATCCACTCCAGTTTTAAATGTGATTAGAATACGCGTCCACACAATCGATAGTTCGATTATATACGACAATGAGGGACATTCTCTAATGTAAGCATGCTAACGGTGTTGGAATGAGGCCACAAACGATTTTAACGTCGTGATACACAGAATTCATTGTTTACTGTCCTAGTACCACAAACGAAAGCGTTCTAACTAGAGATTTTAATCCAGTAAATCTTTACGAATACCTAGATTTGGAGACATGAACATGTCAGTATGAGAGAATATTCTATATATGAAGGGATTGCCCCAGTTGGCAGTTTGGGGGAATTACAAGATTATAAGATATAAGATTATAAACAAAGTCATAAAAGGTAAACTTCAATATAGAAACAAGTCAAATTAGTATAATGCGTTATTAGAAAAATACACGATTCCGATATTGTCGGAATAAACCACCGTGTCCAATCCCGGAATTTTGAAACCACGAAATCGCCTGAAATTGTTCGATCCCTAGATCATATTTTATTATTATAGGTTATATATTAATATTTGCTACATTATTACAAAACATTCACTCGTTGATGTCTTGACACAGATTTAGAATTCTATCACTCTCTTCTCTTCTCTGAAATCATCTAGATCCATACAGTTATGTTACATCTGTAAATAATATTATAATCATTGGCTCTCAATCCCAAAAAAAAGCTCCAGAGATCATCGCACTTTGTAGGCGTATATATCTAGAATAATGTCTGAATTCTAGAACTTGAAGACAAACGCTGTGTTGCTAAGAAACACGGTGGTCAAGAGACTTGCGTTCACTTTGGTAGTTAATGCAATAGACGCAGTTTCACCTTCGTGTCGTGTCGTGAATTTACTCTGTATAAAGTTGGTGCAGTTGATTCGGAAGTCAGCCCATATAAACGAACCAATAGACAGACGTATAATATTTCTAAGCACAAGTCCTTGGCATTTAGTGTCCTGTTAATGAGCATAAACAGGAAGTGATTTATTTCAAAATTTCACAGGCATACATTATTTTTTACTATTATCTCATAAGTATACGAATATTTAACATAATCAAAATATTTATTATAAATATATTTTATTTTTGGTTTAGACAGATATTTCTGTCGACTTTCATATGCGTCATAATAATCGTATTTATAATTTATTAATTTTGCAGTGGTTTAATTATAATGTAACTATTTATGATTTCTAGATTACATAAATTTATGTCGGGCTAGGCGAAAACCAGCTTTTTAATGTAGATCTGTGAGAATTAGAGCACACTTCCGATTTGTTAATTCTAACCACGTTTGCAATCTCTTCACTCCTCTATAAATTTTCTTTTCGATTAGATTGCAGTGGGTCTAGAAATGTGTATCTTTTGATTTGTTTTAGTGAGGACGATGTCGTTATTTCAGGCAATTTGAATTCGATTAAGAGAGGTTCAAGTTTAAGCTACTTCTGTTGAGTTCGGTCAATTTCGTAAATTGTTTCATTATCTACGTTTTCAGATCGCGCACCGCCGTAATTTTGCATTACATGATCCTTTATTATTTCAGTTTAGTTACGGTACTTGTTTTCCACCTGATCGATGTTTTTGGTTATATTGGGTTCTGTCCTAATAAAATAAAACTTATAAAATTATAAAATTTTCTGATTATTGAACGTAAATGGCGTTTAATTAAAGACAAGGTTCCCAGTATAGTCCGCTACCTTCTTCCTTCCGAGCGAGCGAGCTTCACATGTCTACGGAAGCATGCAATTTTCGTAACCATGTACAATTGCTACAGGGCATGTGGTATGGATATCCATAAATTCCCGTATGTATATATATATATATATATATATATATATATATATATATATATATATATATATATATATATATATATATATATATATATATATATATATATATATATATATATATATATATATATATATATATATATATATATACGGGAACAATCTTGCCTAGCAATGTACATATGTGGTCTATGAAAAAACAACTTTTTTCAAGTCTAAAAAATAAATGCAATTCCTGGATTTGACGAGAGAATTCTGTTAAAATATTGAAGGTTTCAATTGAAATTAGTGGTATCGCGTCATTGCAAAAATATAAACAAGTCTATGAATAATCGTGCAGAGGCACGTGTTATTTAATAACATGTGCTGGATTGGCTTGGTGGTTTAAAATTCATGTTTCCATAATGATCCGGTGAGAATTGTGGCAGTATTTAGACGATAGGAATGCTGTTCGTAAATACAGAATATACGTTCTTTTCAGAGGCTACAGACCAAACCATAATCATAAAAAATAAATACAGAAATTGTAATGTTTTATAGGCATACCTATTTTATAGTTCAGTTTAGTCATTATGAAATTGTAAAAATAACGAGACAGTAATAACTATTTTAAAGACTTTGAAGAAGATTCAAAAAGGCTTCTAATTATTATATTAACATGTTAATAAAAACCAGTGGAATGTACATACTACTAGAGATGTCGATGATTTTCTCATATAAATATAAAGAATATCAGTACTCTCACCGTTTTATGCTGGTTGGTTTGTTCACATTGTTTTTATCTTGGAAATCATTTTGTTTCCAACGCGTTCCTTAAAATTTATGAACCACTTGGGCAAAATCATGAAAAATAAATAAACAATTAACTTTCTTGGCGTTCAAAGAGAGATATACGATATATTTCATATTGATGAGTACCTATTAATATATTCGTTTGAAAATATTAATAAGTAATCATGGAAGGAGTTGCGGGCCACAGTTAGTTAACTTGTATCCTGCTGTAAAATAAAATCTGTATGACTGAAATTTCGATGCAAGCTTGTGGGAAATACAACTGGACGCGGCCACTCATGTACCTTGTGCGTTGAAATAGGAATAGTGTGACAGAGTATCGGTATTCGAGATTAAAGTTACCGGTGCATTGCACGGTCGGCACGCGAGTCATCGGCGATATGTGAGCGATTTGCAAGTGTAGCCTTGTGTGTAATCCTCGCGGGTTATATTACGTGTAGCGTCAGCGTATTTTTAAATATGCCTCACAGCTAAGCATTCACTTTTGAAATAAGTATAAAATGCAATGTCTATAGTATTAAGAAACATGGTCGCTCAGGGGCGTAGGTATAGGCGTTCAATTTATATTATGTGAAATTTGAGTGTACCTAATACGTACATCCGGACCATTTACGTCTCTAAGCCTTTTATTACCAGGCCTTAAAGAGATGTCTATAAAAAAAATGAGTAAAATCTTATGGGCTCTGACAGATCCTTACTTACTTATTTACTCAGTGACTCGAAGTGGATCTTGGCCTCCGAAACGAGAGTCCTCCGTCTTTCCCTCTCCTGCGCTAATTCTTGCCCATTGCTGGCTTCAAGTTCGCGCAGGTCAGCATCTACCTGTCCTCTCCAGCGATATATGGGTCGTTCAACTGGCATTCGACCACTTGGTCGACACAAATACGCTCAGTTTATTCTCCTCTTAAGCGTGAGTATCGAAGCTTCGACTCTATACATCACAATGGGACGTATCGCCGTCTTGTATATTCGCAGCTTGGTACTTCTGCAGAAGAGTTTTGATACAAGAACTAAAATTGGTATATCAGATACTCCTGAGAATAATATCCATGTCAATATACAACAGCAGCACAATATATTGATGGATTAATAGCGGTGTTCATTATGCTTTCAGTACGAGCGCCAATATGCTAGTTTAGTATGATAATATAATTATCACAAACTCTCTCCTGGGAGAGCTCCATCACAACTTCGTATAAACATGATCACATTGTGCTCACCAGTTTAAGCTCTGCATCGTCCGTCAGTCAGTCAGTGTTATTGTTTTAGTGAATTATTTTAAATTAAATTTTCAGTTATATAAAAATCTAACTGAAACTGTTAATGTATAATAATTTTAACGACCTTATTTTTTTGACGACCGATTGGCTCAGTGGTCGAGCCCTCCGCCCTCGGAGTCAATAGTCGCGGGTTCGATTCCCGCATCGTAATAAATATATATATGAATTTATAAATATTTATTCCGAGTCTGGAACGGAAATGCGGATTGGGGGGGGTTACCAATCCGCATTTCCGTTCCTGCCGTTTCCTTTCTTCTCTATCCTTTCCCTTCCTCTCCACCAATCCACGGTCACGGCTCCCCCGGGTACTATAGTGCCTTACCTCAGTATGCAGGTCTCTGCTGGGGCTGACCTCCATCCTCCCTTGCGGCTCGTGGGATTCACTAACACGAATTAATATACCTAATTTGTAGAACAAAAGCGACCAATGGAGAGCCGTTCCGCTGCGATGAATGGTAGCGGATGGAGCTCTGTAGTCTGTGCCAACGTCTACGGGGGTAGGCGTGAATATGTATAATAAAATAATTTTTTTGATATATAATACATAACCGATAATTTCACTTTTTCAATTAGGTTAAACTTTACGAGCCAAAATACAATAATTCTATAAGTACAGTGTAAGAAACAATTGTAGATAATATTTCTAAATGATTAATGACCTTTGTTTTGTGATATTTATTTCTATGTTAAGTAACGTTGTAATAAATTCATACACGACAGAAATAGCCACGTTTAAAATGAATCGTTACGCTGTATTCACTGGGATTTATATCACAGAACCCGTGGCGTATCGTGACCGATGGCACAGTATCTGTCGACGTACAGTTGAAGCGCAGTCGATGGGCTTGGCGATGGTAGTTTTGTGCAGTGCGCTTTGATTTATATGCCCGCATAACGGGAGCCTCATTTGATTTGAATTTTTGTAATATTAATACTTCTGAATTATTCACAACACACATAAGTCTTTTAAATTTATTAACCTGAAACGTAAGTTGAATATTTTTTTTATTTTGGTGACGAACCTGATATCGAACGTAACATCAACTCGCAAAAACACCAAAAGTCGCTTCCAATTCCGATGACCTTTATCATGATTTATTTCTAACTCACAACTTCTTTTTCTTTCTTCCATTCTCTTCTTTACATTTTACCATACCATCACATCGATAATCCGTTTACTTGTTTGCGTATACTAAATATTTATAAAAACTTAGGTATACACTATTTTTACTTTCATTTTAATTATATGTTCATACACAATTAAATTTTAAGTATTACGTCATGACATTAAAAACATTTTAAAACACGGACATAATTGATAATATAATGTATGCCACTTATGTTATAATGACTTTATAAAATTAATAATTTCTTTAGTTGCAATAAATTGGTTAATTCACAAGATATTCTAATAACATAAGAGCGCTCTCTTATTTAACAATGTCTAAATGACATGCAAAAAGTTTTCATATTTTTTATATTAAATAGTGTAAAATATTAACAACCAGTTGTAAAAATTAACCTTGCCATATTTAATCCTTTAATATATCAGCCCAGGATATAGAATATCCTTTAATAAATGAAATTTGCCAAAAAATTAAACCCTGTTGTTGAAAGTTTAATTAAATAAACATCTTTTCTTTTTATTAAATACGTAATACCAGTAGTTAACCAGTATAATAATATAAAAAAATGAAGTCAATTCCTACTTTCATATCCTACTAAATGTCTTATATAAGATAATTTCTTTCTCCCGTATAGAACTAAACTTATTTTTTTTTTTAATTTAATTAACGAATTAATATTTGAAAAAACTGTATGAACATTAAGTATCATTCACTACAAGTTTAAAAAATGTATTTGAACAAATAAAAAAGTAATTTATTAACGATTGAAAATTTTAACAAGAGGAATTGAAAAACGCTCAAATTTTCAACATCCGTTTGTTTCGTGTCGAATGTTTTCAATGTAGTTATGATTAGGAACGTCATCACATCACATAGTGGCTCTTGGCATTCACTTTACATTTCGTTCGTGCAGTGAATGAATGAATAGGAAGTGTATGTCGAAGATATTGATGCTTCAGCGACACTTGTCAACCCCTTGCGCCCCGGTAGGCATTAGGTACCCGTCTCGCGACACGAGGGACAACTCCGGATTGATTAATACATCATCCGCTTCCCTACTTCGGATCCCTTTTACCCCGTTTTTGCGTATCACCGTTGAAGTAAAAAGGGCTCCGTTTCAATGGTTGTTCGGAGCGGAACATTTATCATGACGGTAATGAATTATCGGAAAATTTCCAATAAGCCTACAGTGAGACTGAATGCCTGCCTACTATATTATGGCATAAAGAAAATATAGGGGTTCCCGAGGCAAAAATGGGTAACCTTAAGTACTACTTTCAAACAAGGATTATTCGATCTATAACCTAATTCTGCCATCGGAAAGCTTATATATTATTGCCGAAACAAATTGAGTCGTGAATTAAATATTCTGGTCACCATATTAATTTCTTATTATAATTTAATTTCTTTAAAAAAATACTAAACTGGCGGCATCAGTGTCACCAGTCTGAGATATGGCCCAATCCGCCTTCCCAACTTTTATAATTTAATTTCTTTAAAAAAATACTAAACTGGCGGCATCAGTGTCACCAGTCTGAGATATGGCCCAATCCGCCTTCCCAACTTTTATAATTTAATTTCTTTAAAAAAATACTAAACTGGCGGCATCAGTGTCACCAGTCTGAGATATGGCCCAATCCGCCTTCCCAACTTTTATAATTTAATTTCTTTAAAAAAATACTAAACTGGCGGCATCAGTGTCACCAGTCTGAGATATGGCCCAATCCGCCTTCCTTAACTTTAGATCATGAGCAAATCTCCCTATATGGAAGGACCTGCTCGCTATCTCAAACAGTTGGAAACTCCTAATGTTCAGACAGATTTAGCGCATAGTAAATTAATAGTTTTAACATGTTGTTTTTGTGAAATGAAACCAGATTTGAAATTGTGATATGTAATGTTTTCTTGACAATACTTGGAAATGCTTGGAATACCAACAAATGTTAATGTTAACACAAATTCCACGTATAAACTAACAACAAAAAGTGTTATATGGCATTTTGTATCAAGTGGATTGTTCTTGTGAAATATATTCTCGTATGTCAAAGTGAAATTTGAATACGTAACTTAAACAACGAAATATGTACTCGTATGTAGCTACATATATAAACTGCTAACTCAAACGATGCAGTGACAAAGTAATCGCTTTTCGAAACTAAGGGTTATGGGTTCAATTCTCGCATTCGGTTAAATATCTGTATGGCAAATGATGCCAAAGATACATAAATACTGTAAATTTCCGTAATTAAATAGTGAGCAATTACCAAAATATGAAGTCTGTTATTATGCCCGGACAGACAGAATTTAAAATTGTATGTTCTATTGAAATATAATTTTATGTCTATACCTTCTATGTATTTTCATATTCATTCCCAACTTTTGGTTTCACGCATTTTCCAAAGTACAATTATACTAATAAAAATGTTGTTAATTGATCAAAGTAATTAAAACTTACAAATTCTCTCAGTTTTTATCATGGATAGATGAAATGATTGCATAATTATACATTGAACGATTATTGTGTGTGTGCATGTGTTTAATTTCATTTTAATTAACCTCCTCTTTCAGATGCGTGCTTTTTAAGTTTAATTTGGCAAATTCCATATTTTTTCAGATACGGATTCATCTACATTGTTGGAGCAAAATTATGTATTATAAGAATACTCTAAAAATAGACGTTAGCGTATAACATACTGAGATATTTAACTGACAGTGTAAATGCCCCCAATATTTCTTATAGCGTATCTCCCATGTACGCCTGTAGTTTGTCCGCGAACGAACTATATATTATATGTAGGCGTTGTTTACGCGTGACTTCAGTCTGTAAAACCAGTTTTTTGTCGACACCAAACGTTGTCATATCGACTGGCACGTGTTGTGAACGCCAAACCGGATTGTGAAAATTCAACTCCATTTAACGATGGAAATTTATGTTATCAATACATACGACACATCTTGTTTCAGTGGTATTGCCAATCCTAAAGCCAATATGCCTTCAATATTGTAAATACTGTATAGTTATTATATAAAAAAGTTAATATTCCAAGAAATTGCGAACTTCATATATATTCATCATTAAAAACTTATCCATAATGTGTAACCTGTGTAGTGATGTGACGTCATAGAGAGGTTCTCATTTAGCATAGACCGTAACGATCTGTACAGATCATACGTTGCTAGTTTTCAGTGGCATCCCTTAGTGTTATGCGGACGATATTGATTGCCATCCGTGTTTATATATTTAAAATAAGTTATTATGTTGTTTTTTATGGCATAGGAAGGCAAACGAGCAGGCGTGTCACATGATGGAAAGCAACCAACGCCGCCCATAGACATCCGCAACGCCATAGGCAGTGCGGAAGCGTTGCCGACCTTTAAGGAAAGTGAAAGTATGGGAGTGGGAGTGGGAAACGGAGGGGAAGTGGGAAGGGGAGGGTGTTGGGCCTCTGGAACTCGGACCGCTCACCGTACGAAGCGCGGTAGCTAAGCTACCACTCAGACGCCGGTTTTCTGCGGGAGTGTGGTACTTCGTCTGCAGCGTGGCTATACCACTAAAAATAGTTGTCAATAGAATTCACGAAATAAAGGCCTTAGCATTAATATATCTTTTGAAAGTCATGTCCGATAATGAAATAAAGTTATATCTCGGAAAATTCCAACGGTCAAATTTCCTTTTTAAAGTATTCTAATGAGTATGACGATTCCCCCTTATCCTCAATGAAAGAAGCTGAGAGCCCCCCAGCTATACAATTATACAATGAACGTCGTGCAATTTCAAACCTTACTTCCTTACAATGTTACATGTAAAGACGATGAAAATTCGATTTCTCAAGCGAAATTACTTTTTTCAGTCTCGTGGCTTAACAAGGAGCGCGCGAAACTTGACCTTTCTTCGTAAAGTATGTCGATGTTTCAACATGAAAAATAACAAGTGCTGTTTGAAATAGAGGGGGAAGTATGTAATAATATGTCTTACGTATTTTTAATAAAAAAGTTTTGGTATAAATGTCGCTGGTTTAATATACTCGTATGTAAAGTATACCTATAGTTGAGGCTTTTTAAATAAATAATTGGTTTTTATTATATTATCGCCATAGCCTATCCGGTTACAGTGACGTCTTTTGAAAAGAATCAAATGTGTCAACTGCTCTCTGCTATTCCGAATCCAGCTTTATCCAATGGAAATATTCAATAGGATTGGAAGACAATTCGGATGTAATGTCTTTGAAACTTTTAAATAAACACAATTTACATCCAAATACTAAAAAACTAATTTTCATGTTATAAAACAATTTTGTTACGACCGGGATTATGAAATGTATAACCTACATATGAATTTTAACTAGTCAGGAATGTTTTGATTTTTTAATCTCGTCTTTAATTTGATCGAAGTTTCTTGCAATCATATAGTTCGCGGTTTATGTGAAAATATTATATTTATCATAACAATTTCTCGCAATTTACGTATTTAAAAATATCGAAATTGTCGGCTATAAATTGCCGTCATTGAGACATTTTTATGAATATGAACTATGTATTTGGTTGGTGTATGTATAACCGTGTAGCTACTTGTGGGAGGACGTCATCTCATCTGCTCTCGCAGCGACAAAGCGTCGAGCGGGTCATAGGGTGAGGGGCGGGCACATTGTTAGCCCGCGACCCATGCTGGAGAGCTTTTGATGACGACACTTGCTAAGGTGTACACGTCGGAGAGAAAGCGAGGGTAGGAACAAATTTCAACAAGTGTTAAGTAGGATATTTTTGTTCTGATCGCAATTAATTGTGGCGCGGGTAATGCTTTTGTTAGTTGTATAATAGTTTCTTTTTTATTGTATTTCTTGAATTATATAACTACATGAAATTTTAAAATAGCACTTGTTTTGACGTAGCAATAAATTAAAAAAAAAATCGCGGAATAGTAGTGTCATTAACCCTTTCACTACAGCATTGTGCTCCGTCAGAGTGACACCGGCTAATGGGCCACCGTGCCGCTGGAGTATCAGTATTGAACGGTAGGAAAATGCTAATGTTCAGATAACAATTTCTAATTAACAGTTATAGTGAATGAACGTCACCGTCATCAGCTTCAGGTAGTTTGTTGTTGGTATTGCCCAAGGTGCATTGTTTTGCGTGTCCTTCCGCTGAATGATTATAATTTAGATTATGCAGAAATATTACTCACATATTTTATAAACTTAAAAAAAATAAAAATAAATATTTTGACAATAAACGTCGAAGTAAAATATACCCTTTTAAAGTGCTTATTAAGAATATTTGAAATATCAACAGTCTATGAAACTTGAAAATTCTTGCTCACGTTTCTTAGAAGAGTATCTCTAGAAATAAAATTAGAAAATTATTCGTATACATGTGTTTTGATATGATTGTAGAATGATTTGTTTAAAGGTTCGATTACTATTTTGTTTTAGTTTTTTAGTTCGGTAACTATGATTCAGATCGCAGAATATTGGAGAAAGGTAAATAACATAGTATTAAAAAAACTTACCTTAAGTTATTCGATCACAAAAGAAACCAAAACTTTCTTTTAAGATAGCTCATTTTAAAAATGGATTTATGGAGTATCAGTCTTGATGGATATAAATCGATGTAGCTGCATTATTAGGTCATAAAGTATCGGGAAAACTATATCCCAGTTAAATATAAAATTAACGGG
This sequence comes from Baronia brevicornis, assembly GCA_031353405.1. NCBI lineage: Eukaryota > Metazoa > Arthropoda > Insecta > Lepidoptera > Papilionidae > Baronia > Baronia brevicornis. The sequence goes on from JASFAT010003863.1 coordinate 147,351, forward strand.
ATTTTCCCTTTAATGAAAGAGAAACATCGTCAACGACCAATAACAGTTCATTGATGGACATGGGTCTCTACCTCACCGGTAGGGTTTGCCCTTATTTGCTACGATGGGCAGGAGAATTCAAGACCGCAACAGCGGGCGTTTTACACAAGTATTTAATTCTGTTGCCTGTGAATATTTATGTTTAATTATATCGTTATTATAATTATATGAGCAGGCAGCTGAGATACACATACAGGAAATATAGAAATAATATCAACAATTAGTTTACCCATGTCCAAAATTTTAAAAAATCTTTAATGTCATCGCAAATTATTACTTTGTATTGAAGTAAAAAGTGTTAGTTTTCTTTAATAAGAACAAAACTAATAATTATTAAGGAATTAAAAAAATTGTGTGCGATAAATCGCACATACCTGAGTATTTTTATTTATTTTACGTAATTATAGAAAAATACCTGATTTGTATTCTACAAATATAAGTGAAATCTAATTCGTTTTCCTTTTAATCCACTGAAAATCATTCACTGCTTTTGTGTGTATTCAATGAGTCACTAGAACTAAGGTTGGAAAACCCTTCCCTTAGAAAACATTATTCCTATGGCAACGTTTTGCAAAGCGTAAGCAACTTACATTCAGAAAGCGCTATTTTTCACTTTATCAAAGGAAGACGCCCTTCCTTCCTTCCTGCCCCGAATGAAAGAGTCGAAAAGGGAACACGCTATGAGAAATAATCTTTTTGTGGAAGCCGAATTGACGAATCGATAATGATAAACTTTGGTATTGTATGGATTCATAAAATTTGATGAAAATGTTATATGAATCATTTTCGTAAACTGATTATAATTTTTATGCTTCCTACAATTTCGATTTGTATTTTATATTGTTAGTTTATTTTGGACTTAAAATATTTTAGGATAGTTCTTTATTGAATACAAAAATAATAATAAAAATTCACAAAAAATAAGCTAACACATTTATTTGTACGTTTTATATAAATTTACGTCTTATAAAACAATACGACCACGGCAGCACCTATAAACTATTAGGCGAATTTCAACCATTTTGGTAGGTTATTGAATGAAAGATATTATTATCCGTGTACAATATACACAGTTAAGCCAACTTTTCGGTTGTCTTCCGTAGAGTCTACTATACCTGAAGATGCCTCGTGTTGGGGCGAAACATGTGTCGTTTACAAGATGGAAAAGTGGTAGTGTGTGTTTGGTGTTGTGTATAGTGGTTGGTGGGTAGAGAATTGATGGCCGATTTTCGGTAAGTTTTTTGTTTAAGTTCCAAATAAATCCACTTAATCCAACAGAAAAACACACATTATTAATTTTCTGTTATTGTTTTGCTTGTCACGGATCTTAGCTAAGTAAAACTTTTGACTGTCCATATAATCATATGTGGTAAAATATATCATAGTCCTTATGAAAAAAGTATTTAAAGATCCTTTAAATTAGTTACATAAACAATGAAGATATGTAAAAGCCCTGAAGCTCAATGTAATCTGTCTTTAACATACAGTATATATTTGAAGAAAACATGACCAAAGTAATTAAACTTATAACCAGTATATAGCATAATAGCGCAGGAAGTAGTGTTTGCTTTCTGAGCTAAGGATTGTAGGTTTGATTCCCGAATCAGAATCCGAAGAGAATATTTAATCCACAGTATTTATTTCGAGCCTAGACGTTTGTGTATTTATAATGGCACCCACGGCATTAGCAAAAGTCTAATCAATGAGCATCAAATGAAGAAATCGACAAATGTCTCATCAAACTGTATCCCACGACGAGTCTAGTTTCAATAGAAACTTAGTCTCCGCCCGGTAAAACAGTAGTCTCGTGAACACTCAATTTCTGAAAGCGGCTAAGAGAGACGGATCTTGACTCAGTGAAATTAATCCATTTTCGCTCTCAATAGAAATGGGAAATGTATTAATGTTGTCCTTAGCGGCGCCTTATTCCCTCGCACTTATACGTACATTATATAAACCTGCGAGAGAGAGTCTCAGATCGAATAACATTATTGAAATGTTTGTGTTGTTTCTGTAGTGATGTAGTTGATGTTAGTGTTACTAATAATTCTTTCTTGAAATTATTTTACAACTATTTTATTCCATTTATTTGGACAAGGTGTAGGCCTCTTCCAGCGAATTTGAAATTTCGAATACACAACTTACTTTTTGTTACATGTTACAATTCAGTATCTGGTTTCGAATACGCATAAAAGGCGATTAGAAAGGAACGAATAAAGAAATAATTTTTACTTTGCTCGTACAAAAGCATTACATTTTATCTTCTATCTATTTATATATAGTATCTTCGCGATTTACCCGCAGTATACGTATCACGTTACTGTGAAAGTATTTGTGTACTGCGTGTTTCAGATATTTCATAGAGGGAAAGCGTACCCACAGAGGACTGCACTAAATTTCAATCTGAAAACTTATTTGACTGTTGGTACCGTCTCGAAATCCTTTCAAACTTATTGAAGCAACTTCCAAACTACTCCCAGTGGTTCTCAGAAATTAATAAATTCGGTCTACTTCGTATTCCTTTTAAAGTTATGTTGTTTTTGCCACTTGAGCTGTTTAAAATTTTGCAACATATTTTTGCTCATTTTCTGCTTTCCGGTGCGTTGAGTGATTACTAAATACAGCTTATTAATTTATAATTTCTCAAATAAATATTTAAATTTCTGAATTTTCGCAATTCAGAACCTTTAAGAAGTTAGAGCGTACTTATAAATATATTTTTTCGGTAACCGCCTTTCTCATGGACCTACTTTGCTTAATCTAATCCAGCATTTAGACGATTAACATGAAATTTTAAAAAGATATAGTTAAATTAAATATACAATTTTACATAGATAATATACGAATTTATCAAGAAGACACTTGTAGTTAGTTCGGATTACTTTTTCAATGTACAATGTTGATATGTTCCTGTTAATATATTTTGTCATGTAGAAAAAACATTAATTAACATAATTTTTCGAGAATATAAAACGCCTTTTAAAAGAGGTGGTTCACAATTAATTAACTAACTTTGCTCGTTCAATTCGGGCAGGCGCTATACACTAGACTTCTTTGTTTCGGTTTATATAGCCGAGGGACAGTTAAAAAATAACAGTTTTATGAAAGACTATAAAATGCTTTTAGTGCAACATGTGTTTACACTTAAGTCGTTAGTTTAAACTTTGTATGGCGACAAACCGGGGTTCAGTTGCAAGTGCTTGTAAATATTTACGGCTCATCCTCTAAGTGAAACGGTGTCATCCAGTATTTAAGTAATTTTCCACGTTTCCTCGCTTGTAATCAGCTAGTGCTGAGGGAGTTGGTGCTTTCCCGTAATTTTCGCGACACCCTATTAAGCAGGCTCGAGTTATTGCTTACTCTCGAGGGAACACAGCTACGTTGTCACGGCAACGTGTGCATGTGTGTGTGCGCCTGTGTAGTGGCGAGGGGGTTAGTCTGCGGTAATTTAGTTTCTTGCGGTTCCTTTTGTATTGCCTCTTTGTGTAGTACGCACAAAATTCCTTGATAGTGGTTTTACTAGATTATCTGTTTCTGAACGTGCTAAAAATATTTCGATATCTATAACGACATAATAACGATTATCAACAGAAAAAGTGAATGTATGTAAATTTACCCAACTATACAGATTATAAATCGTAGTTGGAATGTAAATTGAAAAGACATTATTTTCATATATCCTTAATAAATTACTTAATATTTTACACTATGTAGTTTTATTTCTGAAAACAACCCCAAACTTTTAGAACAAACGTTATCCATTTATATTAAAGTTTATACATACATATATGTATATGTATGTATTATAATATGTTTTATTTTCTGTTCCTCTAGAAATCTAGAGGAACATTGCCCAGCGGGGAGACATGTATGTACAAATATGGGCTGTTAACAAAAACGGTCAAACTAAAAGCTTTCAATGATTCTTTACATTGAATAATTATATTTGTATATACTTGTTCGTTTATGTAAAAATAAGAACAATATACCAATACACGAAAAGTAAAAAATCTTTTACAATCTCTTATTCTGAAAGTGACGCAAACAGATAACGATATCATATTATAGTATAAAAGACAGTAAATTGTCATCTATAGCACGGTATCAACGGAACCTTCGAAAGAGGATAAGGTGTAACGCTGGTGAACGCTCCGGGGAATTAGGGGTATATCGCAAGTGCTAGGGCGAACAATTTACGTCATCGACGTGCTCAACACGCTATGCCACTGACAAAAGACGCAATTTAACGGAACACTTTTCAAAAAAGCGCTGTAAAACTTACAGAGGTACCTCCTAACTGATAAAATGCTACGAAGTAGATAAACTACTATCCATTATGTTGTAGGTATGTTGAACGGGTAAATGAGGAAACATACCGCCGGATAGTTTCATACTAACTTTTTATGCGGCACTGCCACAATTATTATAATTATTACAACTATCCTTATATATAACACACGATACCACGACAAATAAGCGGGCAATAGTTCAAATGGTAAGGATTGCGCTTACGATCTAAGGTCAAGGGTCCAATTTTTGTTATGAGATAGACGCAAATTAGCAAGTGTGTCGCCTGATGTCTGAATCAACGCTGACCATAGATTCGTAAAACCATTCAACTAATGGTGTGAGCCATATTTTCAACAAATCACTATAACCTTAGTTCTTCACAATAATATTTTAAATTTTCTGTTCCGGTAATTACATAGCAAGGTTTAGGTTTAGGTGATCTTTTTTTTTAATTTTTCGTATTTTTTTAAATACTAAATAAATAAAAATTATGTATGTAATGTAATCAAGCCATGCAATAGATAGCGATTTTAAAAGCCTAGATTTACTTTTTCTGTAATATCTGTTAATTTAAAATTTTGCATTCACAGCATAAGTGTTTTTTTTTTCACAGCCCATATATGTCCCACTGCTGGACTTCTCCATTTCTGAACGAACGGACTTTAACCCACCACGCTTGTCCAGAGCGGATTGGCGGGGTTACCAGACTCGATATAAATATCTGTAGGCCATACACATATTTATTCCGATGCAGGAATCGAACTCGCGACCATGGACTCCGTGGGTAGAAGGCCCCGCCACTGAGCTTTTTCAGCTAAATACGTAGGAAGCAATATAAAAGCAATCTTAAAGAAAACCTTAACCGACCGTTTATTTCAGCTCCAACTTAAGGGACTTTGAAATCGTTACGACACAATATCCAAGTTTGGAATTAATAATTGTAAGTAGGTATTAAGTTTACGAGTATTTACGTCCCTTTTAATCTAAAATGCTGAATAATGTGAGGCGAAACATCAAAGCGTACATGTTGCTTAATGGATTTGCAGATGATATGGCATAATGTTTGGATGCCCTTGCCGTGTTCGCACTCTTTGATTAACGATCTTATATTTATTTTGTATAATTTAAATAAAAGACCTATCTAAGAAAAGGTATTTACAATAACGAAATACCATAAAGTTATATTAGCTAGTTAACAAAACTAGTATCACTGGGTGGGTGGTTTTGTTTAACATAGAGTCCAAACGCAAATAAATAATTTTCTCCCTTATAATAAGGACTGAGACCGCGCGCTTATTAAAATTTAGTCAGCGGTCTAGTTACAAGATTCACCTATGCTGCATTACTTTACAAAAGTAAATTGAATATAAATTGAAATGTGTGTCACTATGCAAATATCCCATAAATTTAATTTAATTTATCACTAGAACTAATCAAGCTCAATGTATTTTTTTATAAGTTGTGTATTTTAATTAAAAGTGTACAGTGTATTTCATCTGTTTGCCAATTAGACAGGCCCTTGTACGAAACATCCTCTCGTTTATTATAACAACAACCCTATACAAACACGTGCGCTCGTGGCCGCTCTGATAAAGTGTTACCAAAATGACCATATTTTTTTCATTAGTAAATTTAGAGTAGTGAAGAGTAAGCAGAAAAACACTAGAAAAGGATCTATACCGAAATATTTTCGTCGTAATGGGTCTAGTTATAAAATATGGAATACTTTCTGATTTGGGCCCCAGTATAGAATTCTTCTTCTTCTTTCGTTCGTACAGGCCGTACGTCTATTTCCGGCGATTCTACTAGGTAACGTCTATATTGACTTAGCGTCTATAATAACTGACGTGGGTGGAGTTTCCTTTCCATAAACTGCGCCTCCTGGCCCAAGACTTGTATTACCCTCTCTGCCTAGTTAACAAATTCCACAGGAGAAGCGGACAAGTACATGTGGAGCTAGGTCGGCTAGAATAGAATAGGGCCACCCTATTTCTACCCGTGCGTATCGTACGCGGCTATGGGAGCAAATATCAAAAGATGGAGAGCAGCGTCTAACTAAATAATAAGAACCATGCTATCATGCTCATTATGGTCATTAAAAAATTAATAACATTTAAAAAGGAAACATAAATCTTAAAACATAATTATATCACGATGTTAGCATTTTCACCTTTATATGATAAAATAAAGATAGATAATAAATAAATACTCTGTCAGGAGGGGAGGAAATATAATGGAGGAGGAAATTGTGACCTTTCCAATAAAATTTTGCGATGTATGAAATTCACTGAAATCGTTTATAAACTAAGCTTCGTTACTTCCGAGGAGTGCTACAAGGGCGTGTATTTTTGAATATTCGCCGCAAAAAATATGAGACGCTGTGGATTGCTAAGGCTTTTATATACATATGTACGATCAAAGGCGTCGTCGAGTTTTCTAAACAAGCGACTACGGTAACCAAGTACTAAAGTATTGCTTTTACTATCTTTCTTAGGTATTCAAATTTTACTAATAACTTACAGCTAACGTAAAGAAATATTAAGAACAGTATATATATGAAAGTAAGACTAATTAGAATTTTCACTTCTATACGTTAGTAATATACTATTATATTTAAAGTAATTATATAATATAATATATAAATAAAAAAAGTATAAATAAAAAAAGTAATTATAATAGTATCAGAGGCCAAGACATACTTTGGGTCGTTGTGCCGGGGAATACGGTAGTAAGTACAATATATACGTAAGTATAGAGTTCAACATACGAGGAAAATTAAATTTATTTTCATTATAAGAGAAACACATTTTCTTTACCTTTACAATAGTATTAGAATTAAGGATTTAGTCATTTTATTTAATTATTTATTAAATCTTTCTTCTTTAGAGATATTTTCTCAACATTATGTTAATTTAGAACATTATATGTTAACATTACATTATTATATAAGAAAGGTTTAATAAATAATTAAATAAAATTACTTGCGGAAAACATAAAAGGTTTTAAAACGTGTATGAATTTATTAGCCACCCTCCTTCATCTTCGGACTAAGGTTCTTAAGAGCGCCGCACTTCTACGTTAACTTAGCAAATATTCCCCATATGTCTAGACTAGAAATGCGGTCGAATGAAATATGAGTAATGAAATGTGACTTACGGGACGTGGTTTTGACAGGTGGAAGTGCGAATTGTGCTTCAGGTGCTGCTAGGTTATCAATTTTTGTTTGAACTGAATGTTTATTTCGCTCTCTATGATAAAATTATACCGATCATAATATGTATTAAATATTTTGTGTAAATCGTTGGCATTTTTTTTACAATAATACGTTTTTTTGTTAATACATTATACCAATCGTCAAGACATTTCCTTAACCTTCCTATACCCGCGCGTTTGTCTGAGAGACCGACAGAATGATTTTTCGATTTTAAATAAAGAACGAATAATGCTAGTTTAATGAACTTGGTCACACGTCACGTCAATTTCAAGGTCGTATCAAATTAGGCAAGTACTAGAAAGTTCATTAAACTAGCATTATTCGTTCTTTATTTAAAATCGAAAAATCATTCTGTCGGTCTCTCAGACAAACGCGCGGGTATAGGAAGGTTAAGCACAAATAAATGCAAGCCCACATATATCTTAACGTCTGGCAACGCTTGTGCAATGCCTATGGAATTGCAGATGTTTATAGCGGCGTTGCACATTTATTATTCCATAAAAAAAAACTAAATCAACGCGTTTGGTAGGCAAATTAGAAATCGTAGACTTCGTTTTCTGTTAAAGCTGCTGCACATTAAGCTATTACGATATATCATAATATCGAGTTATCGTATTTTAAAAAGAATAACCCTTAAAATCCTTTTAAAGTTTTAAAAGATTATGAGTTAAAATCCTAGAATAACTATTTAGGTAACATATCTTCTAAGATTGTCCGCCTTAATTATTCAATAGTGAAATCAAAATCGAAACACTTTCTTTTTTGGTGAGTTTATAATCATATTTCATTATTCAGTTATACATATAGCGTAAATTGTAGCGTTTATAAATGTTGTTGCGTGCAGGTATGAAGGCCTGCAGGACAGGCAATCAAGTAAGCTGTAGTGCTACTGACATCTCATTGATAGTTCAAACCAAATTCACCTATACATATTGTCTTGGTTCTATCCAACTAACTTGAAATCTGCTTAAGAGTCCTAAGTTATTCAGGTTAATTCAAAACTGAAACCGTCAGTATTTTCACCGCATTTTTCAATCATGGTGGTACCTTATTATAAAATTGATTCGATGTCATAGATCTAACACCTATTTCGTTCTTTTAATCTCCGTATTCTTTGTGATCTGCGAAGCTTAAAAATCGTGTTTTTGTGGAATAATCTAATTAAACGTTAAAATTCAATTTGTATTTTTAGCAAGGGTAAAAAAGCTTTTACATTTTATCTTACATTTAACATTCGATAGACATTAAAAATATAGATGTAATAAAAATATCCATCAACGAATTTTGGAATTGGGTCAGTAAATAGAAGAGATAGTTTCAGTAATAACATTTGTCGCGGAATTCGCGAACGAGCTGAAGGAGGGGGCGGACCAGTCTGGGATGAGAGCCCGAATCAATCCACTCACGTCAGGCCCGTTGTCACATGTCCAATCAAGTGACACGGTGTTCACTAGGGATCAGCGGGACCTCAATTGTCTTCAGATGTACAAATTTATCTTAAAAAAATTTACTTCTCTCTATTTTGAGGGTTCACTACGCTATTCTGTTACTGTTCTTATTTATTTTAATCCCGTTGAAATTACAGTTTAATAACATTTTTGTGTAATTAATTCATAATTTTTTAATAAAATATTTGCATTTCGATCTTTGATAATTCAATTCGAAAAATATACTTCTATATACATATGTATATATAATTTATAGTATAGCATAATAAAAATTTGAATCGACCAGAGAGCAATGATCTGCACAAGACACAGGCACAAACGTGACGTGCTGAAAGTCTAAAACGCGACATGAAATAGCAAGTAGAGGACTGACTCAGGTTGTTGATGACTTTTTAAAACTTATGAATTTTAATTTTCGAAATATTGTTAAAATATAATATAATATTTATCTGTGCGTGCGTTCAAATAAAAAAAAACCAGTAATATTGCCATATTGCAAATACCAAAAACCATGTGGAATATAGCTTTGGGCTAAAATACAACTCTAGCTACTTTTTTTTACAAAATTCTTTTAAAACATAGAATCATAAGTAGAAAAATGACGCGAATCAATACCCAGACTGCAGAAACGCAACTCATGACCCTTAAACTTAGATCCAATTATGATGCATGATACAAGATTCACACACAGGGATTATAATAACGCTTAAGTCCGATTTTCGGGAACTTTTCATAACTCGTCGGTCACTGATGTCACACATAGCTTTACATTGTATAACCATCGCTGCTCTGAGCGTGTGTGTAGTGTCAGTGAGTGGAGTTTCCCTCCGCGTGGTCGAGTAAACACACAAACAATTAACTGCCCCCGAGCTGACGCAGTGTAGATAGATACTGTACTCTAGGAATATTTCGACGAGTGGCCATTTGTTTTCTTTTCGTTCTCTATGTTGCGTTTTGCGGCTCTACTAGCGATTGTTTTGATTTCTTTTTCTATCGATTTCATTCCTTTTTATTCGAAAACATAATTTTATTAAGTATAATAATATTTGATTACATAATTTTGTGATTATAGTGAATAACAATGTCATACGTCCCAATACTAGGTTCCTCCTCATTTTTGGAGGAATGGACACTAACATAACATTACGAATAAATACCTGTAATTTATACATATATTTATCCCAATACGGTAATCGGACCTGCTAGCATTGACTTGGAAAGGTCATTTCGCCACTAAGCTGTTTAAGTCGTCATAATTTATTGAACTTTTATAGTTTATTCCAAAAAAATGATTACACAATAAATTTTTAATATTGTTAAAGGTACCGACTAAATTGATTTACTCGACTTTACACCTTGATCGATTTATAAAAAGTTAATTTAAGCTTTCGAATCTAAATGAACTAATTAATATTAAAGTTTGTGATACTTTATTATATGTGAATGTGAAGGTGACATTGAAAGGCGAGTGAAAGCTGGCCATCAGGTTAATGGAACCCTGCACTCCTTTATGAAAAGTCACAATGTGTCTAAAACGGCCCGACTGGCGGCCCGACATCGGGGGGTGCTTGTTCCGACTCTGATGTACGACGGTGAAGGTTGGGTTTGGCAGAAGAGTCATGAGAGAAGAAACATACGTATGTACGTATACTTTATTATTAAATGTATTGTCATTGCTTTTGTTAAATTATATAAAAATCGTCGAGTTTTAGGACACAAACCCCTGCTTTTGTACTTTAAAATAACCCTGTTGTCAAATATTTTTGTTCTTAACAAACAAATATTATTATTACCTGTATACGTTTTTGTGCTGAATACATGTCTCATCTTATAAAAATAAGCTTCCCAAGATTCCTATTTTGCTTCGGTTTCTCTAAATCTGAAACTTTCTTCGATATTAGCGTTATTATAATCCCTGTGTGCGAATCTTGTATCATGCATCATAACTGGATCTAAGTTTAAGAGTCATGAGTTGCATTTCTGCAGTCTGGGTATTGGTTCTCGTCATTTTTCTACTTATGATTCTATGTTTTAAAAGAATTTTGTAAAAAAAAGTAGCTAGAGTTGTATTTTAGCCCAAAGCTATATTCCACATGGTTTTTGGTATTCGATTGACGTCTATGTTTGCACGCATCCTGACTAAACAAGCTCTATCAACCCTCACACAATTCCGTCAGCTACTCGAATGACAGGTCATGTCCGGAATTGCTCGGTCAACTGCCTTCGATTCTATTACACTGCGGTCGACAGATTGAGGAGGGCTTAGACGCGATGAATGACGTCGGATCGTGTAAAACTGGGCTATTGCAACAGAGTATATTGCACTGAAAGTCAATTAACCTAGCTTCGCGAACAGTACCTTTGTAGGTGTAGATAAGCACTCACTCGTCTTTGATGTATTGTATTAACAAAGTAGACGATTTATTATTGTCTAAATGGACAATAGTTGTATTTGTAGAAAGTTAGTTCAAATGAAGAAGCTTAATAATTATTTTTTATAAAGTAGTTATGTCTTTATATATACTATCTAAGTACTAGATAAAGAGTTAAAAATAAAGTAGTCGTAATTTTTTTATTTGCTTTTCCCGTGACATTTTACAGTGTAAGAATTGATAATCAAAAGATAGTCCTGTTAAAGAAACACTACAAAAATACATAAAAATCCAAGATAAAACAACAGTTTTGACTTTATTCATATTTTATACATTTTTCTGTTGAAATATTTAGCAAGACATTAATGAAGACACCTCAGTACGGGAAAATCTTAGCGCCGATAATAAATATAGCGAAGTATTAATCAGAAGCATCAAACAAACAAGCATGTTTTAATTAAGAAGCTTCCTAAAGGAAAAGTAATTAAAATGAGTATTCATTTTATTTAAAGGAATTCAAGGAGTCTGAAAAATAAAATTAAAATGAGAAAGAAATTGTTTTCTAAAAACAAACAGACCTTATTGTTTCATTTCCTTGAATTAAGTAATTCATCTTGAAATAGGTTCTAAGATTCAGATATAAAAGTAAAGTATTAATGAATTGTTTCAATTGAAAAATAAACTGCTAGTAGGATTTCGGTGGCCAATTGGTTTAAGCCCTTATTACGGTGAGGTGATTGGATAAATAAGCTTTCAAATATTATAGTCGATGAAAATTAATTGAAGTTTTAAAATATATTTAGAGGAAATAACACACCAGTGCTTTGTTAACTGTATATGTATACGTAGATATACATATGTACATAAGAGTTCCAAGATATCAGTTTAGACAGATCTTCGTTGTTAAAATTTTTACGCTTAGTACAATAATTTATCACGCCTTTCAATATTTTCTCTATTTTGACTGACTAACTCCTTTTAAGAACTTTTAATAATATAAATACATCTCTCGGTCCGTTTCCTTCACAAGCTCAAAGTTCCTCAGAGGGCTATGCTCGGATTTTCTCTGTTGAATAGAATTCGTAATGAAGAAATTCGCCGGAGAACGAAAGTCACCGGATAGCTCTTTGAGTCACCACACTAAAATGGCAATGGGCTGGACACGTTTGTCAGAGAACCGATAATCGTTCGAGTAGACGAGTGCTGGAGTGGAGACCATGACTCTCAAACATAATGTCGGACCTGCTAGATGGAGCGACGATTTGCGCAAAGCGGCTGGCAGACACTGGATGCGTGGAGATGGATCGGGCTCGATAGCGCGCCTTGAGTGAGGCCTATGTTCAGCAGTGGACTGCATATTGATATTGAATAAATGAATAATTTACTATTGTGTTACTTAATATGGCTGTCTTCTTATGGACTAAAAAAAATATCCCACCTACAACATATGATTTCGAAAGCAGGTGGTGGCCTGCAATTTGCTTTACATTTTACAGTTTTTCACAAACAAGAAACGTTTTTAGCGTTAATGTTAAAGTAAAAAATGCATTTTTGTTTCGCCATCAATCAATTATGAACTGTACACAATCAGTTTAAGCGAAAGTAATCTGAGTCGTCAATCAAATTGCCTCGTGAATTTATTATATTACTTCAGCTTCACTTTTTAATTGATTATTCTTATTTAATTACAGTATTTCATTGTTTGTTTTAGATTTCGTAAAAGGAATGTTGGAATGTTGCTGTGTTACGAAGCAAAGATTGAAGACTTTTTTATTTTTTCTTTTTTTTTTAAAAAAATAATTAAACCTGTGTTCTTCGACATATCGTAAATAAAGTGTTAGCTGAAAAGCAAAGTGGTTGTCCATGTTACTTTTTATTATTGTTTTACTGCTTATATTGCTTATAATGAGCTTTCAAAACATACATACATATAGTCACGCCTGTCTCCCTGTAGGGTTAGGCAGAAACCACAAATCTCAATCCGCTACAATACTACACACCTTTCTTGCTTCCTTCACACTCATCCATCTTTTCATCCATCCTTCCTCTTACATTCAACGTAGCGAAACGGCTCTCCGTTCGTCGCTTCTCGCCCTCGTGGGAATCAGGACGTGTCGGATGGCGAACCACGTCGCCGTCATTTTTTAAATAAAAAGTGCAAAGATTTATAACAATTACTAATTCGCATGATAATACTAGAGTAGTTGTAATGGTAAAGATGCAAAAATATGCTTACATTTATGCCAGACTTTTTCGATTCAGTTACGTCCAATTCCTTTCTTCTTTACATTCTATGACTTCCTTCTTCTTCTCCCATTAATTACATTCTTACTGTAAATAATAATAATAATAAAACTTTATTTCAGGACTAGCCCATATATCGTTAGTAACAATCTTTCTTATAATCTAGTGTTTGTAAAATTACAAAATTTTATAAAAAT
>JASFAT010001688.1:0-61326 GCA_031353405.1 Baronia brevicornis
AGAATATAACAAGCCTATAAATATATTTGACAAGTAATATAAACTTAAATTACTTGTAACTTGACATATTGTATGTCATAAAGATTTATAATAAATCAATACCATTACATATTTTATAAATCCATTACTAAATATAAGAACATCTAAATTGCCTTGAGGAATATCCCACAATACTGATTTTCATAGTAATAACATTTAATAACATTGTAAGGAAGTATACATTTTTGTCATGGCCCATATATGTCCCACTCTTGAGCACAGGCCTTTCCATTTCTGGAGGAAAGGAACTTAATTCACCATGCTTGTCCAATGTGGGTTGATGGGGTAGTTGTATTCTATATATATATAGGCCATACATATATATGTCTATTACGATGTGGAATGAAACCTGTGATTATTAACTCCGTGGGCAGCCACCCATTTACTGAGGCATTTGGTCGTCAAAATATGTATATATAATTGTCTAAATTTCTCTATCTCTACCTCAAAGGCTAGCAACTCTCCTGTAATTTCTATGGTGTTGCAAATGTCTATGAGTAGTTTTGATGGTTTTCCATCAGAAGATATGTTTACCTTTCTACACCATAAAAACCCTAATCATTCAGGAATACCGCAGCTGCTACACTAATTCACACATACACAGTTGCACCATTCTTAACAGAAAATTGCATGAGAAGGGTACAGAGTTAGTGACTGCCAACCATCCAGGTGGAATTCATACTCAAGTCTTGTTACATGTTTTTTTTTAAATGAACTAAAAGCAACCTTGTCATATATGAACATGATAATTTATTATCTTTTGTACTTTGTCCATACTGACCTTTGTTGCATGAGGAATTACTTTTGATATTATAATTTTATCTACATATACATTATATAAAAAACAAATAGTGTTTGTTTTTATATTACAACTAGTTATTACAGTACAACTCTTTACCATTATGGCACCACAATGTTATACCTTTTTTGCATATACAAGTAAAGAGTTAGGCAAGTAAAAGGTTTTTATGTAATATGCAATGCTACAGATAAATTTATGTTACGAAATTTTCGTAATCTCAAAATTTTTTTGCATGTTTTTTACCTACATGAGGAATCGAAAACGCTGCGCTCGGAAATAAAATTATGCATTTACGATACTATATCCAATAAATTAATATATTCTACTTCCAATTACTGTCAATAAATGCCGTTTATAACGATTCTTCGTCATTTTTTTTGGTCCATTTAGAAACGTTTATTTCATTTACTCTGGACACTTACATGGTGGCAGGGCGGCCCTGGACGTGATGGAATAAGAGGAGTTTGTTCTAAAATAATAACATATTTGTTATACTTAATATGATTTTGGCTGATTATGGTACCTACAAAACTGGGTATTCTAAATGAGGGTACACGATTGTAAAGAGTGATCTTGGAGAAGGGAGGCTAGAGATAGAGCGAAGTGAAAGAAGATCGTTGAGGAGACCAAGACCCATAAAGGGTTGTACCCATATAGGGTTGTAAGTAAGAAGTTTCGGTAGATCTACATAAGTCCGTGAAAAATTTAATCGTTTTTATGTTTTTTTATGTATCAATTTTAATTTTTTGTTAAATTTATATACATTTACATTACATTGCAATAATTGCTATATAAATTACAGTAAAACAAGGTGTGTGTCACGAATAAATGATTTTCTTTACGTTCCTAAAATCGGAACATGATGAAACTGATGAGTTGTTCTGCGTACTCCCGCGATGGTTACTGGCCCAAAAAAAATATTCGTATACAAATTATAAAACGGCACAAATGATATGGATAACCACTCGACATCTGAAAAAATATTCCGATCTGACTATCGAACACACGAACGGTTCTCGGTTCTGTTCTTTGTATGTTCGTCATGTATGCCAGGTACAACTAGTTATTAGATATTGTTATTACAAACTAAATTATTGTTGTGTGCTAAAGCGATGACTGCTTTGTGTCGCGCTTGCCAATTTTTTCGCGGTTTCATTCGCATATCTCAAAATAGATCGAACGCGGAATATAGACAGCATGGCGACGTTTCCAGGTATCATATATCTATGTAACTTGTTTTTGAATCATAACACGGAAGGGAGGAAAGGGGCCGAATTGCAAATTATGTTTGTCATCGTCGCATTAATATGGTCCAGGTTGTAAGACGGATAGCTCGAATACTGTAGATTTTAAAATGTCAAATTGATATTTTGATTTTTTTTTATAGTTGAACAGACTGGATGTATGAGAGTAAGTGATGACTGCCACCCATAGACATTCACAACACTTGAAGTGTCTCAGATGGGTTGCCGATCTTTTACCGGAGTACAATATCCGATACAATAACTTTTTAGGATGTTAGGTCAAATTAGAGTTACTGACGATAACCTTTGCCTCTAGCATCACTTACGATGCGGTGGAGTTGATGTATCGAAAAATCTCATCTCTCTCCGAGTCCTAAGTCCCCCTAGTGGGGCATAGGGCAGACACGACGTTTCTCCATTTCAACCTGTCGGAGGTCATACGCTTTACTTAGCTTCCGAAAAATCTCGTAAGCCAGCTAAATTCTTTAGTGAGACAGGTATCGAATACGCGTTGTTAGTACAATTTTATAAATTATATTAATTACTGTGGTGATTTTTAATGTGGAGAACACAAATATACCGCCCGACATCATATTAGTTGGTTGAATGGTGGCGTCATTTTCGCAGCCATGGTCGCGAGAACGATTCCCACATCGAGTTTAAATTTATCGGCCTGCGGATATTTTGTTCCAGTCTAAATTTCCACCTTGAATAAGTCTAGTGGATTAATGACCACGTTGAGAAATGGGGAGGCACGTGACCAGCTGTTGGAAACATGTATATATAGGGTGTGACAATATTTTCAGGCAGACCACCTCGAACGTGAACTATTATAGTAATAGTTTCAGGTTCCAGATGGTTAGCTCTTCGGTTGAAGATGCGTCTGCACGATGTCGGGATAGTACTTTGTTTAGCAGTGGACTATAGGTAGGGTGGTTTGTTGATGATGACGAACAAAAAACGAGATTATTAACCCTTATCAGTCGTAAGTCACCTCTCGCGTGACAACAGTACTTTGTCCCTGCGGTCGTAAATCACGTGGGGGGTGACAAGACTAGTGACTAGGCACTATTGCCTTATTAGTAAAATATCCGTAACAGAGCAATTGACATCTCCAATTATATATCATTGCCTTTTCCAGTTATTTTAAATATATTGAGCCCAAAAATGAATGAAGTCAATGAAAACTGTTCCTATCTGTAGCTACAACCTAGCGAGAATCTCGTATAAAAAACTAGCGACCGATGAGGGTTAATATACGCTTCTTTTTCCTTTAGCTCTGGCTATATAATGTCTTGTTTTCGACTCATGGAATAAGTTTATTAAATAAACCAGGTAGCAAAATTTAAGGCAAACAAACGATCAAGGTTACGTCGTGCTATATTTCCTGCATGACACACAAACAACGTCATATAAAAAAAAAACGACTAAATAATTTTTTTAAACGAACCAAGCCAACTAGCGTACGAGTTACCTGATGGCAAACGATTACCGCCCATTGATATAGCGTGTCCGGTCGTAGAATTAGGTTTTTAACCTTAACTACTGCTTTCAAACAAGGATTATTCGACATATAACCTAATATCAATGTGGGTCGAAAATTTCGACGTTGTTCGCCACCCGTCACGTCCTGATTCCCACGAAGGCGAGAAGCGACTAACGGAGAGCTAACTAATGTAAGAGGAAGGATGGGTTAAAAGATGGATGAGTGTGGAGGAAGCAAGGAAGGTGTGCCGGGATCGTAGCGGATGGACATCTGTGGTCTTAGGCAGAGACCCTACGGGAGACAGGCGTGACGATATGTATGTATGTATAAACAATTACATGTATGTATGTATAAACATACTAGCTTATATTTTTTCCTAATGGCCACCGACAAAATTTTAAATCACACCAAAAACGTGAAACGACACCATTTTTTCGACTTTTTTTATGCTTTAGAAAGGCAAACGAGCAGGTGTGTCACCCGATGAAAGCAATCAACGCCGTCCTACGGGAAACAGGCGTGACGATATGTACGAGTATGTATCGAAAATTCATTGATTGAAAGAAATAGACACCTTTTATCTGCTACACCGGAGTCGCTACAAATGCGTTGCTTTTACTGACACTCTCGTCTTTTGTGTTCTTTATGCGATAGAAAGGCAAACAAGCAAGCGTGTCCCTCGATGGAAAGCATTGATTGCTTTCCGTCGAGGGACACGCTTGCTTGTTGTTGTTGGACACGCCGACCATAGGCATTTATAACACCATACGCATTGCGGAAATGTTACCGGCCTTTTGAGATACGTATAGGTTTGTTTTTTGAATTTGATTCGAAGATGTTAATGCTGGTAGCCTATTGGCTTTAACAGCTTTATCGTATTCAGGGTACAATATAATTGGGAATCTGCGCAAATCGCAGACTCCATCGGCCTGATGCCGTGTCGGAGGTACACATATGTGTGTGTGCTGATTTTAAACTCGTCATGATTCTACGTTAAACATGTAGGGGAGGTTGAACTTTAGTAACTATAGTCCCTATTAGTCCCATAGACCCTAAGGTCTAGGGGGTGAGAACCGACCGGGTACGTGAGAGAATCTCGTGTAAGCGGCCGGTGTAGAAGTGTTCCCTACTCTACGTGCTCGGCTAGGGCCGGGGTGCGTGTGAGTGTTGATGTCGTGAGTGGATCCGAACGACGCTGTTTCGTCGTCCGGATCGTGTAACACGTTACGCGGGCGTCGTCTTTTCGGGCGCGCGTTTAAATCGGGTGAATAATTTACCGATTGTACCACCAAAGGATTCGGATGGGATTCGGATCTCTCAAAATGTTTCTTAGAGAGTGTTTTAAAGTGTTGTTTGACGCTCGGCAAGTTAAGGTCGCAGTGGAGGTCGATATTGCGCTGGAACCACTGAGCACCGGTGGCTCGACGAATGAAGCGATTTTGTATCAAATGAAGTTTATTTATTTTTCTTTTATGCACGTGCGCGAAGGCGACACTTGCGTAGGAAATGATTGGCCGGACGCATGTTTTGTAAAGAAGCAGCTTGTGTCTGAGGGACAGTTTGCTGCGGGCGTTAATTAAAGGGTGAAGACGACCTAAGACGAAGGCCGCTTTGGATCGAGCGTTTTGAATGTGTTTAGTAAAATTCAGGTGATTGTCGAGGGTGACGCCTAAATATTTGACAGACTTTTTCCACGGGATAGGTCTGCCAAAGAGAGTGATATCTAAGAGTCGGCCGCCTCGTTTGTGGGAGTCTCTACTGGTGCCCCTTGAGAAGTAAATTGCTTCACTTTTCTCGGGATTTACCTCGATTCTCCATTTTCGGAACCATTCACCAAGAGTAGTAGCCGCGGTTTGGAGCCGTTTCGACACGCGGTATTTGACCCTATCAGAAGTGTAGAGGGCGGTGTCGTCCGCAAATAGGGCGAGCGACACGCTCGCGTGCTTGGGAATGTCGGCGGTATAAAGTGAGAACAGAAGTGGCGAGAGGCAGGATCCCTGCGGAACCCCCGCCCTAAGGGGGCGGGGAGAGGAGCGCGTTCCTTCGACGCGAAAGCGGAAGGTTCGATTCCTAAGGAATTCTCGTATGATGTGAACGAGTCTATCGGGCACACTCATGTGGTATAGTTTATATAACAAACCGTTGTGCCAGACCTTGTCGAAGGCTTTTGCCACGTCGAAGAAAAGCGCTCCTGTATTGATTGGTCTACGCTGGGATGTACCTTCAAGAATGTGTTCAGTTAAGCGAAGGACCTGCTGGGGACAGGAATGGAGTTCTCTAAACCCGAATTGCTCGTTTGGGATGAGGTTATTGGACTCGGCGTATGCTTTGAGCCGGCTCAAAACGACACGCTCGTAGATTTTCCCCAGGGTATTGAGGAGGCTAATCGGTCTGTAACTATCTGGTAGGTTACGGGGCTTATTTGGTTTAGGGATGCCGATGACGTCGGCTTCTTTCCATGCATCCGGGAATGATCTGGTCGTGAGAAGCACGTTAAAAATGTTCACTATAATCGTAAGTAGCGGTAAGGTCAACAGTTTAACTACCCGCATGCTAATACCGTCAGCGCCCGGGGCCGTGCGGCTTTTACAGTTCTTTATGATGTTTTTAACTTCGTCGAGTGAGATCGGTGTCAGTGGTTCGTCCGCTGGTGGTAGTGAGTTCCGACGCGCGACTTCGTCGTCCACATGCGAGATGTGGGCATGATCGAATGATTTGGTGGAGAGGGTGCACTGGGCCTCTAGACTGTCAGCTAAGCATTCTGCCTTCTCCAAGTCATCGAACGCGAGCGCATTGCTGTTGGGTTTGACAAGCGGTGGGAATGACGCGGTGGAGTCCGTCTTGAGAGCTTTCGCTAGACGCCAGTATGCATGGTCGTCCGGGGATAAGCTCTCAAGCAGGTTGTCCCAGGTGAGCGCGCGAAAGCCGAGATGCGCTCTCTTACAGCCCTTTGGAGGCGGCGTAGCCGAGATCGGTTTTCGTCTGTTTTGTAGAGATCGTACCGTCTGAGGGCGGCATTTTTGTCTCTAATCAAACGTCTGAGATCTCCGGGAAGGACCCAACGGCGATCGTTTGCCGCAGGGACCTCTTTCGACGAGTTTTCGATCGATGTGCTTATATGCGCGGAGAGAGAGTCAATAGCTTTAAGAGCTGAATCGCGTGAGTCTATGCTGGAGGGAATGTTATTTAACTGCGCAGAGCTAGAAGATTCTAGCTTTGTCGCTAATTTGCGCCAATTTATCACTTTTTTCGTGATGGCAAAAGGAGCGTCGGGTAGTCCAAGTTTGAGAATGACCGGCCTGTGGTCGGAATTTAGTTCGTGAATGGTCTCAATGGACCTGAGAGCTAGGGTTATATTTTTAAACAACGTGATGTCGAGGACTTGAGGAGAGTGGCCCGGGTGGGTTGGGTATCGTGTCGGAGTTTCCGGGCCAATTACATAGAAGTGTAATTGTTTGTTTTTTGAAGGCTCCAATATCGTATCGATTCAAGGTAGCTCAGGTACTAAACCACAATTGACGTTGAAATATGTGTACGCATTTGCAATTCAAATCTTTGAATACCACTACATCGTAGGCATTGGGCATTGTTTTCATTGGATTGGTAAAATATAAAAGGATAATATAAAACGAAAGAAAAATCATGCTAAAAATCCGCGGGCGAACGGTAACCGAATGAAAACTGAAAAGTCCTTCATAATGCGAAAATCGAGGAGTTCGTAACTGATGCCAACATAATTGGAGATATAAAGGCACACAGACTCTTTTGGCTTTATTGGCTGGAGATGATGGAAGACGATTGTGCGGCCAAAAGGGTATACATGGCAATACAGCCCGGTTGCTAGCCCGGGTACTGATGGAGCGACGCACTGATTGCTGATCTGAGTGCACTTCGGGCAAGCGATTAACGAGAGGCAGCCCAGCATCGTGACCAGTGGTGACTTCTCATTTTGGAGACATGTGTACCTCCGTCACGGCGTCGAGCTGGTGGCGATTTACGCAGATTCCCACGTATTTTATTTTGCCCAGTACTCAGTAAAGCTATTACTGGCATTAACATCTTCGAATCAAGTAGTAGTTAATAGACGTGGTCTCTACTCTATCACTTGTCTGCTCCAACGGTGGTCGGTTATCCAATATTCGAGACCAGTCAATTTCAACTTCAGTTTGCTAAGTCACCTAATAGTGCGTAATCTTCTTCGTCCAATATCATTGTAACACCAAGAGCGACACAGGTGCATTGCCTGCGCTAAAGTAAAATATACATAATAGGAGGGGTAAAGTAAGTGAAGGAGAAAAGGCTGGGCCTTTTTTCTCAACTTTAACCGAATAAACCACAGTAGCAAAGCACAGAAGTCTACATTCGGGAAGGGTGTGGTAGTGGGAGATTGTGTAGTTCAGGAATGAAACAGGTCATCAAAAAAAAATTTCTCGTCAGCAGCATGGCTGATATAGAAAAATACTGGCCGCTATTAAATTGTTAAATGCCTACCAATCACTTACTATGCAAGTTTATATTAAAAGCAAAAAATATATTTTTAATCTATGATATGTTACTGGCCATCACTAGATTAAACAAATAAATTTGGTCATGATAAATTTTTATATAAAACCTTTGCAGAGTAATTATGACGTGATATTAATAGAAATTATGGTTACAATTCTTGATTGTTTAATTATTGTCTAAGTCATTAAAAACCGTTTGTAGCCGTCTCTATGACATCTACATTATACATTTCTACTTTATTTTGGAGGTTTTTCTTATACTTATTAATTACATCGGTTTTAATTAGTTACGAGCCCTGAATACTGAAAAAACAAGATAAAGCATTATTTTACATTCCAAGAGCGTACGTAATGGCTCATACATAATCTATTTTTATTAAAGCTCTTCGCTTACAATGCTGCTATTGGCTAACCCCAATCATCAGATGACAAGACCTAGTAGGAACTAATTTTAGTTTTAGTATTTAAATTATATTGGTGTCGTTATAATGATTGTTGAATGAAGATTTGTCGTATTTGTAGATATGAATGTGCAGAAAGTGTTGAGGAGGCAAAAATGCATATACGGTATTTTTTTTTTAATATTAATGTGTGTGTGTGTGTGTTTTTTTTAATAACTTAACGTTTTCATATTAGTTTTATGGACTGCCAGTCTGTTGCAAAAAATGTAATAAAAGTAATACGTATGATTTCTAGGATTTTAGCATTTACTTATTCGTATTTTTTACCACCCATATATGACCCACTGATGGGCGCGTACCATTTCAATTTCTTAGGGTATAGACAGTATCACACCACGCTTGTTCAAGGCAAATGTGTGTATCTGTAAGTTATACAAATATTTATCTCGATGCGTGAATTGAACCAGCGACCATTAACTCCGAAAGCGGTAGTTCCGCCTCTTTATGGCCTCTGTACAGATATTTATTCTGAATCTGGTTAACTTTCAATACGCATTGGGCAAGCGTGATTGGTTGTTGACCGTTCCTCTAAAAATGGGAAGGCCCGTGCCCAGCAGTGGGACATATGTGGGTAGTAAAAAAAAACCGCCCTTCATATATCGTCACTATATCATACAAAGCGCGTCCCATATTATATTTGCCAAGACGCAGTCTCCACTTCAGAATTCCTCTTTACTCACGACTGAAACGGTTGTCGATTCTTCAAAACACGAGGCAAGCACATTGCTAACTACTTTTTTTAACCCGGAGCTATGTTTTTGATTTCTTCGATTAAATCATAATGTGATTAAATAAATTTAAATGTAGATACGATATATATAATCCACATATAATAGTATATAAAGGTATATGTAATACTAGATAAAGTTAATCCTCATAATGCGCTCATATCGTGTTACCGGGCAAAGTCCTCTCACAGTGTTGAGTGAATCGAGCATAAAATCGGTATTCCATTATTTTTTGAAACGGTTAAAATTATTTTTATTTAGCATAAATCTCACCATATGTTGGTCAAACGCTAGTTTGATAACAACAAGCAACCTTTTACCACGTTCTTATTGTAGCTACTCGCATACTGCACTTGATTCGTAAAAAAAGATTACATTACAAAAAATAATATAGCAATACGACCAGTCTTGATGCAGGACAGTAAATATGTCCTGCATCAAGACTGGTCGTATTGCTATATTATTTTTTCGTATTGATAGATACGAAAAAATAACATATCAATAAGTCTGTAACTTGTTTTTGTGCCTAATAATTAAATAAATTACTTCAATAAATGTCGAAAACTATCCCTTACATTATAATGAGTTTCCTCGGAACGGAGAAGAAACGATGAAAGAAACTATGCCTGTATCCTCCATTTTTATTTTTAGTTACAGACACCTATTTATTTATAAATATTATTGATCATTTTTAAAATGTGATCAAAGTGAGGTTATTGTTATTCATACATACATACATACATACATATAGTCTTGTCTCCCTGTAGGGGTAGGCAGAGACCGCAGATCTCCATCCGCTATGATCCCGACATACCTTCCTTCCTTCCTTCACATTCATCCATCTTTTCAGCTCGGCTCGCGTTCGTCGTTTTTCGCCCTCGTGGGAATCAGAACGTGATGGGTAGCGAACCACATCGCCGTCATTTTTTAACGAATTCGTCATAGTGAATCCCACGAGCCGCAAGGGACGATGGAGGTCAGCCCCAGCAGAACCCTGCATCCTGAGGAAAGGCACTATAGTACCCGGGGAGCCCGATCCCGGAACAGTTGGTACGCTTGCGACTAAGCTCGCCCTTAGCCACGCGCATCCTTTGGCACGGCAGACCGTGGATTGGCGGAGAGGAAGGGAAAAGGATAGAGAAGAAAGGAAAGGGTAGGGGGAAGAAAAGATGGATTTTGACAGTATGATAAGGATATGATACTAACGCAACGGAAGACGAGGAGTGATACGGTAGTAGCTCGAGAGGCCGGTGTCGCGTACCCGTGTACCAATACCATAAATATCGAACAGGCGGCTAGGCAAATATACTCCCTGATCATTTTTGTTATTCACCTTGTATAATATGTGTATTTATAGCATCTATTATTATGATAGTAGATATAATTGCGAATTTTTAAGGACACGATAAACGTATATTAACTGCTTTTTGTCCGACAAAAGCATATCGAATGGTAATAAAGATTACTCGGACTATACTAGTGACGTGGGATGAGGTTGACTACACGTTTGACTGTTATATGGACTGATTGATTTTTTTATTTTTATATATATATATATATATATATATATATATATATATATATATATATATATATATATATATATATATATAAATGCAAGGAGGGCCTTGCGCCAGTATTCATTCTGATAATCGTGGGCGTGGTGATGAGAATCAAACTCAATGATACACTCACTGACAATGAATTATAATTACTCCAGTACATTTCACTTCACTTTTAGATATAAAGCACTTTAGACACAAATCACTTATTAAATTAAACACTTAGCGGTTCGTAGACAGACAGACACGATGCGCTGGCGGCACCTCAATTCAAACTAAATGCCAAATGTGGCCACCCCACGTCCATATATACGACGCTCCGCTAGAGAGGCGCACAAAGACTACCCACTCTATGTTCTTGACACAGACAACGCATGCTTTGTCGATGGCTAAAATGATTCAATCTTAGTCGTTGACAAAGACTCTGCGCTGAAGCGCCGTTTCTTATCTTCTATTTTATTGTTTCTTGGAAAAAAGAGTGTATATACATATCGTCACACCTGTTTCCCGACAGACAAAGACCACAGATCTCCATCTGCTACGATCTCGGCACACTTTATTTGCTTCATCCACACTCATCACTCTCGTCATACACGCTCGCAGTTTAATGGTACTTAACCTGATGTTTTTTAAGAATTTCGGATTGGTTTTCCCCTGCCGACCCTTCCATCCACATCCGCAAAAAAAATTATTTTATTAGTCATCTTTCATTCATCCTCTCTATGTTTATTATTTATATATGTACACCGAATAAAAAAACTATATAAAATAAATATCAGTGTAAAGACGGTACTTATGTTCAGAGTTAATGGTTGCGGGTTCGATTCCCATATCGAGATTAATATATTTAATCTACGCGTATTTATTCTGAGTCCGTATGTCCCACAAATCCGTCGTGGACAATCGTGGTGGGTTAAGCCATTGTTGTGGTTCTAAAAACGAGGATGCGCCGTGCCCAGCAGTGGGACTTCACCAGTGAGCCATTTTGGTGGTCAAATCGTATATAAATTGAAAAATGTTGCATACATCTTATATTCTCATAAGAGTTATTTTCTCATAAGAGTTATATACTCCTAAAAGTTATTTACTTAAGAGTTATTATTACTTATAAAACAATATTGATTTATTTATTCTTAAAATACAATTATGGGACTTGATGGCATGAGGCACCAACCTTAGATATATGTTATATCTTAGGTACAAATAAATAAGACAGGAAACTGCTTCTTTTCCGTACAATACGTTTTGTTTAATTACATGTAAATGGTTTTTTTTGATAAGTTATTTTTTCGTCTAGAGTTATTTACTTAGTAACAGCAAAAAGTTAATAATATCCGAAAAAAAACTTATTATTATTAAAAACACTTATTATTAAAAACAACCTGTTTTTAATAATCCGTACTCGTATTTTCGTATCCGTAATTTTTTTTGAAGATTTTAATATAAAAATAAAATATAAATCGAGTTAAATATATTTTCCGCCTCAGATAAGAATATTTATAATCATTTATTCATTAATATCGGTTACACATATCTGTGGTCTTTGTATTTTTTTTTCATTAGACTATGGATGAATTTATGGCCCGCCTACATACTACGTATTATGTACATACATACGTAATGGCATAATAACAGTGCTGCACGGGTGTGACTTGCCGCGCCTCCGCGCAGTACGGTTGACCGTTTACGCGGGAAAGCGCGTTTCATGTGTTGTCAAATTAATTGCTCTATGAATTTTCTTTTTTTTTATATCGCGTCTAATGTTCGTGTCCTTTGTGTCTGAACTTTGAATGCTCTTTTAAATACGTGCAGAGTTTTTACTCTTTAAAATGGATGACGGTGAGTTGCCAGTACGATTGGGAGATGTCAAACTTTTCGTTTATCGATACAATAATATATAAATATCTGAATTCGTATAACTACTTTTTCCTAAGTTCGCATGATTACTTATATGATACCAGTGCGACTGTATTTTTTTTTTAATTTTTATCTTTGTCCGAGTTGAAATTGGAAATCTGTCTGAATAGATTTTGATGGGTTTCTTTGCGATATGTTTTAATTTTATTGTACTACACATACTTATGTTCCACTTGTGCAAAAGGGCATCGCGGGGCACCTTAACTCGGTATACCTATAGGCGATACATACATTTGTACCATTGTGCAGTCGGCCCTTGGCTCTTGGCACTGTAGCTTTTAAAACTTTGTCCAAGGCATTCGCGAGTAGTGGTTTTTTCAAGTTGCAGGATGGGGAATCTGGGCATCTATAGGCGATGTTATGTATTTTCTTTTGGGTATGTTTGTAATGAAAATTAAACTAATTGGCTTAGTGGCGAAGTAACGGTGTTCGTTATTGGTGGCGGCTTCAATTCCCGCATCGTCAATTGAAAGTATGGTCTATAGATATTTATTCCGAGTCTTCAGGTCCTGCTAATCCGTCTTACATAGCTGATGGGTTAGTATCCATTCCCTAAGAAATCGGGAGGCCCGTGCGAAAATTGGCATATATGGACTGTAAAAAATATACCTAATACGTAAATGCTAAAATCTTTTAAAAACGGGCGGCATCGATCACCGTCCATTACTTTTCCCATACAAATATGATCATAAAACGATTATTTTTAAGGCCATTTGGAAACATATAGTGAATGTTAAAAATGTTGTCTATGTTATCTATTAATATGGAAAGAAGAGACTTTGTACTTCTTTTTAAGCACGTTCCACGCCAAGAAAAGTGTGAAATTTGGCATAGTTAAAATTGATATGGAAAAGGAGTGCAGATATATAAAAAAAAAATTACGATCGAATGTCGACTTAATACTTAAGGAACGCTTGTTTCGCTTTATGATTTTTTCTCTTTGTAACTAGATTATAATTTTATTATGCATAACCGAACATTTTCCTGGTTATCTGTGTGATGAAGTTTAATTTATAAATATATACAACATATTACATATACATGTATAAAATGTTCCTAATTTACTGTCGTGACCAACGAATTTGTATATACGAGTATTTTGCTGTAAGTTATCATAAATGAAATGTATATCCGTAATTCGCTCCAGAAGTTTTCAATAATTTTTATAAATGTTAGCATATGATATGCTGTGAATTTTGTTTTCAATAAATAAATATTACTGCATTGTAAAAAAAAGACAATAAAGAGGATGCTTGGACGTGTAAGTACCTCTATAGGATCCTCATTACGAAATGGTGGCTTAATTGTTGGCGTATTCAAGTTTGACAAATGAAATGCAATTCCTTATGTTGAAAACCGGAGAATTTGTATTATCTGATTGTTCGTATTGGCATCATTTTATATCTTTGATTTGTCTGATGGTATCTTATCAATTTTGGATATAACCGTGAAATAAATGTTGCGACATTAGAGAAGTAAAATGCTTATACATGTGATATATATATATATATATATATATATATATATATATATATATATATATATATATATATATATATATATATATATATATATATTCTTCACGTAGAAGTTGTACGTGGGTGTTTACCTAAGAATAGAAAACAGTTTGCGATCCTCAATCTGCTTGGTGTTTTTATTACGGCGACACCTCTCAATTTCGAGGCAGGCGAATGTCCAGAAGTGGACTGTTACGTCTGTAGCGATCCTAGAATCAACCAATTGGTACAGTACATCCCTGGTACAGAACTCAAGTATCTCATTAGTATTCTAATTATAATAAATTTCGATTTATTCTTTACTAGCTGACCCGGCAGACGTTGTCCTGTCTTAACTATGAATAATCAATTCAAACCTTAATTAATTAAAAAAGTTACTTCAAAAAAATGTCAGTGTTTTTATTTGTTTACCGCGCGAAGTTCAAAGTGAACTCTTGTCAAATGCACATTTTCAATAATCATTATATTTTCTGAAAATTTTCAAGTTTCTGCGCAATTTTGTAATTTTTTTTCCATAAGAACCTTCTACAAAGTATTAGGAAAGTTATAAAAAAAAAGATCGTTCTCAAGTTATAGCGTGACCAAGGGAAATAGGGATTCATTTTCGACTTAAAAATAATATTATACTTTAATGAAAAAATTAATTTAAATAAAAGTCGTTAAAGTGTTTTTTTTTTTAATGAAAAGGTGGATATAAAAATATTATATAAATTCAGGGGAGGGTCAAGAAAAGAAAGGTAAGGAAAATAATACTGTATTTTTAAAAGACCACAGGTTATTTTATTTATCGTTAATATCGTTACTTTACGAACTATGAGTAAAACAAAATGAACATATATATATATATATATATATATATATATATATATATATATATATATATATATATATATATATATATATATATATATATATATATATATATATATATATATATATATATATATAAAATAGAAAATGAAAAATTATAAAATGCAATTTATTTCTAAGGACTTTTGAAGCTATGTTATGTAGGTATATGGTATGTATGGTATTATCTATGACGATTAAAATATAATTAGTCTTTATTGCTTGCTATACTTTACTGTCGGTAATCGTGGAAAATAACCGTTGGTTACATAAACATTAAGTAAATCTCTCCTATCGCGGCTCAAGATGTTTTGTTATCATAGTCTTGAGATATGGCCCTTTTAAATGGCCCAGTAAACATTTATAATTCTGCGCGTCAATTAGAAGTACCCTAAGAGTTGATGCAAAATATACCTTCATACTATGAATGCCTTTTGTAAAAATGAATTTTAAATCATCGTAAAACATGAATAGAAATATAACTAAACCTATGTATGATAATTTTTGTCTATCTCAGGATCAGGATCAGACGCTTTCAATTTATGGTAGAATCGAATGACAGAAAACAAATTAACATTTGAGACGAACAAAATGAAATTTAGGCTACCATCAACACATTTTCTATTGTTTAGGTATTACACTTTGTTTTGTGCCCGTGCGGCTCGTGGGATTCACTATGACGAATTCTAATAAATCTAATTTGTTAAAAAAATGACGGCGACGTGGTTCGCCACCCGTCAAGTCCTGATTCCCACGAGGGCGAGAAGCGACTACCTGAGAGCCGTTTCGCTACGATGAATGTGAGAGAAAGGATGGATGAAAAGATGGATGAGTGTGGAGGAAGCAAGGAAGGTGTGCCGGGATCGTAGCGGATGGGGATCTGTGGTCTCTGCCTACAAACCCCTATAGGAAACAAGCGTATATGTATGTATGTTTTGTGCCAGTTTTAATATTGTAGCTATTTTTAAATAAATACTATTAGCGTTTAAAAAAAAAGTAAAACACATTTGATATTGGCGGGTTCAAATCCCCCTGTATAAAAAATAAATATGTGTGGCCCACAGTTATTTATTATTATTCCGAGTCTGAATATCCCGCCAATCCATATTGGATATGCTTGGTGGGTTAAAATTCATTCTAAATAACGGGCCATCCATAAAATAACGTCACATTAATTTTATGTTTTTTGGAGATTGTTTTACGTGGAGTTTTGAGTTAAGCACTTTATATGTATGCATGTGGTGGCACAAAGGCTGAAAATCACCCTTCTGTTGTCACCCGATGTCACAGTTTGTTGACCTTTATCGGTGACGTAATTTATGGACGACCGTAATGAGGAGGCTTTTACCTAGCAATAAGGGCTGTAAAAATAAAACGCTAACTAAACTTTACATTTCAAGATGCTTGTTAGTATATTTTACTTGACATCAACAAAGAACGCAATGTCGTTTAATTCCTTATATTGAAGTGTTAATAAAAAAAAACATAAATATATCAGCGCACTAAATATTTTATGCGGTAGACAATAGATATGTTTTTTCTCTGTTCGTTATATTCGTCAGACGTTTTTCCCATGTAATAATAAGTCATTAATTAGTTTTTAAAAGGTTTCTCGCTTCACTGTGAACTGTAGTGGCGTGAATGGAGGAATTCATTCGTTTTAATTATAAAGGGCAGGAACAAAATTATTTCGGAATTGATCATCCTAGTAGAGTAACTTTATTATTAATTAATAATGTGTTCTATTTATGACGAATATCTATGATCCATGTTAGCTAGTAACACGAACCTAAAACCATTTTAGTAAGATATGATTTTTTTATATTTTTTATTAATATCGTCGTTCTATTTATCAGAATTGTAAATAACTCCAAGAAAACCTCTTCTGTCATTCACTCAGTCTTTTTTTGTGAAAGTTAAACCAAAAGTAGTTTAGGTCTTTCGTTTGCCTTCTCTGCAATAAAGAAATCATGTAACTAAGAAAATAGCAAAATAAATAAAAAGAACGAAGAAGAAAAAAGACGACCGATTGGCTCAGTGGCGCGGCCCTCCGCCCACGGAGTCAATGGTCGCGGGTTCGATTCCCGCATCGGAATAAATATTTATATGGATTTTTAAATGTTTATTCCGAGTCTGGTAACCCCCCAATCCCCATTTCCTTTCCTGCCCCTTCCTTTCTTCTCTATCCTTTCCCCTCTCTCCGCCAATCCACGATCTGCCGTGCCAATGGATGCGTGGCTAGGGGCGAGCCTAGTCGTAAGCGTGCCGATCGTCCCGGGGTCGGGCTCCCCCGGGGACTATGGTGCCTTACCTCAGCATGCAGGGCTCTGCTGGGGCTGACCTCCATCCTCCCTTGCGGCTCGTAGGATTCACTAAAGACGAATTTAATATACCTAATTTGTCGAAAATGACGGCGACGTGGTTCGCCACCCGTCACGTCCTGATTCTCACGAGGGCGAAAAGCGACCAATGACGAGCCGTTTCGCTGCGATGAATGGCAGCGGATGGAGCTCTGTGGTCTCTGCCAACCCCTGCGGGGGATAGGCGTGAATATATATATATGTATATATATATATATATATATATATATATATATATATATATATATATATATATATATATATATATAATAAAAAGAAATGTCCATCTTACATTCCCTTGAACCAGGGATTCCCAAAAACGCCGATATTGACCCCTAGGGGTCGAAACTCACCATCAACCACAAAGTTTTTAAATTGCTAAGTATTTTGTGTCAATACGAAAAAAACTAGAGATAGGATATTTAAAATAATTTGGCTGTGAGGTCCATTTTCGGTCCATTTTGGAAAAGGGATCTTTTGCCTAAAATAGTTTGGAAACTCTGCCTTAAATCATCAGTTAAGTTGTTCGTCACCGTATTTGGAAATCTTAACGTATAGACTAAAAAGCAACGTGCTTTTTAGTGAAGCAGATCAAGCAAGCATCAGCAAGGTCCAGAAGGGGCTTTACCTTTGGTACAGGGTGTGCGTTGCACACGGACGCAGCGATGTTGCCAGCTTTCAATAAACCTGCTCCCGTGTTATGACGCCGGGCGTTATAACTCGATCAAAAAAAATTGACTCTCCATACAAAATGACCGATCAGTTGATCGAGTGAGTCGATTTTTTTTTCCAATTTCCATTTTTTAATATTGACATAACAATTATGTAGACACGTTAACCCTTATCGGTCGCTAGCATTTTATACTCGCTAGGTTGTAGCTACAGATACGGTTTTCATTGATTTTATTTATTTTTGAGCTCAACATATTAAAAAATAATTGGAAAAGGAAATGATATAAAACTGGAGATGTCAATTGCTCTGTTACGGATATTTAACTAATGAGACAATAGTGTCTACATTTCACACAAAGCGAGTTTCAACATGTCTCGTCGTGTCACCTCCCACGTGACTTACGACCGTAGCGAAAAGTACTGTTGTCACGTGAGAGGTTACTTACGACTTATATGGGTTAGTATTTGTATCTTTCCCATTCTAATTGCGCACTTACTAGAGAGCGTTAGGATAATGATTTCCGACAGGCCCTACATGGACTAGATACGCCTCTGGCAAGACCTTTACCCAGACAGCGTTTTGAACGTGATCTTATTTCATTATCTCAAGGACATAGTTTATCACCGCTTTATACGTTGTAACCGGTTGAAGTTCTGTCGCGAACCTTTGCACCGCGTCGTTATCTAAGAGAGTTCATGTCTGAATTACAAATCCTCTTATCTAACTCTAGTAGTAGTCCAGAGGTCGATATTTGACCGTAATTCATTAGTTCTTTTTGCTAATAGGTATATATTTCTGCACTCTTCATATCGAGTAAAAAGCGAAAACGCTGTAAATGACACGATATCAAAAAAAATTGCATCTTCGGATCAGAAAATACTACTGTTTACTAACAAATCTCGGTAATATATGTATATGAATCTCAGTATTCTGAAATAAATCATATTATATTATATATTAAAGTTTGTCTGGTGGATATGTTTCGAAATGAAGAAATCGCGACCGATAGGCTCAGTGGCGGGGTCCTCCGCCCACGGAGTCAATGGTCGCGGGTTCGATTCCCGCATCGGAATATGTATATATATGGATTAATAAATATTTATTCCGAGTCTGGTAACCCCCCCAATCCGCATTTCCGCTCCTGCCCTTTGCTTTCCTTTCTTCTCTATCCTTTCCCTTCCTCTCCGCCAATCCACGGCCTGCCGTGCCAAAGGATGCGTGGCTAAGGGCGAGCTTAGTCGCAAGCGTGCTGACCGTCCCGGGATCGGGTTCCCCCGGGTAATATGGTGCACCCCAGCAGAGACCTGCATGCTAAGGTAAGAACCTTAGGCTCTGCTGGGGCTGACCTCCATCCTCCCTTGCGGCTCGTAAGATTCACTGACACGAATTTAATATACCTAATTTGTTGAAAAATGACGGCGACGTGGTTCGCCACCCGTCACGTCCTGATTCTCACGAGGGCGAGAAGCGACCAATGAAGAGCCGTTTCGCTGCGATGAATGGTAGCGGATGGAGCTCTGTGGTCTCTGCCAACCCCTGCGGGAGATAGGCGTGAGTATATAAAAAAATAATGAAGAAATCAGTGATGTTACGGGCATTGCGGATGTCTATGGTCGGCGATCACTTACCACGAGGTGACCCGCAACTACACAGATATAAAAAAAATTACTTCATTTACAATTATTTTTGTGTTCATCTTCATAATTGATAGAGCTTCTCTTTCCAGAATCCGATATGCCGGTCCGGGACGGCGGCAAGAGGTCGCTAGTCGGCGTTATCGACGATGGCACTAAAACCGTTAGATTCGTGGTAAGAAAGAACACGTGTATTTTAAAAGTCATTCTTTAACCCCTTCAATACGAGCGCTAATTCCGCCGCGACTCTCCCGCTGTACGAGGTGTCCCGACGAAAACGCACATATAGTTCATTTATACTATATCGTGAGTGTGGTACTTCCCCGGGCGACCCGACCCATTCATGCTACATACAAATATTATGCCATTCTTGACAAAGTATTCGTCTGCAGCGCGGCTCTACCACTATTGTGAACAGGTGTTGCTTGCAGAGACCGGTCTACCCGGGCCCGTTTTGCATTTTGTATTTTATCTTTTTCTTTGCACTTTATATTAAATTCTAATTAACTGTACATAATTGAACGGTTTCCTAATTATATACGAGACTTTTTTATGGGATAGGGAAGCACTAGCTATACTTGTCGCCTGATGGAAAGCAATCACCGCCGCCCACAGACATCTGCAACACCGTAGGCATTACGAATGCGTTCCCAGCCTTTTGATATAAAAGTAGACTTGTTTTTTTTAAGTTTCCAATGTGCTATCGGCTTGGCAATACCGCTGAAGGTAGCTGGTTCTATAGAGTGGTGGTGGGTGGTATGAAGTGTCGGGAAAAACGCACCTTACTGGATCGCCATTCATTCAGATGCTGGGGATGAAACTTTTAAATCTTGCACTTTTTATTTAATTTTAATTTAGTGTACGCAATCGAATGCTATCCTGATAATTTACGAGACTATCTATAACATATTGTAAAGTTTAATGCAAATCCGTCCAGTAGTTTTTTCGTGAAAGAGGAACAAACATACATCCATACTCACAAACTTTCGTATTTATAATATTATATGTCGAATTTATACATTGTAAAAAGAAAAAATATAAAAACAATACCCGCGGAGTTTCATCCTCCATTTCTTTTGTTTGCTGTAAAAAATAATTCGGTTACTAATTTTCAGATATACGAGGCGGAGCGCTCGGAAGAGTTAGCTGCGTACCAGCTAGACAAGACGGAAGTGCAGCCGCACGAAGGATGGTATGAACAAGATCCAATGGAAATTATAAACCATATAAGAACCTGTTCAGAGAACGCAATCGATCAGCTGACCGAACTAGGTGAGGCGACCGAAATAAATATTTTATAATGTGCTATGTTGCGCGAAAGCGAGCAAAAGCTAGGTGGTATTGGCAACACCTTCGGTTAAGCTCGCCGATGACTGAGTTTACGTCATATCCGGTACCAATAGTCAATCAAGTTGGCCAAACTAAAAATTGTAATAAATAGTGGTTGTCGAGGAGTCGCGAACTTAAAACCCTAGCGACCCCTATATATTTTTTTGAAATCGCCATCCACCCCTATAAAAGTAATTTTCAGTTAATTAAAATAAAATTATCTATTAGTTGCTATATTTGTACATTTATTTTATGATTTTAAAAATTTATTAAAGTATTTTACATTAGTTTTATGAAAATATCTTACTGCTGAATTTTAAATACCTTAAGATAATATTTATTAAATAATAAATACTTAACTACAGATTTGTTCCTTGTTAATCAATGTTGGGTGAGGCCTATGTCCAGCAGTGGACTGCCGCGGGCTGATATTGATATTGAATCAATGAGTTGTTTATGCCTCTTGTTTCGTGTTTCACTTGAATAAACATGCGTTTATTAATTTATTATTTATTATATAAAGAAACTGATATTATATAAATTTTACATACGCAGTCTGGTATGTGTGATTTGCGTATTAAAAATAGTTTTTCCTTAGACCCTCAATCGACCCCCATACCTCAGATCGAAACCTGCTTTTGTTAAAAAGGATATACTATATAAACTGCTTTGGCGACTCTGGTGTAGGCAGTATACAATGTTTTTTTTTAATATTTTAGGTTATACAAAAGAAGACATAATGACATTGGGAATAACAAATCAGAGGGAGACGACTATAGCGTGGGATAAATTCACCGGAGAAGCACTGCATCCTGCCATAGGTGAGGTGATTACTTACATGCTTTCTTCCCTGGCTCAACGATCTAAAATGGACGATCTCTTTGTCTCCGATCGCAAAGTGGCCACTGGTCATGTCTTACCAGTTCTTACTACAGTAGAATCTCGATTATTCGAACCTTGAGTAACTCGATTAGCACAATATAACTAATAAATAAACGTGACATACAAGTGGACTGTCCGCGACTAGTTTTAGTAGTTGTATTGCCATATAAAAAAATTTGGGTAGGGTCACCCTTATAACCTAGGGATATACAAAATACTTTACAACCTATTCTCAGACCTACCAATTATACAAAAGAAACTCATAAAAATCGGTCAAGCCGTTTCGGCGGAGTTCGATAACACACAAGATTTTTATATATTCATTATTACTTTGTTATAAAGAATTTCTTTTTTCGTACTATGTAAACACTCATCCCCTCATGGTAACCCATGATTCTTCTAACTGAAGTTTGACTTTCAGCTTGGAATGACATACGAACAGACAGTACGGTGGACGCGATTTTAGCCAAAGTGCCGGATCGGAACAAGAATTACTTGAAGGGTATAAGTGGCCTACCAATCAGTCCGTATTTCAGTGCGCTAAAGATGAGGTGGTTGAAAGACAACATCAAAGCTGTGAGAAGAGCTAGCAGAGATAAGAGGCTTCTGTTTGGAACTGTCGACTCATGGATAGTTTGGGTAAGTTTGGTGGGATATTGTTTTGGTAATAAAGTTGAAATTACTTTTTTGAGTCGTGTATTGAATGATAAATCTGTATTCTCTTTAAATCTTTATTTCCGACTGACTACATTTTAACCTAATCCATGCTATACAGGTTTGTGTGAGTGGGTTCAAATCAACGAATACCTTTTTTTACTGGAGATAAAGAACCGGTCATGTGAGTCACTTGATGATAAGTAATCACTTATACCCTTGGATATGTGCAATACAAAAAGCACTCAACCTGATGACCTATTGGCTTAGTGATGGGGCCCTCCGCCCACGGTGTCAATCCTCGGTCACGGGTTCGATCCCCGCATCAGAATAAATATATGTATGACCTACAGATATTTATTCCGAATCTGGTAATCCCGCCAATTCACATCGGATGAGCGTGGTGGGTTAACGTCCGTTCCTCCAGAAAGGGAGAGGCCCGAGCTCAGCTGTGGGACATATGGGCTGTAGAAAAAAAGGCACTGCAAATTCATTCCTTAGGGTCCTTCCATAAATTACGTCACATACATTTCATGATTTTGGTCCCTTCACGTCACACGTGGAGTTTTAGCATTTTATGCATGTGGTGCCACTAAGGTTAAGATTCATCCCTGTGTTTCAATCGATGTCACCCTTGGTTATATGATGTAATTTATGGATGGCTCCTTATATCTTTTTTCTGTCATCGCCATAAAAATAGGGTGTTGTTCAACTTTCAGAACTTAACCGGTGGACCTCAGGGCGGTTTGCACATAACGGACGTAACTAACGCATCGCGAACCCTTCTCATGGACTTGGAGACGTTGAATTGGGATCCAATGTTGTGCAGGTGAGATTTTTTTGGGGTATAAAAACATAGATTTATATGTCATATTTTTTTTTATATATTCACGCCTATCCCCCGCAAGGGTTGGCAGAGATTACAGAGCTCCATCCGCTACCATTCATCGCAGCGAGACGGCTCACCATTAGTCGCTTTTCGCCCTCGTGAGAATCAGGACGTAACGGGTGGCGAACCACGTCGCCGTCATATTTCAACAAATTAGGTATACTATGTCATAATATGGTCATACATTTGTCATAAAATGGTCTCATTTTCCTTTCAGATTATTCGGAATACATAGAGATTCGTTGCCACAAATACGGAGCAGTTCTGAAATATATGGGGAAGTGAGAGACAGCTCTATATTGGATGGAATTAGAATATCTGGGGTTAGTAAATAAATATTTCATAATCAATAAAAGCAGCCTTTATTCATAGTCTATAAGTACAAAGTAAATAATAAATTTCTGCAATAGCCTAGTATAAAAAAATTCAAATATTAACCAGTTAATTGTGTTTGACGAGTATACTCGTCATGAAAGAAACATGCCTTTTGACGAGTAATTAAAATCATGAGTAATAAGAAATGTCACTTTACAGTTTAGATATATTACAAGGTTTTCGAAGTTTATATTTAAAATTTCATTTGAAATAGTTTGAAACCAAATCGAAGCAGCCAAACGCAAAGAGGTTGAAACAGTAACTTGTTAAAATAGTTACAGATATATTAATATCCATCTACATGTGACTGTTTGAGTTCAAACCATATATGTATGATGACCTACACCAAGTATGAACAACACCGTAAATCAATCCAGTATCATCTACTGGTAGGCTTCCATACGAAATTGTGACGAATTCCGCAAAGTAACGCCTAACTCTTATAAGATAGCCGGAGAATAAGGTAATTCGGCTATCTAATAAGAGTCAGGCGTTACAGCTATGGAGTGGGCTATGCTCGGAGTTTCCCTAGTGGATTGAATTCGAAATGAAGAAATTTGCTGGAGAACCAGATTCACCGTCATAGCTTTTCAAATTAGCAGACTAAAGTGGCAATGGGCTGGACACGTTTGTCGGAGAACCAACAATCGTTGGAGTAGACGAGTGCTGGAGTGGAGACCGGCAAACGTAGTGTGTGCAGATCGTCGCTCCCCTGCTAGATGGAGCGACGATCTGCGCAATGCGGCTGGCAGAGACTGGATGCGTGTAGCCGAAGATCGGGCTACGTGGCGCGCCTTGAGGGAACAGTTGACTGCCGCGCGCTGATATTGATCGTCTCTATAATCATTTTTTATAAAATTTTCTTACAGATACTAGGCAATCAGCAAGCAGCCTTAGTCGGCCAAAACTGTCTGTTGGCTGGGCAAGCGAAGAATACTTACAGAAGCGGTTGCTTCTTGCTTTACAACACGGGGACGAGACGGGTTCAATCCACGCACGGGTTGATCACAACGGTCGCGTATAAACTCGGTCCCAACGCACCGCCGGTTTACGCTTTGGAGGGTTAGTAAATGTAGCTACGTTTTATTGCCTTTTTTAGGTGAGGAACTTCGTTACGAATACCCTGCTGCCCTAGGGGAGACAGCCGGGTTATGTCGGGCTACGGCGTTTGCGTATTTACCCATTAAAAATCCATGATTGCAATGAATGTCGCCCGACTAAATTTCGGCCTTTTAACATAAAATCGAATCGAAAGAGAAGGCAAACAAAGACAATAAATAACGAACAAAGAATCTAGCAATGAATATTAAAATAGATTATCAACATAGCAACAATATCTTTCTTAACAAACAAATGAATTTATAGCAAAATTATTCTTAAAATACAGCTTAATATTGAAAATATATATTTATGCTAAATTTACATAATTCTAAATAATTTATTTTATACAAATTACAATTATCATAAATATTTTATATAAATAAAATATATTCTTACATCGTCTGCCAACAGATGGCGCCACTAGTCACCTATTCCTATACGCCGCCCACGTACACGTCAGTATACGAGTATAAGTAAATTTCACAGGAACAACCAAAAACTGATTATTTTTACATTTTTTTAAACCGTTCTTACTTTAGATATAAAAAGAGGTTTTTTTTGACGTAAATACGATGTATTTCGTCAAATACGCGTTAGATCAGATCAAAAGTAAGAAGTTAGAAAATGTTTTCGAAATTTACTAATAGTGATAATTAGGCTGAAGATATACATGCATATCGTCACGCCTGTTCCTCGTAGGGGTAGGCAGAGACCACAGACCTCCATCTGCCACACTCTCGGCACACTTTCTTTGTTCCTCACACTCATCATTCTCCTCATGCAAGCCTGCCGATTAAGGGTACTCTTGACCTTTCCTAAAAACTTCGGCAATTTGGTCAAGGTATATTTTTTTTGGTAATTCCCTACCATCGACCCTTCTATCCACATCCGTAACGTAAATTTCTTTTACCAGTTGTCTTTTATCCATCCTCTTTGTGTGTCGAAACCATTTAAGTATCCCATCATCAACTTTTATCACAACACATACTCCACATCACTCTTTTATATCTTCATTCCTTATTCTATCATACAAAGTAACCCCATACATACTTCTTAACGCTCTCATTTTCACCGCATTCATTCTGCTTTCATGACTCTTCTGCCAAACCCAATTTTCACTACCGTACATCAGAGTCGGACTAAGCACTCCCTGATGAACCGCCAGTAGGACCGTTTTAGACACATTCTGACTTTTTATAAATCGGTGAAGGGCTCCATTAATCTAATTACCAGCTTTCACTCGCCTGTCATTTCATATTTTCCAGCTCTTGTAGAAGATATAATAATTTATTCATTACAGGTTCAATAGCAGTTGCTGGTGGTGCAATGAAATTCCTACGAGACAATTTGAAGCTGATAAAGGATGTTGCTAAAGATACAGAGGACATTGCTGGTCAGGTCTTCTCAACTGGGGATGTGTATTTCGTTCCAGCCTTTAGTGGATTATACGCTCCTTATTGGAGGAAGGATGCTAGGGGGTGAGCGAACCTATGACATTCATTCTCTATTAGTAATGTAAAATCATCAATAATGATGGTCCAGTGAAATGCTAAATTATTATTAAAAAACTATGCATGATATCCTTGTATAAAACATTTATTCACTTGTAGTTTATCCCACAAGCAATATCTGATAGTTTACAAAATATCTTTTTTTTTACCGGTTTTCCTTTTTATACAAAAAAGGTCACTGATCTTCTTACTTTAAAAGAGGTCATTGATCCCTGTATATTATGTTTTAAGTTAACGTTCATACAACTTATATTTTTATGGATGAATAATAATGTAAATAAATTATAGAAAAGAAGTTTTTTGAAATTCGAAGTTGAATATTACACATTCTTTTAACCTGCACTTTGTCAATATATTGTTTTTTGTACGGGAATAGGAACCGAGTAAAAATTTTGACAAAGGTTTTTATATCCACCTATCATAAATAAGACATTTTAGACATCCAGGAAGCTACAAATCCTTTACCTGTCTTCGGGAAAGATGTAAGTTGAAGGAAAATCAGCGGAAGATAAGGAAAAGGAATATATGAGTTAAAAAAACATACCATAACACAATGTGCAGTAGCCTACGTACTTGATATTTAACAAAGAGTATCAATGTTTTTAATATAACTAAAATTCTAACTCTAAGTTTAATTTAGAAATATTTTGTTCTAGAATAATATGTGGTTTGACAGCGTTCACAACAAAGAATCATATCATACGGGCTGCATTGGAAGCTGTATGCTTTCAGACTCGGTAAGTATTATTTTAAATTTACTTATATTTAAGGGATGTATGGGGGGAGCGTTGCATACTCTAGTCCAGCGGTCGTCAAACCGCGGCCCGCCTGCTACCTACTTGCGGCCCGCCATTTTGTTATTGAGTCTTATAACCTAAACAAATATTACATACAGATTAATAAATATATTTCGACGATGGTCCCAATTAGAATGAATCCCCTCGACTGCATTTCGACAAAAATAAATTTGCTTCAGCATAGCAAAAATCTTTCTTTTTTAACAAATAAATGAAATTACTGCAAAACAATTTTTAAAATACAACTCAATATTTAAATTAAATATCTATATGAATGTTATTTAATTCTATATAACTTACTTTATACAAACTAAAATTATATAATTATTTAAATACATATTCCTTATAACAAAACTAATGATTGTAAGAAAAATGCTTTTGGCGAAAAACTAATTTGAATTTATAATAATATTCAGCATCATATACAGCCATGACAACCCAATACTGGAGAATTGGCCTTCCTGTAAATTAAAGGGTATTGCGGATTGGGGATCATAGATTGGTTTTTATTCTCTAGTAGACGGTGGTTTTCGTCTACTGGTATTTGTTCCTACATTTACCCCTAACGAAGCTAATGGAAAAAATGAAATGGTCTTGTTCAGGACTGTTAACATTCATACATACTTACATATTGTCAAGCCTGTTTCCCGTAGGGGTACACAGAGACCACAGATCTCCATCTGTTACGTTGTCGGCATACTTCTCTTACTTCCTTCACACTCATTATTCTCCTTATGCAAGCCCGCCGGTTAAGGGTACTCTTGACCTGGCCTTTCTTAAAAATTTCAGCAATTTGGTCAAGTTATGTTTTCCTTGGTCTTCCCCTAACGACCCTTCCATTCACATATGCAACATAAATTTCTTTTACCAGTCGTCTTTCATCCACCCTCTCTATGTGCCCAAACCATCTAAGCCGCCAACCATATTGATTACAGAGATATATTAGAAGCAATGAATAAAGATTGCGGCATGCCTCTGTCCAAACTGCACGTGGACGGAAAGATGACGTCCAACGATTTGCTGATGCAGCTCCAAGCTGATCTCACCGGAATACCTGTGTGTAAGTTAATTTCTGTTTGTAGCTGTACCTCTTAATTGCAAGTAGACAATATTTTGGAACAGGTCATAAACTGTTATTTCACTGGAACAAGAACGGGTGTAACAGGTTTTTTATTTTACCTGTCATAGACCACCCCTATTATACAACTGATTAGCGACATCTATTGATTATGACATTGAAACCTTCTAACAAGCCTACTTGTAACTTAAAAGCCGGCAACATATTTGTGATGCCTATAGTGTTGCAATGTCTATGGGCGGCGTTGATTGCTTTCCATCAGTCGACATGCTTGCTCGTTTCCCTCCCTATCCCATAAAATTTACGTTCATTATCTATATATAAATTTTACCATCTATACTTTAAGCTACACATTACTTCTATACATTAATATGTTTAAATAAAAATATAATTTTGTCACGAACAAGACACGAAAGAGATTAATCGGTGCGGTATTTAATGATGATGAATGATGAAATTATTTTATAAAAAACTGACACTTCACACTGACAACCCTACACTAAGAACCGAGTTTTTTTATGGGATAGGATGCTGACGGAAAGCAATCAACGCCGCACATAGACTTCCTTAGCGCCATAGGCAGTGCGGAAGCGTTGCCGACCTTTAAAAGAAAGTGTCATTATGGGAGTGGGAATGGCCCTCCCAATCCCACTTCCATAATAACACTTATATAGAGGGGGAGGGAGGGTGTTGGCCCACTAGAACTCGGCTGCTCACCGTACGAAGCGCGTTAGGTAAGCTACCACTCAGACGCCGGTTTTCTACGGGAGTGTGGTACTTCCCCGGGCGAGCCGGCCCATTCATACTACAGACAAATATGCCATTCTTGACAAAGTATTCGCCTAGAGCGTGGCTCTACCACTATTAATTTGCGCATTACGTATTTTCAATTTTACATGACATACATGGGGTAACATTAAGAGACAGGGGTGATATTAAATTAATAATTCATATTTCTTTTTTAAAAAAAAAGAAATCTCGTTCCCTGTTGTCTACGTAATTTTTTAAAAACGACAAATCTAGTTTCCCGATGGCAATGTGTTAAGATAGTAATTGTAATGATAATTGTATCGTTCCCAGTGCGTGCCCACACGTGGGATATGTCTGCGTTGGGAGCGGCTGTGGTGGCGGGCCACTCGATGGGAGTGTGGGCAGTGGATCGGTGGCGGCATCAAGCAACTCCTGCGGACACTTTCCTACCAACCACCACCGATGATGGTGTGTACCATAGAAATAAATTTATACTATAAATTAATTCAAAATTATACAAAACTGCAATACCGCTCACTCACTCACTCACTCAAGTATATCCAAACTGAACCTGATAAACCATTGCTCGACGCCACGCCTGTACCGGGGTCGCCCTCAAACAAAAAATGGTGACCAGTCCAGATTTTGCTAAAATTTATGGAAGCTCGAAACTCTTGCTTAGCTTTGAGGGGCCTCTGCAGGCGGGCCCTGAAAAGCTAGTTACATATACAATAACATACATGTGTGTACATACATACAGTTTACATATATAACTACAATAGATTCATTGTATTATATACATGTATTTCATGCCCCAAATGGTACAGTAGTGAATTGCTCGCTTTTTGAGCCACATGTTGTAGGCTCGTTTCCTGTATTAGAATACATTTACAATGTGTTATACATACATTACTTTTATATGTGCTCTTAACTATTCGTTATCTCCTTTTTCTGAGTCCTATTTTGTCATAAAAGTTATCTAACTTGTTCCAGCTATTCCTGAGATTAGTAAAGATAAACAAACAACAATCTAGTGTATAGTTTCGATACTTCATAATGCTAATACGTGTATGTACCATAATATGATATAATTAATAATCGCGTGGCCAGTGGTTGAAATTTCCAAAAGAGATTGTCGTAGCCCAATCGGCTTGGTATTATATCACAATAATTAATAATTAAATTGAATGTTACAGATCGCGACGCGAGGTATACAAAATGGAAAATGGCTGTTCAACGTTCTCTTGGTTGGGCGACAACCAAAAAGTCAATCACAATGACAGGTCAGACTAAAAGAAAGAATAGCATGATTACGCTTACGAACCAAAGCTTTGATGTCCCTCTATCACCGGACAGTAGGAAAGGCTCGCTTATTGACAACCCTAGCATTGACTATGCAAATGATTTTGGCACCCCTGTCACAGATGAAGGCGTTGAGAATTATGTAGAAG
The DNA here is from genome assembly GCA_031353405.1 of Baronia brevicornis. Taxonomy (NCBI): domain Eukaryota; kingdom Metazoa; phylum Arthropoda; class Insecta; order Lepidoptera; family Papilionidae; genus Baronia; species Baronia brevicornis. The sequence continues at coordinate 30,595 of JASFAT010001688.1, forward strand.
AGTTGATAAAATATTCCGCTCGTAAATTTTCAATTTTCGTCCCATTGAAATCAATGCAAGACGAAAACACGATTTTAGACGACGCAGAGTACTTCATGCAAAAAAAAGAGTGCGACTACGGCATGTGTCAGTGTTGCCAAAGTAGGAAAAAGTTGCAAACTAATTGGGAAACAATAGAGGAGATTATAGAGAATGATCCTGAGATTATTTTTGATAGCGATGACAATCCTGTTGTAGTAGAATCTAAGAATGACGTGCCCATGGCGGCACAACCAGTTCTTAGCAATGGTCACCCAATTGGTTTAAGTAAGAAGTTACATATAGAGAATATGCCTAATATTTTTAAAAATATTTGCAGCAAATTTTCAACAACCTCTCTTATGTAGAAATCCCTTGAATTTAATTAGTTTACATTACAATCTTATTTTCATATCTTATAAATTTAATTTTCTTCAACATGTATCATACTTAATTTGGTATTTTAGAAGAAAAATGAAGTTTCCTATTGATTTCCTAAGATCCTAAATCGAATATTAAACACTTATTTATAATAATTTATTTAAATGAAAAGAATGGAAATTCTCGTTTTACTCATTTTACTCTCCACTAATAAAACTATTCCGGCGTCTGCACCTAGACTGAATGATGTTTTCCCTAATAATATGAATCTATCTCTTTCCAATATTGAACTTTAAATATGTAACTATAAAATTTAGTAGTATATACTACTTAGTAGTATATAACTATAAAATTTAGTAGTAACTATAAAAGTTAGAACCTTAGTCTTCTTTTAAAAAGTTTGAGTTTAAAAAATCTTATTGGAATTATATACATTTTAGTTTGCAGAAATATATAAATACTCAAGATGGCGTCCAAAATACCTGTTATTTTTGTTTATAAAATGACAGTATTTTTCTGCTGCTGACAGTATTTATATATTTCTGCAAACTAAAATGTATATAATTCCAATAAGATTTTTTAAACTCAAACTTTTTAAAAGAAGACTAAGGTTCTAACTTTTATAGTTACTACTAAATTTTATAGTTATATACTACTAAGTAGTATATACTACTAAATTTTATAGTTACATATTTAAAGTTCAATATTGGAAAGAGATAGATTCATATTATTAGGGAAAACATCATTCAGTCTAGGTGCAGACGCCGGAATAGTTTTATTAGTGGAGAGTAAAATGAGTAAAACGAGAATTTCCATTCTTTTCATTTAAATAAATTATTATAAATAAGTGTTTAATATTCGATTTAGGATCTTAGGAAATCAATAGGAAACTTCATTTTTCTTCTAAAATACCAAATTAAGTATGATACATGTTGAAGAAAATTAAATTTATAAGATATGAAAATAAGATTGTAATGTAAACTAATTAAATTCAAGGGATTTCTACATAAGAGAGGTTGTTGAAAATTTGCTGCAAATATTTTTAAAAATATTAGGCATATTCTCTATATGTAACTTCTTACTTAAACCAATTGGGTGACCATTGCTAAGAACTGGTTGTGCCGCCATGGGCACGTCATTCTTAGATTCTACTACAACAGGATTGTCATCGCTATCAAAAATAATCTCAGGATCATTCTCTATAATCTCCTCTATTGTTTCCCAATTAGTTTGCAACTTTTTCCTACTTTGGCAACACTGACACATGCCGTAGTCGCACTCTTTTTTTTGCATGAAGTACTCTGCGTCGTCTAAAATCGTGTTTTCGTCTTGCATTGATTTCAATGGGACGAAAATTGAAAATTTACGAGCGGAATATTTTATCAACTCTTCTACATAATTCTCAACGCCTTCATCTGTGACAGGGGTGCCAAAATCATTTGCATAGTCAATGCTAGGGTTGTCAATAAGCGAGCCTTTCCTACTGTCCGGTGATAGAGGGACATCAAAGCTTTGGTTCGTAAGCGTAATCATGCTATTCTTTCTTTTAGTCTGACCTGTCATTGTGATTGACTTTTTGGTTGTCGCCCAACCAAGAGAACGTTGAACAGCCATTTTCCATTTTGTATACCTCGCGTCGCGATCTGTAACATTCAATTTAATTATTAATTATTGTGATATAATACCAAGCCGATTGGGCTACGACAATCTCTTTTGGAAATTTCAACCACTGGCCACGCGATTATTAATTATATCATATTATGGTACATACACGTATTAGCATTATGAAGTATCGAAACTATACACTAGATTGTTGTTTGTTTATCTTTACTAATCTCAGGAATAGCTGGAACAAGTTAGATAACTTTTATGACAAAATAGGACTCAGAAAAAGGAGATAACGAATAGTTAAGAGCACATATAAAAGTAATGTATGTATAACACATTGTAAATGTATTCTAATACAGGAAACGAGCCTACAACATGTGGCTCAAAAAGCGAGCAATTCACTACTGTACCATTTGGGGCATGAAATACATGTATATAATACAATGAATCTATTGTAGTTATATATGTAAACTGTATGTATGTACACACATGTATGTTATTGTATATGTAACTAGCTTTTCAGGGCCCGCCTGCAGAGGCCCCTCAAAGCTAAGCAAGAGTTTCGAGCTTCCATAAATTTTAGCAAAATCTGGACTGGTCACCATTTTTTGTTTGAGGGCGACCCCGGTACAGGCGTGGCGTCGAGCAATGGTTTATCAGGTTCAGTTTGGATATACTTGAGTGAGTGAGTGAGTGAGCGGTATTGCAGTTTTGTATAATTTTGAATTAATTTATAGTATAAATTTATTTCTATGGTACACACCATCATCGGTGGTGGTTGGTAGGAAAGTGTCCGCAGGAGTTGCTTGATGCCGCCACCGATCCACTGCCCACACTCCCATCGAGTGGCCCGCCACCACAGCCGCTCCCAACGCAGACATATCCCACGTGTGGGCACGCACTGGGAACGATACAATTATCATTACAATTACTATCTTAACACATTGCCATCGGGAAACTAGATTTGTCGTTTTTAAAAAATTACGTAGACAACAGGGAACGAGATTTCTTTTTTTTTAAAAAAGAAATATGAATTATTAATTTAATATCACCCCTGTCTCTTAATGTTACCCCATGTATGTCATGTAAAATTGAAAATACGTAATGCGCAAATTAATAGTGGTAGAGCCACGCTCTAGGCGAATACTTTGTCAAGAATGGCATATTTGTCTGTAGTATGAATGGGCCGGCTCGCCCGGGGAAGTACCACACTCCCGTAGAAAACCGGCGTCTGAGTGGTAGCTTACCTAACGCGCTTCGTACGGTGAGCAGCCGAGTTCTAGTGGGCCAACACCCTCCCTCCCCCCTCTATATAAGTGTTATTATGGAAGTGGGATTGGGAGGGCCATTCCCACTCCCATAATGACACTTTCTTTTAAAGGTCGGCAACGCTTCCGCACTGCCTATGGCGCTAAGGAAGTCTATGTGCGGCGTTGATTGCTTTCCGTCAGCATCCTATCCCATAAAAAAACTCGGTTCTTAGTGTAGGGTTGTCAGTGTGAAGTGTCAGTTTTTTATAAAATAATTTCATCATTCATCATCATTAAATACCGCACCGATTAATCTCTTTCGTGTCTTGTTCGTGACAAAATTATATTTTTATTTAAACATATTAATGTATAGAAGTAATGTGTAGCTTAAAGTATAGATGGTAAAATTTATATATAGATAATGAACGTAAATTTTATGGGATAGGGAGGGAAACGAGCAAGCATGTCGACTGATGGAAAGCAATCAACGCCGCCCATAGACATTGCAACACTATAGGCATCACAAATATGTTGCCGGCTTTTAAGTTACAAGTAGGCTTGTTAGAAGGTTTCAATGTCATAATCAATAGATGTCGCTAATCAGTTGTATAATAGGGGTGGTCTATGACAGGTAAAATAAAAAACCTGTTACACCCGTTCTTGTTCCAGTGAAATAACAGTTTATGACCTGTTCCAAAATATTGTCTACTTGCAATTAAGAGGTACAGCTACAAACAGAAATTAACTTACACACAGGTATTCCGGTGAGATCAGCTTGGAGCTGCATCAGCAAATCGTTGGACGTCATCTTTCCGTCCACGTGCAGTTTGGACAGAGGCATGCCGCAATCTTTATTCATTGCTTCTAATATATCTCTGTAATCAATATGGTTGGCGGCTTAGATGGTTTGGGCACATAGAGAGGGTGGATGAAAGACGACTGGTAAAAGAAATTTATGTTGCATATGTGAATGGAAGGGTCGTTAGGGGAAGACCAAGGAAAACATAACTTGACCAAATTGCTGAAATTTTTAAGAAAGGCCAGGTCAAGAGTACCCTTAACCGGCGGGCTTGCATAAGGAGAATAATGAGTGTGAAGGAAGTAAGAGAAGTATGCCGACAACGTAACAGATGGAGATCTGTGGTCTCTGTGTACCCCTACGGGAAACAGGCTTGACAATATGTAAGTATGTATGAATGTTAACAGTCCTGAACAAGACCATTTCATTTTTTCCATTAGCTTCGTTAGGGGTAAATGTAGGAACAAATACCAGTAGACGAAAACCACCGTCTACTAGAGAATAAAAACCAATCTATGATCCCCAATCCGCAATACCCTTTAATTTACAGGAAGGCCAATTCTCCAGTATTGGGTTGTCATGGCTGTATATGATGCTGAATATTATTATAAATTCAAATTAGTTTTTCGCCAAAAGCATTTTTCTTACAATCATTAGTTTTGTTATAAGGAATATGTATTTAAATAATTATATAATTTTAGTTTGTATAAAGTAAGTTATATAGAATTAAATAACATTCATATAGATATTTAATTTAAATATTGAGTTGTATTTTAAAAATTGTTTTGCAGTAATTTCATTTATTTGTTAAAAAAGAAAGATTTTTGCTATGCTGAAGCAAATTTATTTTTGTCGAAATGCAGTCGAGGGGATTCATTCTAATTGGGACCATCGTCGAAATATATTTATTAATCTGTATGTAATATTTGTTTAGGTTATAAGACTCAATAACAAAATGGCGGGCCGCAAGTAGGTAGCAGGCGGGCCGCGGTTTGACGACCGCTGGACTAGAGTATGCAACGCTCCCCCCATACATCCCTTAAATATAAGTAAATTTAAAATAATACTTACCGAGTCTGAAAGCATACAGCTTCCAATGCAGCCCGTATGATATGATTCTTTGTTGTGAACGCTGTCAAACCACATATTATTCTAGAACAAAATATTTCTAAATTAAACTTAGAGTTAGAATTTTAGTTATATTAAAAACATTGATACTCTTTGTTAAATATCAAGTACGTAGGCTACTGCACATTGTGTTATGGTATGTTTTTTTAACTCATATATTCCTTTTCCTTATCTTCCGCTGATTTTCCTTCAACTTACATCTTTCCCGAAGACAGGTAAAGGATTTGTAGCTTCCTGGATGTCTAAAATGTCTTATTTATGATAGGTGGATATAAAAACCTTTGTCAAAATTTTTACTCGGTTCCTATTCCCGTACAAAAAACAATATATTGACAAAGTGCAGGTTAAAAGAATGTGTAATATTCAACTTCGAATTTCAAAAAACTTCTTTTCTATAATTTATTTACATTATTATTCATCCATAAAAATATAAGTTGTATGAACGTTAACTTAAAACATAATATACAGGGATCAATGACCTCTTTTAAAGTAAGAAGATCAGTGACCTTTTTTGTATAAAAAGGAAAACCGGTAAAAAAAAAGATATTTTGTAAACTATCAGATATTGCTTGTGGGATAAACTACAAGTGAATAAATGTTTTATACAAGGATATCATGCATAGTTTTTTAATAATAATTTAGCATTTCACTGGACCATCATTATTGATGATTTTACATTACTAATAGAGAATGAATGTCATAGGTTCGCTCACCCCCTAGCATCCTTCCTCCAATAAGGAGCGTATAATCCACTAAAGGCTGGAACGAAATACACATCCCCAGTTGAGAAGACCTGACCAGCAATGTCCTCTGTATCTTTAGCAACATCCTTTATCAGCTTCAAATTGTCTCGTAGGAATTTCATTGCACCACCAGCAACTGCTATTGAACCTGTAATGAATAAATTATTATATCTTCTACAAGAGCTGGAAAATATGAAATGACAGGCGAGTGAAAGCTGGTAATTAGATTAATGGAGCCCTTCACCGATTTATAAAAAGTCAGAATGTGTCTAAAACGGTCCTACTGGCGGTTCATCAGGGAGTGCTTAGTCCGACTCTGATGTACGGTAGTGAAAATTGGGTTTGGCAGAAGAGTCATGAAAGCAGAATGAATGCGGTGAAAATGAGAGCGTTAAGAAGTATGTATGGGGTTACTTTGTATGATAGAATAAGGAATGAAGATATAAAAGAGTGATGTGGAGTATGTGTTGTGATAAAAGTTGATGATGGGATACTTAAATGGTTTCGACACACAAAGAGGATGGATAAAAGACAACTGGTAAAAGAAATTTACGTTACGGATGTGGATAGAAGGGTCGATGGTAGGGAATTACCAAAAAAAAAATATACCTTAACCAAATTGCCGAAGTTTTTAGGAAAGGTCAAGAGTACCCTTAATCGGCAGGCTTGCATGAGAATGATGAGTGTGAGGAACAAAGAAAGTGTGCCGAGAGTGTGGCAGATGGAGATCTGTGGTCTCTGCTTACCCCTACGAGGAACAGGCGTGACGATATGCATGTATATCTTCAGCGTAATTATCACTATTAGTAAATTTCGAAAACATTTTCTAACTTCTTACTTTTGATCTGATCTAACGCGTATTTGACGAAATACATCGTATTTACGTCAAAAAAAAACCTCTTTTTATATCTAAAGTAAGAACGGTTTAAAAAAATGTAAAAATAATCAGTTTTTGGTTGTTCCTGTGAAATTTACTTATACTCGTATAGTGACGTGTACGTGGGCGGCGTATAGGAATAGGTGACTAGTGGCGCCATCTGTTGGCAGACGATGTAAGAATATATTTTATTTATATAAAATATTTATGATAATTGTAATTTGTATAAAATAAATTATTTAGAATTATGTAAATTTAGCATAAATATATATTTTCAATATTAAGCTGTATTTTAAGAATAATTTTGCTATAAATTCATTTGTTTGTTAAGAAAGATATTGTTGCTATGTTGATAATCTATTTTAATATTCATTGCTAGATTCTTTGTTCGTTATTTACTGTCTTTGTTTGCCTTCTCTTTCGATTCGATTTTATGTTAAAAGGCCGAAATTTAGTCGGGCGACATTCATTGCAATCATGGATTTTTAATGGGTAAATACGCAAACGCCGTAGCCCGACATAACCCGGCTGTCTCCCCTAGGGCAGCAGGGTATTCGTAACGAAGTTCTCCACCTAAAAAAGGCAATAAAACGTAGCTACATTTACTAACCCTCCAAAGCGTAAACCGGCGGTGCGTTGGGACCGAGTTTATACGCGACCGTTGTGATCAACCCGTGCGTGGATTGAACCCGTCTCGTCCCCGTGTTGTAAAGCAAGAAGCAACCGCTTCTGTAAGTATTCTTCGCTTGCCCAGCCAACAGACAGTTTTGGCCGACTAAGGCTGCTTGCTGATTGCCTAGTATCTGTAAGAAAATTTTATAAAAAATGATTATAGAGACGATCAATATCAGCGCGCGGCAGTCAACTGTTCACTCAAGGCGCGCCACGTAGCCCGATCTTTGGCTACACGCATCCAGTCTCTGCCAGCCGCATTGCGCAGATCGTCGCTCCATCTAGCAGGGGAGCGACGATCTGCACATACTACGTTTGTCGGTCTCCACTCCAGCACTCGTCTACTCCAACGATTGTTGGTTCTCCGACAAACGTGTCCAGCCCATTGCCACTTTAGTCTGCTAATTTGAAAAGCTATGACGGTGAATGAATGAATGTGAATGATGAATGAATGATGAATGAAAAAAAATGTTGAATGAATATGAAATGGTTCTCCAGCGAATTTCTTCATTTCGAATTCAATCCACTAGGCAAACTCCGAGCAAAGCCCACTCCATAGCTGTAACGCCTGACTCTTATTAGATAGCCGAAGTACCTTATTCTCCGGCTATCTTATAAGAGTTAGGCGTTACTTTGCGGAATTCGTCACAATTTCGTATGGAAGCCTACCAGTAGAGGATACTGGATTGATTTACGGTGTTGTTCATACTTGGTGTAGGTCATCATACATATATGGTTTGAACTCAAACAGTCACATGTAGATGGATATTAATATATCTGTAACTATTATATTTTAACAAGTTACTGTTTCAACCTCTTTGCGTTTGGCTGCTTCGATTTGGTTTCAAAATATTTCAAATGAAATTTTAAATATAAACTTCGAAAACCTTGTAATATATCTAAACTGTAAAGTGACATTTCTTATTACTCATGATTTTAATTACTCGTCAAAAGGCATGTTTCTTTCATGACGAGTATACTCGTCAAACACAATTAACTGGTTAATATTTGAATTTTTTTATACTAGGCTATTGCAGAAATTTATTATTTATAGACTATGAATAAAGGCTGCTTTTATTGATTATGAAATATTTATTTACTAACCCCAGATATTCTAATTCCATCCAATATAGAGCCGTCTCTCACTTCCCCATATATTTCAGAACTGCTCCGTATCTGCGGCAACGAATCTCTATGTATTCCGAATAATCTGAAATGAAAATGACACCATTTTATGACATATGTATGACCATTTTGACATAGTATATCTAATTTGTTGAAAAATGACGGCGACGTGGTTCGCCACCCGTCACGTCCTGATTCTCACGAGGGCGAAAAGTGACTAATGGAGAGCCGTTTCGCTGCAATGAATGGTAGCGGATGGAGCTCTGTAATCTCTGCCAACCCCTGCGGGGGATAGGCGTGAATATATAAAAAACAATATGACATGTAAATCTATGTTTTTATACCCCAAAAAAATCTCACCTGCACAACATTGGATCCCAATTCAACGTCTCCAAGTCCATGAGAAGGGTTCGCGATGCGTTAGTTACGTCCGTTATGTGCAAACCGCCCTGAGGTCCACCGGTTAAGTTCTGAAAGTTGAACAACACCCTATTTTTATGGCGATGACAGAAAAAAGATATAAGGAGTCATCCATAAATTACATCATATAACCAAGGGTGACATCGATTGAAACACAGGGATGAATCTTAACCTTAGTGGCACCACATGCATAAAATGCTAAAACTCCACGTGTGACGTGAAGGGACCAAAATCATGAAATGTATGTGACGTAATTTATGGAAGGACCCTAAGGAATGAATTTGCAGTGCCTTTTTTTCTACAGCCCATATGTCCCACAGCTGAGCTCGGGCCTCTCCCTTTCTGGAGGAACGGACGTTAACCCACCACGCTCATCCGATGTGAATTGGCGGGATTACCAGATTCGGAATAAATATCTGTAGGTCATACATATATTTATTCTGATGCGGGGATCGAACCCGTGACCGAGGATTGACACCGTGGGCGGAGGGCCCCATCACTAAGCCAATAGGTCATCAGGTTGAGTGCTTTTTGTATTGCACATATCCAAGGGTATAAGTGATTACTTATCATCAAGTGACTCACATGACCGGTTCTTTATCTCCAGTAAAAAAAGGTATTCGTTGATTTGAACCCACTCACACAAACCTGTATAGCATGGATTAGGTTAAAATGTAGTCAGTCGGAAATAAAGATTTAAAGAGAATACAGATTTATCATTCAATACACGACTCAAAAAAGTAATTTCAACTTTATTACCAAAACAGTATCCCACCAAACTTACCCAAACTATCCATGAGTCGACAGTTCCAAACAGAAGCCTCTTATCTCTGCTAGCTCTTCTCACAGCTTTGATGTTGTCTTTCAACCACCTCATCTTTAGCGCACTGAAATACGGACTGATTGGTAGGCCACTTATACCCTTCAAGTAATTCTTGTTCCGATCCGGCACTTTGGCTAAAATCGCGTCCACCGTACTGTCTGTTCGTATGTCATTCCAAGCTGAAAGTCAAACTTCAGTTAGAAGAATCATGGGTTACTATGAGGGGATGAGTGTTTACATAGTACGAAAAAAGAAATTCCTTATAACAAAGTAATAATGAATATATAAAAATCTTGTGTGTTATCGAACTCCGCCGAAACGGCTTAACCGATTTTTATGAGTTTCTTTTGTATAATTGGTACGTCTGAGAATAGGTTGTAAAGTATTTTGTATATCCCTAGGTTATAAGGGTAACCCTACCCAAATTTTTTTATATGGCAATACAACTACTAAAACTAGTCGCGGACAGTCCACTTGTATGTCACGTTTATTTATTAGTTATATTGTGCTAATCGAGTTACTCAAGGTTCGAATAATCGAGATTCTACTGTAGTAAGAACTGGTAAGACATGACCAGTGGCCACTTTGCGATCGGAGACAAAGAGATCGTCCATTTTAGATCGTTGAGCCAGGGAAGAAAGCATGTAAGTAATCACCTCACCTATGGCAGGATGCAGTGCTTCTCCGGTGAATTTATCCCACGCTATAGTCGTCTCCCTCTGATTTGTTATTCCCAATGTCATTATGTCTTCTTTTGTATAACCTAAAATATTAAAAAAAAACATTGTATACTGCCTACACCAGAGTCGCCAAAGCAGTTTATATAGTATATCCTTTTTAACAAAAGCAGGTTTCGATCTGAGGTATGGGGGTCGATTGAGGGTCTAAGGAAAAACTATTTTTAATACGCAAATCACACATACCAGACTGCGTATGTAAAATTTATATAATATCAGTTTCTTTATATAATAAATAATAAATTAATAAACGCATGTTTATTCAAGTGAAACACGAAACAAGAGGCATAAACAACTCATTGATTCAATATCAATATCAGCCCGCGGCAGTCCACTGCTGGACATAGGCCTCACCCAACATTGATTAACAAGGAACAAATCTGTAGTTAAGTATTTATTATTTAATAAATATTATCTTAAGGTATTTAAAATTCAGCAGTAAGATATTTTCATAAAACTAATGTAAAATACTTTAATAAATTTTTAAAATCATAAAATAAATGTACAAATATAGCAACTAATAGATAATTTTATTTTAATTAACTGAAAATTACTTTTATAGGGGTGGATGGCGATTTCAAAAAAATATATAGGGGTCGCTAGGGTTTTAAGTTCGCGACTCCTCGACAACCACTATTTATTACAATTTTTAGTTTGGCCAACTTGATTGACTATTGGTACCGGATATGACGTAAACTCAGTCATCGGCGAGCTTAACCGAAGGTGTTGCCAATACCACCTAGCTTTTGCTCGCTTTCGCGCAACATAGCACATTATAAAATATTTATTTCGGTCGCCTCACCTAGTTCGGTCAGCTGATCGATTGCGTTCTCTGAACAGGTTCTTATATGGTTTATAATTTCCATTGGATCTTGTTCATACCATCCTTCGTGCGGCTGCACTTCCGTCTTGTCTAGCTGGTACGCAGCTAACTCTTCCGAGCGCTCCGCCTCGTATATCTGAAAATTAGTAACCGAATTATTTTTTACAGCAAACAAAAGAAATGGAGGATGAAACTCCGCGGGTATTGTTTTTATATTTTTTCTTTTTACAATGTATAAATTCGACATATAATATTATAAATACGAAAGTTTGTGAGTATGGATGTATGTTTGTTCCTCTTTCACGAAAAAACTACTGGACGGATTTGCATTAAACTTTACAATATGTTATAGATAGTCTCGTAAATTATCAGGATAGCATTCGATTGCGTACACTAAATTAAAATTAAATAAAAAGTGCAAGATTTAAAAGTTTCATCCCCAGCATCTGAATGAATGGCGATCCAGTAAGGTGCGTTTTTCCCGACACTTCATACCACCCACCACCACTCTATAGAACCAGCTACCTTCAGCGGTATTGCCAAGCCGATAGCACATTGGAAACTTAAAAAAAACAAGTCTACTTTTATATCAAAAGGCTGGGAACGCATTCGTAATGCCTACGGTGTTGCAGATGTCTGTGGGCGGCGGTGATTGCTTTCCATCAGGCGACAAGTATAGCTAGTGCTTCCCTATCCCATAAAAAAGTCTCGTATATAATTAGGAAACCGTTCAATTATGTACAGTTAATTAGAATTTAATATAAAGTGCAAAGAAAAAGATAAAATACAAAATGCAAAACGGGCCCGGGTAGACCGGTCTCTGCAAGCAACACCTGTTCACAATAGTGGTAGAGCCGCGCTGCAGACGAATACTTTGTCAAGAATGGCATAATATTTGTATGTAGCATGAATGGGTCGGGTCGCCCGGGGAAGTACCACACTCACGATATAGTATAAATGAACTATATGTGCGTTTTCGTCGGGACACCTCGTACAGCGGGAGAGTCGCGGCGGAATTAGCGCTCGTATTGAAGGGGTTAAAGAATGACTTTTAAAATACACGTGTTCTTTCTTACCACGAATCTAACGGTTTTAGTGCCATCGTCGATAACGCCGACTAGCGACCTCTTGCCGCCGTCCCGGACCGGCATATCGGATTCTGGAAAGAGAAGCTCTATCAATTATGAAGATGAACACAAAAATAATTGTAAATGAAGTAATTTTTTTTATATCTGTGTAGTTGCGGGTCACCTCGTGGTAAGTGATCGCCGACCATAGACATCCGCAATGCCCGTAACATCACTGATTTCTTCATTATTTTTTTATATACTCACGCCTATCTCCCGCAGGGGTTGGCAGAGACCACAGAGCTCCATCCGCTACCATTCATCGCAGCGAAACGGCTCTTCATTGGTCGCTTCTCGCCCTCGTGAGAATCAGGACGTGACGGGTGGCGAACCACGTCGCCGTCATTTTTCAACAAATTAGGTATATTAAATTCGTGTCAGTGAATTACGAGCCGCAAGGGAGGATGGAGGTCAGTCCCAGCAGAGCCCTGCATGCTAAGGTCCTTACCTTAGCATGCAGGTCTCTGCTGGGGTACATATTACCCGGGGGAACCCGATCCCGAGACGGTCAGCACGCTTGCGACTAAGCTCGCCCTTAGCCACGCATCCTTTGGCACGGCAGGCCGTGGATTGGCGGAGAGGAAGGATAGAGAAGAAAGGAAAGCAAAGGGCAGGAGCGGAAATGCGGATTGGGGGGGTTACCAGACTCGGAATAAATATTTATAAATCCATATATATATTTATTCCGATGTGGGAATCGAACCCGCGACCATTGACTCCGTGGGCGGAGGACCCCGCCACTGAGCCTATCGGTCGCGATTTCTTCATTTCGAAACATATCCACCAGACAAACTTTAATATATAATATAATATGATTTATTTCAGAATACTGAGATTCATATACATATATTACCGAGATTTGTTAGTAAACAGTAGTATTTTCTGATCCGAAGATGCAATTTTTTTTGATATCGTGTCATTTACAGCGTTTTCGCTTTTTACTCGATATGAAGAGTGCAGAAATATATACCTATTAGCAAAAAGAACTAATGAATTACGGTCAAATATCGACCTCTGGACTACTACTAGAGTTAGATAAGAGGATTTGTAATTCAGACATGAACTCTCTTAGATAACGACGCGGTGCAAAGGTTCGCGACAGAACTTCAACCGGTTACAACGTATAAAGCGGTGATAAACTATGTCCTTGAGATAATGAAATAAGATCACGTTCAAAACGCTGTCTGGGTAAAGGTCTTGCCAGAGGCGTATCTAGTCCATGTAGGGTCCGTCGGAAATCATTATCCTAACGCTCTCTAGTAAATGCGCAATTAGAATGGGAAAGATACAAATACTAACCCATATAAGTCGTAAGTAACCTCTCACGTGACAACAGTACTTTTCGCTACGGTCGTAAGTCACGTGGGAGGTGACACGACGAGACATGTTGAAACTCGCTTTGTGTGAAATGTAGACACTATTGTCTCATTAGTTAAATATCCGTAACAGAGCAATTGACATCTCCAGTTTTATATCATTTCCTTTTCCAATTATTTTTTAATATGTTGAGCTCAAAAATAAATAAAATCAATGAAAACCGTATCTGTAGCTACAACCTAGCGAGTATAAAATGCTAGCGACCGATAAGGGTTAACGTGTCTACATAATTGTTATGTCAATATTAAAAAATGGAAATTGGAAAAAAAAATCGACTCACTCGATCAACTGATCGGTCATTTTGTATGGAGAGTCAATTTTTTTTGATCGAGTTATAACGCCCGGCGTCATAACACGGGAGCAGGTTTATTGAAAGCTGGCAACATCGCTGCGTCCGTGTGCAACGCACACCCTGTACCAAAGGTAAAGCCCCTTCTGGACCTTGCTGATGCTTGCTTGATCTGCTTCACTAAAAAGCACGTTGCTTTTTAGTCTATACGTTAAGATTTCCAAATACGGTGACGAACAACTTAACTGATGATTTAAGGCAGAGTTTCCAAACTATTTTAGGCAAAAGATCCCTTTTCCAAAATGGACCGAAAATGGACCTCACAGCCAAATTATTTTAAATATCCTATCTCTAGTTTTTTTCGTATTGACACAAAATACTTAGCAATTTAAAAACTTTGTGGTTGATGGTGAGTTTCGACCCCTAGGGGTCAATATCGGCGTTTTTGGGAATCCCTGGTTCAAGGGAATGTAAGATGGACATTTCTTTTTATTATATATATATATATATATATATATATATATATATATATATATATATATATATATATATATATATACATATATATATATTCACGCCTATCCCCCGCAGGGGTTGGCAGAGACCACAGAGCTCCATCCGCTGCCATTCATCGCAGCGAAACGGCTCGTCATTGGTCGCTTTTCGCCCTCGTGAGAATCAGGACGTGACGGGTGGCGAACCACGTCGCCGTCATTTTCGACAAATTAGGTATATTAAATTCGTCTTTAGTGAATCCTACGAGCCGCAAGGGAGGATGGAGGTCAGCCCCAGCAGAGCCCTGCATGCTGAGGTAAGGCACCATAGTCCCCGGGGGAGCCCGACCCCGGGACGATCGGCACGCTTACGACTAGGCTCGCCCCTAGCCACGCATCCATTGGCACGGCAGATCGTGGATTGGCGGAGAGAGGGGAAAGGATAGAGAAGAAAGGAAGGGGCAGGAAAGGAAATGGGGATTGGGGGGTTACCAGACTCGGAATAAACATTTAAAAATCCATATAAATATTTATTCCGATGCGGGAATCGAACCCGCGACCATTGACTCCGTGGGCGGAGGGCCGCGCCACTGAGCCAATCGGTCGTCTTTTTTCTTCTTCGTTCTTTTTATTTATTTTGCTATTTTCTTAGTTACATGATTTCTTTATTGCAGAGAAGGCCAACGAAAGACCTAAACTACTTTTGGTTTAACTTTCACAAATGTGAATGACAGAAAAGGTTTTCTTGGAGTTATTTACAATTCTGATAAATAGAACGACGACATTAATAAAAAATATAAAAAACAATGAAGTTATATCTTACTAAAATGGTTTTAGGTTCGTGTTACTAGCTAACATGGATCATAGATATTCGTCATAAATAGAACACATTATTAATTAATAATAAAGTTACTCTACTAGGATGATCAATTCCGAAATTATTTTGTTACTGCCCTTTATAATTAAAACGAATGAATTCCTCCATTCACGCCACTACAGTTCACAGTGAAGCGAGAAACCTTTTAAAAACTAATTAATGACTTATTATTACATGGGAAAAACGTCTGACGAATATAACGAACAGAGAAAAAACATATCTATTGTCTACCGCATAAAATATTTATTGCGCTGATGTACATATTTATGTTTTTTTTTTATTAACACTTCAATATAAGGAATTAAACGACATTGCGTTCTTTTTTGATGTCAAGTAAAATATACTAACAAGCATCTTGAAATGTAAAGTTTAGTTAGCGTTTTTGCTAGGTAAAAACCTCCTCATTACGGTCGTCCATAAATTACGTCACCGATAAAGGTAAGGAAAGGGGGTCAACAAACTGTGACATCGGGTGACAACAGAAGGGTGATTTTCAGCCTTTGTGCCACCACATGCATACATATAAAGTGCTTAACTCAAAACTCCACGTAAAACGATCTCCAAAAAACATAAAATTAACGTGACGTAATTTATGGATGGCCCGTTATTTAGAATGAATTTTAACCCACCAAGCATATCCAATATGGATTGGCGGGATATTCAGACTCGGAATAATACTGTGGGCCACACATATTTATTTTTTATACAGGGGGATTTGAACCCGCCAATATCAAAAGATCGCAATCCTATTAGGATAGTAATATTCGTTATACCTGGTAATTTGTTGTAATGGTTTTTTTTATACGGAAGTTAAGTTCTTATAAGATTCAAATTGTTAAGCAAACTTATAAAAAATAAAACACAACATTACGATGTGTTTTAGTTTTTTTTTAAACGCTAATAGTATTTATTTAAAAATAGCTACAATATTAAAACTGGCACAAAACATACATACATATACGCCTGTTTCCTATAGGGGTTTGTAGGCAGAGACCACAGATCCCCATCCGCTACGATCCCGGCACACCTTCCTTGCTTCCTCCACACTCATCCATCTTTTCATCCATCCTTTCTCTCACATTCATCGTAGCGAAACGGCTCTCAGGTAGTCGCTTCTCGCCCTCGTGGGAATCAGGACTTGACGGGTGGCGAACCACGTCGCCGTCATTTTTTTAACAAATTAGATTTATTAGAATTCGTCATAGTGAATCCCACGAGCCGCACGGGCACAAAACAAAGTGTAATACCTAAACAATAGAAAATGTGTTGATGGTAGCCTAAACTTCATTTTGTTCGTCTCAAATGTTAATTTGTTTTCTGTCATTCGATTCCACCATAAATTGAAAGCGTCTGATCCTTTCGATACATGAATTCTTGTTAGATTGATTGTTAGAATTACGAGCAAGGGTTATAGATAGACAAAAATTATCATACATAGGTTTAGTTATATTTCTATTCATGTTTTACGATGATTTAAAATTCATTTTTACAAAAGGCATTCATAGTATGAAGATATATTTTGCATCAACTCTTAGGGTACTTCTAATTGACGCGCAGAATTATAAATGTTTACTGGGCCATTTAAAAGGGCCATATCTCAAGACTATGATAACAAAACAACTTGAGCCGCGATAGGAGAGATTTACTTAATGTTTATGTAACCAACGGTTATTTTCCACGATTACCGACAGTAAAGTATAGCAAGCAATAAAGACTAATTATATTTTAATCGTCATAGATAATACCATACATACCTTAGGAATTTTGAAGCTATGTTATGTAGGTATATACCTACATAACATAGCTTCAAAAGTCCTTAGAAATAAATTGCATTTTATAATTTTTCATTTTCTATTTTATATATATATATATATATATATATATATATATATATATATATATATATATATATATATATATATATATATATATATATATATATTGTTCATTTTTTTTACTCATAGTTCGTAAAGTAACGATATTAACGATAAATAAAATAACCTGTGGCCTTTTAAAAATACAGTATTATTTTCCTTACTTTTCTTTTGTTGACCCTCCCCTGAATTTATATAATATTTTTATATCCACCTTTTCATTAAAAAAAAACACTTTAACGACTTTTATTTGAATTAATTTTTTCATTAAAGTATTATTTTTAAGTCGAAAATGAATCCCTATTTATTTCCCTTGGTCACGCTATAACTTGAGAACGAATTCATTCATCTTTTTTTTTATAACTTTCCTAATACTTTGTAGAAGGTTCTTATGGAAAAAAAATTACAAAATTGCGTAGAAACTTGAAAATTTTCAGAAAATTTAATGATTATTGAAAATGTGCATTTGACAAGAGTTCGCTTTCAAATTCGCGCGGTAAACAAATAAAAACACTGACATTTTTTTGAAGTAACTTTTTTAATTAATTAAGGTTTGAATTGATTATTCATAGTTAAGACAGGACAACGTCTGCCGGGTCAGCTAGTAAAGAATAAATCGAAATTTATTATAATTAGAATACTAATGAGATACTTGAGTTCTGTACCAGGGATGTACTGTACCAATTGGTTGATTCTAGGATCGCTACAGACGTAACAGTCCACTTCTGGACATTCGCCTGCCTCGAAATTGAGAGGTGTCGCCGTAATAAAAACACCAAGCAGATTGAGGATCGCAAACTGTTTTCTATTCTTAGGTAAACACCCACGTACAACTTCTACGTGAAGAATATATATATATATATATATATATATATATATATATATATATATATATATATATATATATATATATATATATATATATATACACATGTATAAGCATTTTACTTCTCTAATGTCGCAACATTTATTTCACGGTTATATCCAAAATTGATAAGATACCATCAGACAAATCAAAGATATAAAATGATGCCAATACGAACAATCAGATAATACAAATTCTCCGGTTTTCAACATAAGGAATTGCATTTCATTTGTCAAACTTGAATACGCCAACAATTAAGCCACCATTTCGTAATGAGGATCCTATAGAGGTACTTACACGTCCAAGCATCCTCTTTATTGTCTTTTTTTTTACAATGCAGTAATATTTATTTATTGAAAACAAAATTCTGGAGCGAATTACGGATATACATTTCATTTATGATAACTTACAGCAATATACTCGTATATACAAATTCGTTGGTCACGACAGTAAATTAGGAACATTTTATACATGTATATGTAATATGTTGTATGTACCTTTATTTATAAATTAAACTTCATCACACAGATAACCAGGAAAATGTTCGGTTATGCATAATAAAATTATAATCTAGATACAAAGAGAAAAAATCATAATGCAAAAGCGAAACAAGCATTCCTTAAGTATTAAGTCGACAATTCACCGTAATTTTTTTTTTTATATATCTGCACTCCTTTTCCATATGAATTTTAACTATGCCAAATTTCACACTTTTCTTGGCGTGGAACGTGTTTAAAAAGAAGTACAAAGTCTCTTCTTTCCATATTAATAGATAACATAGACAACATTTTTAACATTCCCTATATGTTTCCAAATGGCCTTAAAAATAATCGTTTTATGATCATATTTGTATGGGAAAAGTAATGGACGGTGATCGATGCCGCCCGTTTTTAAAAGATTTTAGCATTTACGTATTAGGTATATTTTTTACAGTCCATATATGCCAATTTTCGCACGGGCCTCCCGATTTCTTAGGGAATGGATACTAACCCATCAGCTATGTAAGACGGATTAGCAGGACCTGAAGACTCGGAATAAATATCTATAGACCATACTTTCAATTGACGATGCGGGAATTGAAGCCGCCACCAATAACGAACACCGTTACTTCGCCACTAAGCCAATTAGTTTAATTTTCATTACAAACATACCCAAAAGAAAATACATAACATCGCCTATAGATGCCCAGATTCCCCATCCTGCAACTTGAAAAAACCACTACTCGCGAATGCCTTGGACAAAGTTTTAAAAGCTACAGTGCCAAGAGCCAAGGGCCGACTGCACAATGGTACAAATGTATGTATCGCCTATAGGTATACCGAGTTAAGGTGCCCCGCGATGCCCTTTTGCACAAGTGGAACATAAGTATGTGTAGTACAATAAAATTAAAACATATCGCAAAGAAACCCATCAAAATCTATTCAGACAGATTTCCAATTTCAACTCGGACAAAGATAAAAATTAAAAAAAAAATACAGTCGCACTGGTATCATATAAGTAATCATGCGAACTTAGGAAAAAGTAGTTATACGAATTCAGATATTTATATATTATTGTATCGATAAACGAAAAGTTTGACATCTCCCAATCGTACTGGCAACTCACCGTCATCCATTTTAAAGAGTAAAAACTCTGCACGTATTTAAAAGAGCATTCAAAGTTCAGACACAAAGGACACGAACATTAGACGCGATATAAAAAAAAAGAAAATTCATAGAGCAATTAATTTGACAACACATGAAACGCGCTTTCCCGCGTAAACGGTCAACCGTACTGCGCGGAGGCGCGGCAAGTCACACCCGTGCAGCACTGTTATTATGCCATTACGTATGTATGTACATAATACGTAGTATGTAGGCGGGCCATAAATTCATCCATAGTCTAATGAAAAAAAAATACAAAGACCACAGATATGTGTAACCGATATTAATGAATAAATGATTATAAATATTCTTATCTGAGGCGGAAAATATATTTAACTCGATTTATATTTTATTTTTATATTAAAATCTTCAAAAAAAATTACGGATACGAAAATACGAGTACGGATTATTAAAAACAGGTTGTTTTTAATAATAAGTGTTTTTAATAATAATAAGTTTTTTTTCGGATATTATTAACTTTTTGCTGTTACTAAGTAAATAACTCTAGACGAAAAAATAACTTATCAAAAAAAACCATTTACATGTAATTAAACAAAACGTATTGTACGGAAAAGAAGCAGTTTCCTGTCTTATTTATTTGTACCTAAGATATAACATATATCTAAGGTTGGTGCCTCATGCCATCAAGTCCCATAATTGTATTTTAAGAATAAATAAATCAATATTGTTTTATAAGTAATAATAACTCTTAAGTAAATAACTTTTAGGAGTATATAACTCTTATGAGAAAATAACTCTTATGAGAATATAAGATGTATGCAACATTTTTCAATTTATATACGATTTGACCACCAAAATGGCTCACTGGTGAAGTCCCACTGCTGGGCACGGCGCATCCTCGTTTTTAGAACCACAACAATGGCTTAACCCACCACGATTGTCCACGACGGATTTGTGGGACATACGGACTCAGAATAAATACGCGTAGATTAAATATATTAATCTCGATATGGGAATCGAACCCGCAACCATTAACTCTGAACATAAGTACCGTCTTTACACTGATATTTATTTTATATAGTTTTTTTATTCGGTGTACATATATAAATAATAAACATAGAGAGGATGAATGAAAGATGACTAATAAAATAATTTTTTTTGCGGATGTGGATGGAAGGGTCGGCAGGGGAAAACCAATCCGAAATTCTTAAAAAACATCAGGTTAAGTACCATTAAACTGCGAGCGTGTATGACGAGAGTGATGAGTGTGGATGAAGCAAATAAAGTGTGCCGAGATCGTAGCAGATGGAGATCTGTGGTCTTTGTCTGTCGGGAAACAGGTGTGACGATATGTATATACACTCTTTTTTCCAAGAAACAATAAAATAGAAGATAAGAAACGGCGCTTCAGCGCAGAGTCTTTGTCAACGACTAAGATTGAATCATTTTAGCCATCGACAAAGCATGCGTTGTCTGTGTCAAGAACATAGAGTGGGTAGTCTTTGTGCGCCTCTCTAGCGGAGCGTCGTATATATGGACGTGGGGTGGCCACATTTGGCATTTAGTTTGAATTGAGGTGCCGCCAGCGCATCGTGTCTGTCTGTCTACGAACCGCTAAGTGTTTAATTTAATAAGTGATTTGTGTCTAAAGTGCTTTATATCTAAAAGTGAAGTGAAATGTACTGGAGTAATTATAATTCATTGTCAGTGAGTGTATCATTGAGTTTGATTCTCATCACCACGCCCACGATTATCAGAATGAATACTGGCGCAAGGCCCTCCTTGCGTTTATATATATATATATATATATATATATATATATATATATATATATATATATATATATATATATATATATAAAAATAAAAAAATCAATCAGTCCATATAACAGTCAAACGTGTAGTCAACCTCATCCCACGTCACTAGTATAGTCCGAGTAATCTTTATTACCATTCGATATGCTTTTGTCGGACAAAAAGCAGTTAATATACGTTTATCGTGTCCTTAAAAATTCGCAATTATATCTACTATCATAATAATAGATGCTATAAATACACATATTATACAAGGTGAATAACAAAAATGATCAGGGAGTATATTTGCCTAGCCGCCTGTTCGATATTTATGGTATTGGTACACGGGTACGCGACACCGGCCTCTCGAGCTACTACCGTATCACTCCTCGTCTTCCGTTGCGTTAGTATCATATCCTTATCATACTGTCAAAATCCATCTTTTCTTCCCCCTACCCTTTCCTTTCTTCTCTATCCTTTTCCCTTCCTCTCCGCCAATCCACGGTCTGCCGTGCCAAAGGATGCGCGTGGCTAAGGGCGAGCTTAGTCGCAAGCGTACCAACTGTTCCGGGATCGGGCTCCCCGGGTACTATAGTGCCTTTCCTCAGGATGCAGGGTTCTGCTGGGGCTGACCTCCATCGTCCCTTGCGGCTCGTGGGATTCACTATGACGAATTCGTTAAAAAATGACGGCGATGTGGTTCGCTACCCATCACGTTCTGATTCCCACGAGGGCGAAAAACGACGAACGCGAGCCGAGCTGAAAAGATGGATGAATGTGAAGGAAGGAAGGAAGGTATGTCGGGATCATAGCGGATGGAGATCTGCGGTCTCTGCCTACCCCTACAGGGAGACAAGACTATATGTATGTATGTATGTATGTATGAATAACAATAACCTCACTTTGATCACATTTTAAAAATGATCAATAATATTTATAAATAAATAGGTGTCTGTAACTAAAAATAAAAATGGAGGATACAGGCATAGTTTCTTTCATCGTTTCTTCTCCGTTCCGAGGAAACTCATTATAATGTAAGGGATAGTTTTCGACATTTATTGAAGTAATTTATTTAATTATTAGGCACAAAAACAAGTTACAGACTTATTGATATGTTATTTTTTCGTATCTATCAATACGAAAAAATAATATAGCAATACGACCAGTCTTGATGCAGGACATATTTACTGTCCTGCATCAAGACTGGTCGTATTGCTATATTATTTTTTGTAATGTAATCTTTTTTTACGAATCAAGTGCAGTATGCGAGTAGCTACAATAAGAACGTGGTAAAAGGTTGCTTGTTGTTATCAAACTAGCGTTTGACCAACATATGGTGAGATTTATGCTAAATAAAAATAATTTTAACCGTTTCAAAAAATAATGGAATACCGATTTAATGCTCGATTCACTCAACACTGTGAGAGGACTTTGCCCGGTAACACGATATGAGCGCATTATGAGGATTAACTTTATCTAGTATTATATATACCTTTATATACTATAATATGTGGATTATATATATCGTATCTACATTTAAATTTATTTAATCACATTATGATTTAATCGAAGAAATCAAAAACATAGCTCCGGGTTAAAAAAAGTAGTTAGCAATGTGCTTGCCTCGTGTTTTGAAGAATCGACAACCGTTTCAGTCGTGAGTAAAGAGGAATTCTGAAGTGGAGACTGCGTCTTGGCAAATATAATATGGGACGCGCTTTGTATGATATAGTGACGATATATGAAGGGCGGTTTTTTTTACTACCCACATATGTCCCACTGCTGGGCACGGGCCTTCCCATTTTTAGAGGAACGGTCAACAACCAATCACGCTTGCCCAATGCGTATTGAAAGTTAACCAGATTCAGAATAAATATCTGTACAGAGGCCATAAAGAGGCGGAACTACCGCTTTCG
Organism: Baronia brevicornis; assembly: GCA_031353405.1. Taxonomy (NCBI): domain Eukaryota; kingdom Metazoa; phylum Arthropoda; class Insecta; order Lepidoptera; family Papilionidae; genus Baronia; species Baronia brevicornis. The sequence goes on from JASFAT010001688.1 coordinate 54,215, forward strand.
GAGTTAATGGTCGCTGGTTCAATTCACGCATCGAGATAAATATTTGTATAACTTACAGATACACACATTTGCCTTGAACAAGCGTGGTGTGATACTGTCTATACCCTAAGAAATTGAAATGGTACGCGCCCATCAGTGGGTCATATATGGGTGGTAAAAAATACGAATACGTAAATGCTAAAATCCTAGAAATCATACGTATTACTTTTATTACATTTTTTGCAACAGACTGGCAGTCCATAAAACTAATATGAAAACGTTAAGTAATTAAAAAAAAAACACACACACACACACATTAATATTAAAAAAAAATACCGTATATGCATTTTTGCCTCCTCAACACTTTCTGCACATTCATATCTACAAATACGACAAATCTTCATTCAACAATCATTATAACGACACCAATATAATTTAAATACTAAAACTAAAATTAGTTCCTACTAGGTCTTGTCATCTGATGATTGGGGTTAGCCAATAGCAGCATTGTAAGCGAAGAGCTTTAATAAAAATAGATTATGTATGAGCCATTACGTACGCTCTTGGAATGTAAAATAATGCTTTATCTTGTTTTTTCAGTATTCAGGGCTCGTAACTAATTAAAACCGATGTAATTAATAAGTATAAGAAAAACCTCCAAAATAAAGTAGAAATGTATAATGTAGATGTCATAGAGACGGCTACAAACGGTTTTTAATGACTTAGACAATAATTAAACAATCAAGAATTGTAACCATAATTTCTATTAATATCACGTCATAATTACTCTGCAAAGGTTTTATATAAAAATTTATCATGACCAAATTTATTTGTTTAATCTAGTGATGGCCAGTAACATATCATAGATTAAAAATATATTTTTTGCTTTTAATATAAACTTGCATAGTAAGTGATTGGTAGGCATTTAACAATTTAATAGCGGCCAGTATTTTTCTATATCAGCCATGCTGCTGACGAGTTTTTTTTTGTTGATGAACTGTTTCATTCCTGAACTACACGATCTCTCACTACCACACCCTTCCCGAATATAACGTATAAATAATAGACGTCTGTGCTTTGCTACTGTGGTTTATTCCGTTAAAGTTGAGAAAAAAAGGCCCAGCCTTTTCTCCTTCACTTACTTTACCCCTCCTATTATGTATATTTTACTTTAGCGCAGGCAATGCACCTGTGTCGCTCTTGGTGTTACAATGATATTGGAAGAAGAAGATTACGCACTATTAGGTGACTTAGCAAACTGAAGTTGAAATTGACTGATCTCGAATATTGGATAACCGACCACCGTTGGAGCAGACAAATGATAGAGTAGAGACCACGTCTATTAACTACTACTTGATTCGAAGATGTTAATGCCAGTAATAGCTTTACTGAGTACTGGGCAAAATAAAAAACGTGGGTATCTGCGTAAATCGCCACCAGCTCGACGCCGTGACGGAGGTACACGTGTCCCCAAAATGAGAAGTCACCACTGGTCACGATGCTGGGCTGCCTCTCGTTAATCGCTTGCCCGAAGTGCACTCAGATCAGCAATCAGTGCGTTGCTCCATCAGTACCCGGGCTAGCGACCGGACTGTATTGCCATGTATACCCTTTTGGCCGCACAATCCTCTTCCATCATCTCCAGCCAATAGAGCCAATGGAGTCTGTGTGCCTTTATATCTTCAATTATGTTGGCATCAGTTACGAACTCCTCGATTTCAGCATTATGAAGGACTTTTCAGTTTTCATCCGGTAACCGTTCGCGGATCTTTAGCATGATTTTTCTTTCGTTCTATATTATCCTCTTAATGAATCCAATGAAAACAATGCCCAATGCCTACGATGTAGTGGTATTCAAAGATTTGAATTGCAAATGCGTACACATATTTCAACGTCAATTGTGGTTTAGTACCTGAGCTACCTTGAATCGATACGATATTGGAGCCTTCAAAAAACAAACCTATACGTATCTCAAAAGGCCGGTAACATTTCCGCAATTCGTATGGTGTTATAAATGCCTATGGTCGGCGTTGATTGCTATCCGTCGAGGGACACGCTTGCTTGTTTGCCTTTCTATCGCATAAAGAACACAAAAGACGAGAGTGTCAGTAAAAGCAACGCATTTGTAGCGACTCCGGTGTGGCAGATAAAAGGTGTCTATTTCTTTCAATCAATGAATTTTCGATACATACTCGTACATATCGTCACGCCTGTTTCCCGTAGGACGGCGTTGATTGCTTTCATCGGGTGACACACCTGCTCGTTTGCCTTTCTATCGCATAAAAAAAGTCGAAAAAATGGTATTGTGTTTCACGTTTTTGGTGTGATTTAAAATTTTGTCGGTGGCCATTAGGAAAAAATATAAGCTAGTATGTTTATACATACATATATGTAATTGTTTATAAATATATACATATCGTCACGCCTGTCTCCCGTAGGGTCTCTGCCTAAGACCACAGATGTCCATCGCTACGATCCCGGCACACCTTCCTTGCTTCCTCCACACTCATCCATCTTTTAACCCATCCTTCCTCTTACATTAGTTAGCTCTCCGTTAGTCGCTTCTCGCCCTCGTGGGAATCAGGACGTGACGGGTGGCGAACAACGTCGGAATTTTCGACCCACATTGATATTAGGTTATACGTCGAATAATCCTTATTTGAAAGCAGTAGTTAAGGTTAAAAACCTAATTCTCCGACCGGACACCCTATATCAATGGGCGGTAATCGTTTGCCATCAGGTAACTCGTACGCTAGTTGGCTTGGTTCGTTTAAAAAATTTATTTAGTCGCTTTTTTTTATATTACGTTGTGTGTCATGCAGGAAATATAGCACGACGTAACCTTGATCGTTTGTTTGCCTTAAATTTTGCTACTTGGTTTATTCAATAAACTTATTCCATAAGTCGAAAACAAGACATTATATAGCCAGACTCTCTTACGGTGCCGAGACGTGGACACTGAGAGTCCGTCTCCTCGCCAAGCTCAAAGTCGCTCAGAGGGCTATGGAGAGAGCTATGCTCGGGGTTTCTCTGGTGGACAGAATTCGAAATGAAGAAATTCGCCGGAGAACCAGAGTCACCGACATTGCTCTTCAAGTTAGCAGACTGAAGTGGCAATGGGCTGGACACGTTTGTCGAAGAACCGACAATCGTTGGAGTAGACGAGTGCTGGAGTGGAGACCGCGACTCGGCAAACGTAGTGTGGGACGCCCTCCTGCTAGATGGAGCGACGATCTGCGCAAGGCGGCTGGCAGAGACTGGATGCGTGTAGCCGAAGATCGGGCTAGGTGGCGCGCCTTGGGTGAGGCATATGTCCTGCAGTGGACTGCCGCGGGCTGATATTGATATATTGATATAGCCAGAGCTAAAGGAAAAAGAAGCGTATTAACCCTCATCGGTCGCTAGCTTTTTATACGAGATTCTCGCTAGGTTGTAGCTACAGATAGGTACAGTTGTCATTGACTTCATTAATTTTTGGGCTCAATATATTTAAAATAACTGGAAAAGGCAATGATATATAATTGGAGATGTCAATTGCTCTGTTACGGATATTTTACTAATAAGGCAATAGTGCCTTGTCACCCCCCACGTGATTTACGACCGCAGGGACAAAGTACTGTTGTCACGCGAGAGGTGACTTACGACTGATAAGGGTTAATAATCTCGTTTTTTGTTCGTCATCATCAACAAACCACCCTACCTACAGTCCACTGCTAAACAAAGTACTATCCCGACATCGTGCAGACGCATCTTCAACCGAAGAGCTAACCATCTGGAACCTGAAACTATTACTATAATAGTTCACGTTCGAGGTGGTCTGCCTGAAAATATTGTCACACCCTATATATACATGTTTCCAACAGCTGGTCACGTGCCTCCCCATTTCTCAACGTGGTCATTAATCCACTACACTTATTCAAGGTGGAAATTTAGACTCGAACAAAATATCCGCAGGCCGATAAATTTAAACTCGATGTGGGAATCGTTCTCGCGACCATGGCTGCGAAAATGATGCCACCATTCAACCAACTAATATGATGTCGGGCGGTATATTTGTGTTCTCCACATTTAAAATCACCACAGTAATTAATATAATTTATAAAATTGTACTAACAATGCGTATTCGATACCTGTCTCACTAAAGAATGTAGCTGGCTTACGAGATTTTTCGGAAGCTAAGTAAAGCGTATGACCTCCGACAGGTTGAAATGGAGAAACGTCGTGTCTGCCCTATGCCCCACTAGGGGGACTTAGGACTCGGAGAGAGATGAGATTTTTCGATACATCAACTCCACCGCATCGTAAGTGATGCTAGAGGCAAAGGTTATCGTCAGTAACTCTAATTTGACCTAACATCCTAAAAAGTTATTGTATCGGATATTGTACTCCGGTAAAAGATCGGCAACCCATCTGAGACACTTCAAGTGTTGTGAATGTCTATGGGTGGCAGTCATCACTTACTCTCATACATCCAGTCTGTTCAACTATAAAAAAAAATCAAAATATCAATTTGACATTTTAAAATCTACAGTATTCGAGCTATCCGTCTTACAACCTGGACCATATTAATGCGACGATGACAAACATAATTTGCAATTCGGCCCCTTTCCTCCCTTCCGTGTTATGATTCAAAAACAAGTTACATAGATATATGATACCTGGAAACGTCGCCATGCTGTCTATATTCCGCGTTCGATCTATTTTGAGATATGCGAATGAAACCGCGAAAAAATTGGCAAGCGCGACACAAAGCAGTCATCGCTTTAGCACACAACAATAATTTAGTTTGTAATAACAATATCTAATAACTAGTTGTACCTGGCATACATGACGAACATACAAAGAACAGAACCGAGAACCGTTCGTGTGTTCGATAGTCAGATCGGAATATTTTTTCAGATGTCGAGTTATCCATATTATTTGTGCCGTTTTATAATTTGTATACGAATATGTTTTTTGGGCCAGTAACCATCGCGGGAGTACGCAGAACAACTCATCAGTTTCATCATGTTCCGATTTTAGGAACGTAAAGAAAATCATTTATTCGTGACACACACCTTGTTTTACTATAATTTATATAGCAATTATTGCAATGTAATGTAAATGTATATAAATTTAACAATAAATTAAAATTGATACATAAAAAAACATAAAAACGATTAAATTTTTCACGGACTTATGTAGATCTACCGAAACTTCTTACTTACAACCCTATATGGGTACAACCCTTTATGGGTCTTGGTCTCCTCAACGATCTTCTTTCACTTCGCTCTATCTCTAGCCTCCCTTCTCCAAGATCACTCTTTACAATCGTGTACCCTCATTTAGAATACCCAGTTTTGTAGGTACCATAATCAGCCAAAATCATATTAAGTATAACAAATATGTTATTATTTTAGAACAAACTCCTCTTATTCCATCACGTCCAGGGCCGCCCTGCCACCATGTAAGTGTCCAGAGTAAATGAAATAAACGTTTCTAAATGGACCAAAAAAAATGACGAAGAATCGTTATAAACGGCATTTATTGACAGTAATTGGAAGTAGAATATATTAATTTATTGGATATAGTATCGTAAATGCATAATTTTATTTCCGAGCGCAGCGTTTTCGATTCCTCATGTAGGTAAAAAACATGCAAAAAAAATTTTGAGATTACGAAAATTTCGTAACATAAATTTATCTGTAGCATTGCATATTACATAAAAACCTTTTACTTGCCTAACTCTTTACTTGTATATGCAAAAAAGGTATAACATTGTGGTGCCATAATGGTAAAGAGTTGTACTGTAATAACTAGTTGTAATATAAAAACAAACACTATTTGTTTTTTATATAATGTATATGTAGATAAAATTATAATATCAAAAGTAATTCCTCATGCAACAAAGGTCAGTATGGACAAAGTACAAAAGATAATAAATTATCATGTTCATATATGACAAGGTTGCTTTTAGTTCATTTAAAAAAAAACATGTAACAAGACTTGAGTATGAATTCCACCTGGATGGTTGGCAGTCACTAACTCTGTACCCTTCTCATGCAATTTTCTGTTAAGAATGGTGCAACTGTGTATGTGTGAATTAGTGTAGCAGCTGCGGTATTCCTGAATGATTAGGGTTTTTATGGTGTAGAAAGGTAAACATATCTTCTGATGGAAAACCATCAAAACTACTCATAGACATTTGCAACACCATAGAAATTACAGGAGAGTTGCTAGCCTTTGAGGTAGAGATAGAGAAATTTAGACAATTATATATACATATTTTGACGACCAAATGCCTCAGTAAATGGGTGGCTGCCCACGGAGTTAATAATCACAGGTTTCATTCCACATCGTAATAGACATATATATGTATGGCCTATATATATATAGAATACAACTACCCCATCAACCCACATTGGACAAGCATGGTGAATTAAGTTCCTTTCCTCCAGAAATGGAAAGGCCTGTGCTCAAGAGTGGGACATATATGGGCCATGACAAAAATGTATACTTCCTTACAATGTTATTAAATGTTATTACTATGAAAATCAGTATTGTGGGATATTCCTCAAGGCAATTTAGATGTTCTTATATTTAGTAATGGATTTATAAAATATGTAATGGTATTGATTTATTATAAATCTTTATGACATACAATATGTCAAGTTACAAGTAATTTAAGTTTATATTACTTGTCAAATATATTTATAGGCTTGTTATATTCTCCCTATATCAGACTATTTTAGTGGCATCATGTATAAATTCATGACAGCCAGCCTTTTTGTAAATTTAAGGATGATATAATCTTCATGCTTGGCGGTAAATTGGAGAACACAGATTATTTCATTCTTCACTCAGATGAAGCCAATCTACTGGTGTTTTCTCCTTAATCACCTCATAAAATGGGATGCTTGGATGACTTATATGCTTGAATCTTGACAAAGTGACAAAAAACTTGGCACTATACATATATCACAACAAACAATTTGGGCAAATTCAGTCAAAATAAATTAGTAGGCTTACCCTTAAACTTTATATATTACAAAGAGCATAATAATGAAAAAACAGAATATTAATAGATTTTGTTACCTATGTAAAAATAATCATTTATATACATTAGAAGAATTTCAAAACTTGAAAATATTCTA